>CM024611.1:12363266-12916296 GCA_014182575.1 Eucalyptus decipiens | reverse complement strand
GTAATCAAACCTTCTATTTTGATTCGATCCCCTTTATACTTTGGTGAATGCAGGTTCTGCTGACGACAAATGCTGATGGCTTGAGATTTGTCAAAGTAAGAGTGAGATCTGTTCGAATACCTCAAATTGGGGATAAATTTAGCAGTAGGCATGGGCAAAAAGGAACAGTGGGCATGACATACACGCAAGAAGACATGCCTTGGACTGTGGAAGGCATTACACCTGATATAGTCGTGAACCCACATGCTATTCCCTCTCGCATGACAATTGGGCAGCTTATTGAGTGTATCATGGGCAAGGTTGCTGCCCACATGGGAAAGGAAGGAGATGCTACTCCATTCACAGATGTGACTGTGAGTTCTGATGTCTCCTAATCTTTTTGTTTTGGCCTAGATTTTGTAAATGCTCATTAGAATCTTGGGAGTTAGGTGATGCAGTTTAGATATGATGGAGTAAGGAGGTGGAGGCATATCATATATATTTTCCATTTGGCAGAGATAGGGCTACTTTTCTCAAGCTGCATTGACAAATGTGCTTTGTATAAGAACAATGGCTCCTCAACCTTATCTGGAGAGACATTTTCACTTGTTTTGTTACATGCTGTGATTGCGGGGATTAATTATTTTTTTAATGGGGTGTCAGGTTGGAAGATAAGCTTTTACTTTTGCTTTCGAGCTGCATTTTTCATGTTGGAAGTTGGTCATAACTGCGTAGTTATACATTCCTTTGTTTTTAGTTGTGACAGCAAGACTTGAGGTCTAATCCCTATTTTCTGATACTTAGGTGGATAACATCAGCAAAGCGCTTCATAAATGTGGGTATCAGATGCGAGGATTCGAGACAATGTATAATGGTCACACTGGCCGGCGGCTCACTGCTATGATTTTCCTGGGTCCAACATATTATCAGAGACTCAAGCACATGGTGGATGATAAGATCCATTCCCGTGGTCGGGGTCCTGTGCAAATTCTTACAAGGCAGCCTGCCGAGGGACGATCTCGAGATGGTGGTCTCCGATTCGGAGAGATGGAAAGAGATTGCATGATTGCTCATGGAGCCGCTCATTTTCTCAAGGAGAGGTTGTTTGACCAAAGTGATGCGTATAGAGTCCATGTGTGTGAACGCTGTGGATTGATTGCCATTGCAAACCTGAAGAAGAATTCTTTTGAGTGCAGAGGTTGCAAAAACAAAACCGACATTGTTCAGGTGTGTATTGCTTTCATCCAGCGCTTTCATTTGGTGCTTACTTCTAACCTCTGATTAAGTTAGGGTAGAGTCAAAAGTGTCGTTCACTCTTTAGATTTAAGCTCTGGGTTTGTTATTTTCTCTGTGGGCTCCGCATGCTTCCGTAGTTGGATAGACCGAGGCTGTCTAAATTGTCCTAGGCGATAATCGTATTTGTCATGATAACGCAAATGATGTTCTCTCATGACCTTGTGCAGGTTCACATTCCTTATGCTTGTAAATTGCTCTTCCAAGAGCTTATGTCCATGGCCATAGCACCTAGAATGCTCACCAAGGATATCAAACCAGCAAAGGACCAGAAGAAAAAGGGTGCTTGAACCCGGGTAATTGAGATTCCATTTGGTTCGATTGGTCGAGCGCTGCTGTTTTGTATGGCCTTGTACTTTATCAGTGTCAAGCACCTAATTATCTGTAATGAGGGACTCGGTTCTTCTCGGTAAAGGAGATGTCCCCGCGATGCAAGGCATCAGTGTTCAGCTTAAAGTGAATTCTTGTTTGTTTGTCCAAAGGACTGAAATTTTACCTAGCAAAAGAAATTGTATGTTTAGTTAAATCAATCTGCCGAGTGAAGGCAAGATATCCCTTGTATCCGAGCCTCAATAATTCTCGTTGCAAAAACCAATTTTAATTCTAATGGCCGGCTGTATGTAGAATGTCTTCTGGCTTAACCGGGGAACTAGGATGATACCGGTTCAATAGGAAGTTGGGCCCTTGAGTCCTTTGTCCATGTTCCTTTCTCTTACATTTTTACTCGATCCCCCGGTCTAATTGCAAATCAAGACCTGTCATCACCACCTGACTTTAACAGAGTTTCAGTACCGTCCATACAATTGGCACGATCGTTTTAGTGAAGGACCTTCCTTGCATGGTGTACTGCAGCTTTAGGATTCCAGCCGATTGAAATCGCATTTCAATATGGTCCCAAGTTGGCAGGGCCGGTTGTAGTTTAAGGTAGGAGGTGTTGGAACAAGATATGCAAGCCCGTGTGGAGATCTCTACATTGTGTAGGAACTGATAAGGAAATTAAAATGTTTAAAGCAAAAATAACCGAGACAATAGATCGGTCGAGTCAATAGATAGTGATCGGAACTTGGTATTTCGGGAATCCTAGGAGGCGAGGAATCTTGATTAATCCTTGAATCCCGACCGGTTTGGACCGTCGGAGAAATTGAATTTAATTCTGGCGAGCGAGACGGGTCGTCGGGTTCGGCCGGCGTCCCCTGAACCGTCGCCACTGCGCAGTTATTTCAATTTCGCTACTGTCTGGGAGTGTAGAGAGAGAGAGAGCATGGAAGGCCGAGAAGAGCTCAGGGAAGAACGAATGGCGGAAGACGAGGTGGAGGAGGAAGAAGAAGAAGGGCCGCCTCCTGGATGGGAGTCCGGACCCCCTCCGCCGTTGCCGACGTCACCTCGCTCCGCGAGAATCGAGACCAGCGCCGCCATGGAAGTAGTAGGAGAAGAGCAGACGGAACAACTGAATGAAGCCGAAGAGAGAGAACGGGAAGAAGAAGAAGAAGAAGAAGAAGAAGAAAGTCCGCCTCCTGGTTGGGAAGCCGCTGCGTGTCCCTCGATCGGACAGCAAAGCGAGGGGACGGAAAGCGAAGCAGTCGCGCTTGTGGGAGAAGAGAGGGCGGCGGGAGAGAGAATGGAGGAGGAGGAGGAGGAACAGGACGGTCCGCCTCCTGGTTGGGAAGCCGGCGCTCGTCCCTCGCTTGAACCAGGGAGCGAGGGGATGGAAAGCGAAGCAGTCATGGAAGAGAGAGCGAAGGAGGAAGTGGACGACGATCTGCCTTCTGGTTGGGGAATCGATCCTCATCGTCCGATCGAGCCGCGGAGTGAGAGAATGGTGAAGAGCGAGGAAATGGAGGAGGCGGAGGAAGCGGAGGAGGACGGCCCGCCTCCTGGTTGGGGAATCGATTCTCATCCTTCGGTCGAGCCGCAAAGCGAGAGAATCGAGAGCGAAGAATCCGCACGAGAAAATGCGACAGGAGAGAGAGCGAAGAAAGAAGGAGGAGTGGAGGACGGTCCGCCACCTGGTTGGGGAATCGGTCCACATTCTACGATCGAGCCGCAAAGAGAGATGATTGAGAGCGAAGGAGCCGCGGAAGAAAATGGGATCGGAGAGAGAGCGGAGGGAGACGAAATGGAGGAGGACGGTCCGCCTCCCGGTTGGGGAAACGCTCCTCATCGCTCGATCGAACTCGGGAGCGAGGGAATCGAGAGCGAGCGAGTTGTGGAAGAAGAGAGAGTGAAGGACGACGGCGCACCTCCTGGTTGGGAACCTGCCCCACTGCCGCCCGCCTCTAAGGTGCCGCAGCCGGCGCTGTCCACGTTAATGCCGTCGGCCCCGCAGCCTGGTCGGCGTACCTCAGGTCAGTGCGACCGACCATATCCCAAGTTCATATTTTGATGAGTGGTAGTTGCTTTAGCAGGTGGTCTGTAGCGTCATTCTTTTTTGATTCTCTAAAGTTCATTGCAAGAGGTGATTTTCACTTCGTCGTTGCTTGGACGGTTGACATGATCTAATGGTCAGTCCTTTACTATGAGTAAGCTTTTGGGTGGAGATGAATCTGGAGATCCTTTGTTTCATTGGTACTGTCCCTTCGATGGTTGCGATACCTGTTTTGTTCTGACGAATGGGTTACTTGTGGAGATCATAGCTCTGGTCTTAGCGGGCTACCTGCAAGATGAACGACTGATTGGTGGTTTTTGAGGGCATTCTTGTTTATTCACATATTCAAGAACTTATAATGGCTTCGTGCTTGCTTCTTCTTTTACTGTTTCATCTATATATATATATATATATTTTTTTTTTTCTTTCGTCATATTATCTGGGCACAATTTGCTGTGCTAAATGTGGAGTGTTGGCCCTATTGAGTAAAATTTGTGTAATGACGGTTCCTCATGCTCTGAATGCTCATCTTTGTAATAGAAAATCGGGAAACAGCCGTCTTTTGGATTGTTCTTTCAACGTTTCTTTGGTAAGAACTGGTTGTTTAAGCAGAGTGCATTTAATTTAAGCTGACCATGCTTCATGAGGGGATGCGTGTGGATTGTTAGCTTGTACTTCTTTACCATACCATTGTACTCTGCTATCAGGTCGTTGTTTTGGTAGACTTAGGATTAGACAAGTCAAACTCATCAGCCTCTTTTGGAGTCTAGTCATGTTTCGGAGGCTCATATCTGCTAGTTTTTCATGCAATCACGACAACATCTTGATGCTTGATGTCTTATTGAGACAATGATGCTGCAGAAATGGCTCAAATGGTTTGTGGTTCCTGCCAAAGATTGATTTCATATCAGCCAGGAGCCAAATATGTGCAATGCTTATGCTGCAAGACGATTAACTTTGTGTTGGAAGGTTTATCTCTTAATCTTTACTGGTATTACTTTTATTGTCATCTTTCCTTTTCTCCTTTCAAGGACTATACAAATTTACAGGACTTCGAACTCATATGGTTTGTGTATTGATTGATAGATCAGCAAGTGCATTGATTGTTGCTGCGTAATGACTCTAATCTGCAGCAGTAAAATGGTAGATGTGGACCCACACCTAGTTACTCCCTATTCTTCTTCTTCACAGAGCTAAAAGAACTCATTAGTATGTGATGATGTTCTGAGCTGCACAGTGGCATTATCCTCTAGAAGATTCCATGACTGGTTCAAGTTTAAGTTTGACTTTTTATTGCAGTAAAAATATGTTGTCATACAATCAGTTCCATATGTTTCATGACACTGCAGTTTCTTCTCGGAATATGCAAATGGCTTGTTGGTTTATGCAGAATTTTTGTCTTACATGTGGGACATAAGATTGTTTCGTGCTTAATCTTGTGATCTTGGATTTTAACCTTTTGCCTTTTTCTTTTAGAATGGGGATGGGATTGGTGAGATGGGGTTGTGGGAGGAAGTGGGAGTCAAAGATAGCTATGCGGCATGGTAGATGTAGGTTGAGGAACAAGACTGTTTTATAGGAGCGAAATTTTTTTGGACTTGCTTTATGTATGCATGATGTATTTGTTCTGGACATATCGTTGTGATAAAAATTGATGCAATTACGACTGTCCTTCTTCCTTGATGCTTGGATGCAAAAGTTTTTAGAATAGGAAATACTCTCTATGGCAACCATTAGCGAAATTATTATAGTCTGATCCAGCTCGAATTTCTTTGACTTGCTTTATGTATGCATGATGTGTGCGTGCTGGACATATCGTTGCGATAACAATTGATGCAATTACAACTGTACTTCTTCCTCGATGCTTGGATGCAAAAGTTTTTAAAATTGGAAATACTCTCTATAGCAACCATTAGAGAAATTATTATAGTCAGATCCAGCTTGAGTCTAAGCCTATCAAGAAGAGACCTATATCTGCCTGTAACATGTCACTTTGTTAAGCAATTCGTCAGAATTCACATGAATTTCCAAATGGATGCCCCTGCGGTGCCTTGGGAAATTAAACTGGAAGAGTTCAACAGTAAGTAGTCATTGGAGGTCAAGTGACTTGAGTCTGTCAGAGAAGTAAATAGCTGCCTGGGTGATGTACCATACTATAAGCTTTGAAAAGCTGGTCGTTGGCATGTCTTGGGTTTACAGGATAGTTTTCCCCCCAATGTCATATTAGCTAAGATCTCTTTTGCATTAGTTTCAGGCTGAAAATGGTTATATCCTTTGTCGATTAAAGTTTTGCCTCCAACGCTGCAGCTTTTGCCACAGTAGTATGAAATCTTATCGCATAATAATATTATGGAGGGATATAATTGATGAGCAATTCCTCTTTTATTTTGCATTCAGACTAATTATGTCATATTTCTGTTGCAAGAAGAGCATAATTGAAGAAGAGACTAAAACAATTCAGTGTTGAAGCTGAAGTTGTTCACAGTCTAAAATAAATTATGGTGTCCCTACCACTGGATAGTTGAGTCTAGTCTGGCTGGAGACTTCTTTCTGTTATTCAGCGATGTATGTCTTTGACTTACTGAAAAACGAAATACTGTCTTTGTTCTTGTTTCTATCAGAGCATCAGCTTGGACAAGTTAAGTGTGGTACATGTGCGATGTTGCTTATGTACCCGTATGGCGCTCCAGCAGTCAAGTGTTCAGCCTGCCGTTCTGTGACAGAAATTGGGGTATGCAAACTGTTTGCTTGAATAACTTTTGCGTGACCATACTTGGTAGATATATCTTTTAACTTCCTTCATCCGTGGAGTGGGTTCCCATGGCAAACATCAGCGGCAGTAGAAATTTTTGGGTCCCATGATCCTTAGGGTCCCTTTAGGACATATATAACCATTTTTGTGACTGGAAATATTTCACGTTGATGGACTTCAACTTTTTGTGGACATGAGGAACCAAATTACAATTGTATGTATCTTTTTTAACTGTCGGCAAATGCTTGACGGACACCCAAGTTGAATTAGATACTTGTAAGATTTAGCTGTGATTACAAAGATTTTTTGAGTGGTGGGGTGTTATTCCCGTTTCTGGTCCCTCTTGGCTAGTCTTAAATTGATCATTAAGTCTGTATTATTTTCTTAATTTTCCTTTCACTTGAAACTATTTAACATGTTGGGGCAACAAAGTTACTTTCTCTCCATTGGCACGGTCTCATTGACAAGAGCTGGCACTTGGGTGACCGATGGGATATATTCATGGTTGTTTACAAGCATCAGTCCTTTCCATGTACATCAAGCTTTAACTTGATTTGTTTATGGTAATGCCTAAACTGAGTATTAATCTGTATCACTAGGAGCACAACAAAAGGACCCCATGGGCGGTACAGCAAGGGAGACTTCCCCCTCCCGGTACAGTTCCTTGATGGGCACACGCAAATCTACAGTTCTGCAGGTAGTATCATTTTCTGAATGCTTTTTCCGGTCTAAGTGCATGTTTGTTATATCATCCACATAATTGAGATATGCTTGCTGAACCCCAAATTTATACTTCCCCAGTTGGAACTTTGTTATGCCTTACTATTATGTGCTGCCCTGCATCCTACTAGGCTTCTATTCTCGTACGGAACTGCTCTAAAAATCTGTGTATGCTTCTTGTGCAGATGTTAACATCAACGGGGAATGAAGGCAAATTCTTTGCATCTGCACAAGCTACGCTCATGCTTTTTGGACTCATTTCTTCAGGCGCCTGCAGTATGAAAACCCAGAAAGGTCCCTGCAGCCAGATTTGCAGTTTCAGAGGATCTCAGCCAGAGATAAGTTAAGACCTAACAGCTGCATCAAAACGATCCTCTAAATATTTTCCTAATACTGCTGGCGTGTGAGATGTTTTTGCCTGCCTGGGTCTGCTCCTAGAAGCCAATCAAGGATTGCTAGTTAGAACGCGATTAGTATCTGAGTTCAAGTCCCTTATGTACATGCCTATGTATTAGTTCTTGAAGCCTGAAAAATTTATGTGCCGTGTGATCTGCTTCTCAAACTTTTTGCCCTGAGATTAATTTCTGCACCTGAGTAATCGCTTGAAGACTTTTTAGTCCCTCTGAACATTTTATGAACCGGCGGCAGCAAACCGCGATATGGCGATGGTCGTGTTTTCGGAAGTGCTGCTGCTTTTAAAGAGTATTCCGAACAGATACGCAGTAACGTGTTTCCACCTCAACGTTAGAATCGTGAATGGGCTACGTTAATGACTATCTCTGGGTAATTGGGTCTTTGGCGAGCTTACTGGGACCGTGGTCGTCCATCTTCGTTTTGCCGGCCGATGAGATCTTTGTGATTGACAAGCCAGCTGGGTTGGTTTGCCAAGTTCCAAATTAAGATTCTGTTCGATTTACAGGAAATAATTTATAAGAAAATATTTTCCAATTTCTTTTATGTTCATTTCATAGAAGATGAATTGGTTGGGAAAAACATTTTCCAAGAAGGGAAAAAGGTTTTTAAAATAAGAGAAAATGTTTTATATTTTTGAGAAAGAGCAAAAACATTTTTCACATCTTCTTTCACCCCATTTTCTTCCGTCAAATACCTTTTACTTTAATTTTTTTAATTTTTTAAAAATCGTTTTTAATTATTTTTTATTCTTTTTCCTTTTATTGCTTTTTTTTTCTTTTTTTCTCTTCATTGGCTGATCGTAAGCCTGAAAAAAAAAAAGAAGAAAAAGAAAAATAATTAAAAATAATTAAAAAAATCAATTTTAAAAATATAATAAAAAAATTATTGAAATTGTTGCATGTAGGGAAAGATTTTCCTTACTGAACAACAAAAAATATTTTCTAGTTGATTTTCAGGTTTTAGTAAAATATCGGAAAATATGATTATTTTTTGAAAAAATGCTTCATAGGATATGTTTTTTTTTTTTTTAAATATTATATTTTCCTCTAAATGAAGTACAAATGTATAGTTGATTGCAATATTGCTAGTGAGGAAAAACAATGGAAAACACTAGGGGGTGGGGTGGAATGAAGAGACATAATTTTCGAACTTTCATACCAAAACTTTCTGTTGGATTGTTTAAATGCTGAATTATAGAGGAGAATTTAATTATTTTGGTGCTTCTGCCGATGGATTCAGGTAACGAAATTTTATAGCTTTCTTATAAAAAAGAAAGTCCAATGTGGATGATGACTTGCCCTTTGAACTCATTCTCCCTCAGTTCTCTCTTCTCCTCTCATCCCAGAACATAGTTTACTTGGCTTGAAACTTTTGCTCTCAAGAAGTCAGGATTCATCTTCAATGACGACCCCACCTTCCATAGCAAGCGCAATCTATTCCCCTTCCCCCAACCCCTAGGTTGACATCACCACCTTCATCTCCTTCTGTTCCCACTGCGGCTTGACCACCTGCATTAATGCCTCCTCCGATCTCCATGTCCCTTTCCGCAAGCTCTGGCACACCGTCGACTCCCTTGCCTCCCGCCTCTCTGCTATGGGCATTCGCAAGGGTGACATCGTCCTCCGTTGAACCTTCATTACGGCTCTTTGTTATTATCGGTCCTCAAAATCCCACCATAAAAATTGCAATTCCGGTGAATCACACAATGAAGTAGCGAACTCTGTTGTAAGTTTCGGTTACTAATTTTGCCCCAAATCCGCAGTTGTAAGGGTATGGTTTGAGGGAGAAACTGAATTTTTCCCCAAATCATTTATTATGACGTTAGGATTTGAAGAAAGGTTGAATAGACCTATCTTTTAGTCCACTAAACCAGTCGAGATTATTTGGGGCAATCATGGGTTAAATGGTATTGTTTAGAACTATTATTACTTGTTAGGTATGCCTGACACATCCGGTTTCCAGCATCTCACATCTGAGTTGCCATTTTTCATTTTTAAAGTGGCACTTTGATTCGACGAAAATTTTTTCACTAAATTGAATGCCGTACAAAAGTGATAAATTTTTTAGTGTCATTATATGAAAGAGCATGTTAGGAAGAAGTTGCCAAAAAAAAAAATATTAGAAATTGGTCAAACAATGGTAGGACTCAGGTCTCTCTCCAAACCATAAACATGAAATGGCGAAAATAAAACCCAAGCACAAAGCGTAAGCCGCCAAATAAACTGAAATATATTTGGGATCCACTATCTCAAAGCCTCTTGAACTCTAAAATCCCTGGGCAAATATAGAGATGCAGCACGCAAAAATTTCGCAAAAGAAATCCACAGAATAAGTGACTAGGGTCTTCAAGTCTTAAATTCATTTCAAATCCAACGCAAAATTCCCAATATCACCACCTTAGATACAATCAGGCAAAGACAACCTTAAAAATTATTTGTTTCTCTCCCCTAGCATGTGAGATGAATTGTCTTCCCGGTCAAAGGTATAATGCGCCACAAAATGAGGAGAAATTCAAATCCATCTGAATCTATTAGAAGGTCCATGAATCCAAATTCTCGATAGATAACTTTAGATGGAGGCTTCATTCATGTTTGAAACCATGTTAAGTTAGTTCCTCGGCCAATGATTTAATTTTTAGAAATTTAATTTAATTAGCGCCACAAAATGAGGAGAGAATTCAAATTCATCTAAATCAATTAGAAGATCGATGGCTCCTAATTCTTGAAAGATAATCATAGATGAAGGCTTTATTCAAGTTTGAAATCGAGTTAGCTCCTCAGCTAATGATTTGATTTTTAGAAATGTAATTTAATTAATTTTTTGTAGATGAAAAAATCGAGTTGGTTGGATTTAGAAGTGTGGAGTCCTAGAATGATCTAGTTGAAAAGCATTGCCTATAGAAAAATACTTATAGAATAGCATTGCGGAGTTCTATGTGCAGAAATGTATATAAGGAAGTAATGATGACGCTTACCGATTGCCCCATACTCTTCGCCATCCTTGAATTACATAAGGAAGTAATGATGATTTTCTTTCTTTTTCTTTATTGCTACCAGATTTCCTCACACATCTTGAACATTCCCTTCTCAAGCGTGATCTTCTAATATTTTTTGTGATATTGGTAAACGTCATTGATCACTGATATTCATTCCATATGATATAAATCATATACTTGAGCTCTCACCACCTCACGCCACCGCGAAGTTTCTCACCATCTCTCTCTCTCTCTCTCTTTCTCTCTCTCTCTCTCTCTCTCTCGTCATGTGCTTGAGCTCGTATGTCGCAGCCATCAGAGCTCGAGCTCGCTGAAGCTATGAGCTCGACTTTGTGGGGCCCGTGTGACTCAACGAACTACGTGACAAAGCCCACAGCGGCCATGCTGGCTCTATCACAAAGCTCTTGGTCTACCATGTTGGGGCCACGGTGGACCTCGATATGGACAAAGATTAGAGGCAAAGCCCGTGACGACGATGGGCTCGGCTGGGAGCAGTTGAGGGGTAGGAAAGAGATGATGGAGGAGAGAGAAAGGCGGGTTATGTTTGTTCGTTTTTGGTGCGAGGGTAGTTTGGGAAAAAGATAGCAAGTTGGTAGAAGATGAGTGGAGGGGATGTCAGAGTTAAAGAATAATTATGCCAACATAAAATTTGTGTATATTTCATTGCGTAACAACGAAGGTTACATTAGCCTATTCATAAGTTTCATGAAATGACTGAATAAGATGACATATCAATCAAGATATGCACAATTAAATAGAGATATTTACATATCTTGAGAGAAAGAAAAAAAAAAACTATTATAATTATACTAAATATCTTTAACATCCCTCTTAAATGTAAAGTGCATTGAAGATGTCAACTTGAGTATGAATACAAATCTAAACAGTGTCCAACAGCTAAGATGTGGTGGATGAGACTGCGTCCGACGGCTATTCATCGCAAAACTTTTAGATCTAGCTGGTCTAGAGCGATGAGTCTGATGGTGGTGTCGATTTTCAAAACAACATGCAAAATGTTGAGAATCGGAAGGGAAATAGCAAGCAGCCAATGCGGATAGCTTGCAAAACGGTAACTGAGTAACGTGGTCTATATGACTAGCATCATGGCATCAAGCAGCCTTTATGGCTGATTTGGAAAAATAGTTACTAAGCGATGCAGTCTATGAGGTTGGCATTGAAAGAAAAGCCACCTATGTGAAAGGCTTGACTGGGTAATGTAGCGATTGCGATTGGCATGAAAATACGACCATCATGGAATGGATTTGACTAAGCACTTGCTTATATGAGAGGGCTTTGAAAAGTATGCAACAAAAGTTCGTTGGTTATTGAACGAGATGAATAATGTTGAAATCAATGTTGACTGGAGAATGTTAGGACTTATTTGGGGAAAAAAAAATAACAAGAAGCAAAATTAGCTTTGGTGTGCATTGGGTGCGAGTGCATCAAGTGCAATTCAAGATCGACTAGTCCTTTGATACCAAGTGAGATTTTATAGGAATACCGTCAACTATTTTAAAAGCTTAAACTATTAGATGAATGTGTGGTTTATTATTTAAATATTTCAATACTCCCTCTCACGCTTAGTTCAATATTTTTTGCCTAATACTAAATGTGGAAATATTTAATTGAGGAGACAAATGAGGTTCAAAAAAGTTTGAACTCGGGACTTTTTGTTTTGATACTATATGAGATTTTATGATATTGTTTGGATTTTTTTTTTTCCAACGCAAGGTGAATTAATACAAATCAACTTGAATTTGAATGAAGTTGTGTTCGTTGTTTAAATATTGTAATAATCAGGACGTGACTCGAAATCAAATGACGAAGGTGCTTACGTCGGTTCAGGTTGTTTTATTGCAATTATCTCATTTTATGAAATGTAATGGAGTATCTGTCCCTGGCCGTTTTCCAGCAATTGACGGAAAGCAAATATAACGCGTGGCTATCCTAGATCTGTCATCTGGACCACCAGAAATGAAGAACTAAACGATGGAAACTATTAATATTTGCAATTTCAACTTCCAAGAAGCCCCTTTCGAAGTGATCATAGAATTTGGGAAACTACATTATTAGAATTTCGGGGTCCCTCTGGGGCGATTGACTAACCAGCCAAGTTTTCATATTAAAAACCATAGACATGAACTCCAGATCTATTTAAATAGCCCGCAGAAACGGCCACTTTCCAAAATCCGCATACAGAAGCTAATCCAAATTCAGGAACGTTCATCTTTAATATCTCTCACTATCCTTATATGGTATGCCTTCCCATGACAAGACACAACCAAATCTTTGTTACTAAGGAGAACGCAGTCCACTTTATGTTAAAGTATTCCGCTCCACTTGCAAATTGTTTAAAATTTCAAATTGTATCTTCGACCATGCACGGAATTGATGACATGTTCGAGACTTCACGTTGCTTTCTTGTGATCCTCATCCATGTTATTTCACATTCCTTGACACCGCCTCTTTTCCGAAATTAGTATGAATTGATTCCATCCGGAATCGCACATGAGATCGGTTTCCTTAAACTACACTTTGCTTATGTACGGGATTAATGGAAACTCTTGTTAACTCAGATGTGATATCTCTCGACCTAATAACTTTGTTTGAACTTTCAAACACTTTTTTTTTCCATCTCAGTAAGGGTGCGTTTGGTTGTGTTCTTTTTTTGTTCCTCGGAACGCAATTTCTGTTCTTTTGTTCCGGAGAACAAAAAAATAACAGAAACGCGTTTGTTTATACTTTTGTTTCCGGGAACAAAAAAATAGATTTTTTGTTCTCGGGAACAGAAACAAGAAATAAGAAAAAATACTTATTGTTTCCTGTTCCTGAAAATACTTCCGGAAAACAATTTTTCTCTCTCCTATTTTTTCTTTCTCTTTCTTTTCTTCTTCTTTTTTCTTTGGCCGGTCACCGGCCTCGGCCATGATCGGTGATCGGCCGTCGAGGGCCGACGAGCCTCGCCGTGGCTGGGCGAGGCCGCCAGCCCTTGTCGGCCGATCGCCAACCATGGCCGAGGCCGGCAATAGGCCAAAAGGAAGAAAAAAATAAACTATTAAAAAATTATACATGTTTACCAAATATGTTTCTGTTCTTATTCTATTCCAGGAACATAAATTATACAAATTTACTAAACGTGTTCTTCTGTTAAAAAATTATTCCTCGGAACAAAAATAGTTTTTTTTTTTAAATTTTGTTTCCTGAAACAATTTTTGAACAGAATTAACGCACCCTAAGAGAGTAGAATATACAATTCTGGACTTTTCCGATGGAGGCCTTCCAAACCACGAAGAACAGTGCCCTCATAGTAGAAAGATGCGTCCCTCTCGCCGTCCTGCCAGAACAAGAAACTCCCGGGGGTTCCCTTTTCTTAAATAGCCTTGATGAAACGGCAAAAGCGATAATGTTGATTGTTTACTCTTACGACAGGAGTGACGCAAATGTGGTAGACGTGATTAAGCATGCTTTGGCCAAAGTTCTGGTCTGTTACTATCCGCTTGCAGGGAGATTAGCTAAAACCTCTCGAGGGAAGTTGGTTGTCGATTGCCAAAAGAAGTTAGGAGTCCCATTTGCGGAGGCAATAGCTAATCGTGATATCGAAAGTCTGGGTGATACGATAATTTTCGATTATGATGTTCTAGGTAAGCTTATCTACAAGGATCCTACGGAAGATATACCTGAAGTTGCCCCCCTTCTAACTGCACAGGTAAGGAACAATTTTTTTTTCCTGGTAATGCTTGAGAGTGCATTTCTAATCTATTCATTTCATTTCAGATGTCTATGTAAAGATCATAAATACTCCTTTTTGCCTTTTTATTTGTTTTTCTCGATTAAACATGATTGTCAATTTGTTTTGGTAGATCTAATTCGCGTTTAACTAGTTGGGTTCCTGATTTGTTAACTTTGCTTGAGATTTAGAAGATGATAATTTTCTTTTGGTAAGAAGTTATTTACATTTTTTTTTATATGACAAGTAATTCATAAGAAAAAAAACTCGATAGTGATTAGCAACTTCCTATATTGTTAATTAATATGTTCTACTTATAATAAAGCAGAAGTTTCAACTTATTTTTGCAAGAGGTAATTCTAACTTTTCAACTAGTATAATAATTATCTACATGCAGGTAGCCAGTTTTTTCTCTATATAATTGATTGAGAACTTTATTTGTTTTTTATTTTTGGCAAAGGTCAGTATATTTGTAGTCATTTAGTTATTTCTCCAGTAAATTAGTATCTCCATGACAAACAATATTATGAAGCAGCCTCTTCATGGTCCAAAAAAAATGGAAATTTGGCACTTTATCATTAGTATCTCTCTCAATGACATAATAAATTTTCAAATTCAATGCCGACTTATAACTATCCATTTAGATAGTAACTTGCCGATAAAAGAAGGAAAATAGAGATAGCTACCTTCCCAGGAGAAGAAACACTAGCAATGCTAAAAATTATGTGCGACGCCTACTTTAATGCCAAAAGCTTTTTCTAAATCACTTTAAAGTGCTACTTTTAACAAAGACGATTACTTAAGTTTCAACTTTGATTTGAGTTACTGTAGAATTTGAAAATTCTACGTGACCATATTTGATTAATATCTCAATCCTATATGGCCCACTAGAGTGCCAAATTAGCATATAACTCCCAAATGACGTTGTATCGACAAGTTAACGAGTGATTATTTGAGTACCAAAATTTGCAAATATGGATCGTTTGAGTGCTAATTATTGTTAAAAGTGATTATTTAAGTACTGATCATTAATAAAAAAAAATGACAACTTCAGTGCTAGTCGTTGTTAAAATTTGATCACTTTAATGCCAATCTCAATTAAAAAACGATTATTGTGCGACATTGTTATGGATGTCCACGAGAACAATTTTTTTTAACAATATGCCAAATCATACTAAAATTTAAATTGTAAATGCCACATAATTAATTTGGTCGAAATTATTGCTGAAGGCATTTAAGCGGTTGTTTTTTCTCCTATTTGACATTTAAGTGAGTTGATAAAAACTTTTAACACTTAAATTAGGGCCGTTTGCACTTGGAGTGTCTTCTTCCCTTATTATTCCTGATGGGATGTAACTTGTCCTGGTAAGGTCTCATGAGGAATGATTCTTCAGTCCACCAGTGATAGGTGATTTGGTACCGTTGGATAAGGCTGTGGCCCCCGCTTAAATGACGAGGTTAGCAATTGAGATTCATCAAATCTGTGGTGTATCGAGTCTAGGCAAATCTTTCTCTTTATCAAAGGCAAAAAGTCAAGATATTATGTCATGAATCAAGTGCATTCGTCCCAATTCCATTTGCTCCCACTGATTTCACAGGAACACAAAGTGCATAAACTCAATCCACACAGGAATGTTTTCACATTTCGACATGTTCTACATTCTCTGTTGAAACATTATTAACTTTGAAGACAAATTACAGGTGACTAAATTCAGATGTGGAGGTTTCACTATTGGGATCGCAATTGACCATTGCATGGTAGATGGAGGGTCAACTATGGATTTTATGAACACATGGG
The DNA here is from genome assembly GCA_014182575.1 of Eucalyptus decipiens. NCBI lineage: Eukaryota > Viridiplantae > Streptophyta > Magnoliopsida > Myrtales > Myrtaceae > Eucalyptus > Eucalyptus decipiens. Next base: position 12,900,253 of record CM024611.1, on the reverse strand, counting down.
CTAAAATAGCAAGAGGCAAGTCATCGTCCCTCGTCCCTTCTCATGATAGAACTATACTAAAAGCAAGAGTGCCTCCTCAAATCAATGGTGTTTACAAGGATACATAAGTGATGTATCAAACATGACAGCATTATAAGCAATAACTCGTATATAAATCTTTCCACTTTGATGCTAAGAAGCTGGCGACCATCAAAAGAATGGCAACAAAAGACAGAGGCAAATTTCTGTCTTGTGATAATTGACAAGTGGCAATTCATAGGCATCTTTGTATAATTTATACGTCAACTGATAGTTCCAAATGAACTCCAAACACGCTCAAAACTAAATCAAAACAAATTTCCAATCGAGTTAAATGTGCTGAAATTTTTAAATAATGAGTGTAAATAAAAGGATAAGTTCATAATATCATTTCTTTTTTCTAAATGTAGTTTTCATTAAGCAATATGTGTATAATACCGTGGCCCTTCTTAAATCATCATAAATACCACTAGTATGTACATCCTTACAGTTATATGGTCACTTTGAAAATGGAATCTATCTATTTTGAACAACGGGTAATGAGTAGCTACACTAAATTCGCAATAGATCGGATTTTTAATATTCATAACAGAAAAGTTTTTTTTCGAATAATAACTTTTAAATTAATAAACTTAAAATAATATTTGAATATAAATAATATTAGAATTCTAATATAATCCAAAATAACAACAAATTCATTTTAATTTATTCATATTCTTATTTATGTATTTGAGTGTCTTGGTATTTTATAATATAAATTGGATATATAAATTTATATTTAGTAGTTATAGCTATTACATATATTAGTAGCTACACTAAATTCGCAATAGATCGGATTTTTAATATTCATAACAGAAAAGTTATTTTTTTAATAATAAATTTTTAAATTAATAAACTTAAAATAATATTTGAATATAAATAATATTAGAATTATAATATAATCCAAAATAACAACAAATTCATTTTAATTTATTCATATTTTTATTTATGTATTTGAGTGTCTTGGTATTTTATAATATAAATTGGATATATAAATTTATATTTAGTAGTTATATCTATTATATATATTAGTATTTAGGTATATTAGTATAATTTACTATTTAATAAAATATTATTAAAGAATGATGGAAGAGGGAAAACATTTTTTTTTTCTAAAAGAGAGGCAAAAATAATAAAGTATAAGAAAAAAGAAGTAGGTAAGAGTGTTGTACATGATAAGATGTGAAGTTGCTCTAATATTTAATATCAGAGCCAGGTTTCGATCCTGGGACCTGTGGGTTATGGGCCCACCACGCTTCCGCTGCGCCACTCTGATTTTGTTGAAACTTCTTAAACAAGATTTTTTATTTATTGGAAAATGCTGCTCTTCCCTCCCCTGAGGGATTATTTATATTTGATGACGATGCTCCAGAAGACCAATGTGTTACAGTCAATGGAGTATTGTGAAGGCAATTCCCAATGGAAAAGAAGACCGACGGTAATGTTAAGACGATCACCAAACCTCACATCTCTATACACATTTTGAGCCAGGTCATCGACTGATCCTTGGACTTTGGTGACGAACAACTCGAGCTTCGTCATCCGATACTCCAGATCCCCCATTGAATTCCTCAAACTCGAACCACCACGGTTCTTCTTTCCCTTGGTAGCGCCCTCCTTGGTGTTCCTCCCATGATCATTACAATTGCCTCCTTATTACTCATGTTTCTCTCAAGAAAACGAAATTATTCTTGAATCTTCCAGCAAACCAAGCAAAAAGAGTGCCCCACATCGGCGAGTGCCGTGCATGCACTTGCCTTTGCACGTTGGTAACTTTATAAAAATAGAGTTATTTTACCTATTTTAGGAAACAATTATTGCATTATCTATGAGAAAATATTTGGATTTCCTTCTAATTATTTGAATTTTCCTTGTTTATGCAGAATAATAAGATATGGAGATGATAAGGAAAAGAATGGCAACTATAAGGAATTCAAATAAAAGCAGCAGTGGAAGATGGATATCAAATCAAGAAATTCTTGATTTTGTTCCATAATGTTATCTACAAGCGTTGGGAGATAAAATTTTTGGATATATCCTATAAATAGGAGAACATGAGAGATAAGCTAGGTTTTTTTTAGTCATATCGATTTTCATTCTTCTGAGAGTTTTTTTTAAGTATTTTGAAGAGAAGACAAAAGTAGTAACAAAATTCTTGTTCTTTGATTCAAGATGCTGGGTTTGATCTATATTTTTATTTTTTCTTCTACTATGTTCTAATTTTCTTTTGTTAGGGCTACGATGTAGCCTAACCATGATGATGTGAATTTCATGATTTTTATGTTTTACAATTAATTTCATTCATATGAGTTATATATTATTGTGCTTAATGTTTCTAAGTAACTGGCCACCACTTGAATGATTTGATGTGCATGTTTGAGACTGAGAAGTGATAATATGCAATTGCTCATTATAATATATAACCATGAATTAAATGTGGATAGAGATATACCGCGTTATTTGTGTAGCTTTCGGTGATAAGGTGATTCAAAAGACTCATTGTAAATCGGGAATATTCATAGTTTTTAATGCACTCGTGTTTATTTTAATTCACATAGAGATATAGTTGATTAATAAGCTGAGTAGGTTTGCTATACCTATAGATAGGATAGTAAATAGATTAGGAAATTCTGCCATCACATGTTTGATATTGTTCTTGTATTCACAACAATCTGAAATTCATATCCAGTGGTTATGGTGAAATCGGATGCTTTAACATATTTATCTGATTAATTTACTGCATTTAGTCACAAATTTCGTTTTTAATTTATTCTTACTTATATTTTGATTTGTTAGATAAATTTTAGAATTAGTCTATTTTAGTATTTAATTGGTTTATTAATCATCGATCTCCGTTGGACGATACTTTATCTCATTATTATATTACTTGTTCGATACGTTCACTTGCGTTTAGAATTTTATGAACAAGTTTTTGGCGCCGTTGCCGGGGATTGTTTGTTTAATACTAATTAATATTGATACCAGATAATTCTAAGTTTAATATAGCTTTCGTTTTGTTTTATTTTTCAAGGTATACATCAGTTTATGACACGTAGCCAACAAGGGAAACTTGTTGAGCTTGATCTAAAAATCGAGCATACATTTAAAAGGCGACTAAGAGAATAGAGAAATCACACTAAGATGGCAAACAGTGAGAATGAAAATCCACGTAGACTCTTAAGAGATTATGCTGCGCCAACAATTCAAGGCACCACATCAAGTATCAGAAGACCTGCAATTCAAGCAAACAACTTTGAGATCAAGCCGTCACTCATTTAGATGCTTCAACAATTAGTGCAATTCAGTGGGCTACCAAGTGATGATCCAAACGCTCACATTGATGCTTTTCTTGAAATCTGTGACACCATTAAATATAATGGAGTTACAGATGATACTATTAGATTGAGATTATTTCCATTTTCTCTTAGAGATAAAGCTAAGAGTTGGCTTTCTTCTCTTCCTGCAAAATCAATTACTACATAGAATGATATGGCGCAGAAATTTCTTGGTAAGTTCTTTCCACCTGCAAAGTCTGCGAAGATGCGTAACGATATTACTAATTTTATGCAGATGGATAATGAATTATTATATGAAGCATGGGGAAGATTCAAAGAATTTCTTAGGAGATACCCACATCATGGATTACCCGTATGGATGCAAGTACAAACTTTTTATAATGGCTTTAGTACAAATCTTCGTTTTATGATTGATGCAGCTGTAGGAGGAACTCTAAATAATAAAACACTAGAAGAAGCCTACAATCTATTAGAGGAGATGGTGTCCAATAGTTATCAGTAGCCTACTAAGAGGCTACTGATGCAAAAAGTTAGCGGAGTTCATGAAGTGGATGCTTTTGTTGCAATTGTTGCACAATTTGATACACTCAACAAAAAGCTTGATAATATGAATGTTTCAGTCATGAAATTCAGAATTTGACATGTGATTTTTGTGGTGGAGGATATATTAGCACAGAGTGTCAGGTAGGTAATACTTTCAAACAATCTAGTGAAAATTCTAACTTTGTTGGGAATTTTAACAGGTCACAGAATAATCCCTACTCCAACACATACAATTCGGAATGACGCAATCATCCAAATTTTTCATGGAATAATCAAAATGTAACAAGACCACCGGGATTCAAACAATCAGAAGAGACAAAGTTAAATTTGGAAGATATAGTCACCAAACTTGCTAATACTACTCATGACTTCATCAAAAGCACGGATGTGAGATTTTTAGTTAGCAAGCATGATGTCAGGGAGACAACAGGGATCTTTGCCGAGCAATGCAGAGAAAAATCCAATTGAAAACATAAAGGCTATTACCCTGAGAAGTGGTAAACAAGTAGGAGAAGAAGAGATTTTCAGAGACAAGGAAGAGGTGGTCAATAAACAATCAAAGGAGACAAGCAAGAGTAAACTTTTTCCAGATAATCCCAAGCCATATGTGCCGCCAATTCCATTCCCTCAGCGACTCCAGCAGCACAAAATAGATAAACAATTTTCTAAATTTCTTGATGTATTTAAAAAATTGCACATTAACATTCCTTTTGTAGATGCTTTAGCGCAAATGCCTAGTTATGCAAAAATTTTGAAGGAGATTTTGGCAAATAAAAGGAAATTGGAGGATTATGAAACAGTGAAGTTAAATAAAGAGTGTTCAGCTATCCTACAAAACAAATTACCTCCAAAATTAAAAGATCTAGGGAGTTTTACTATTCCTTGTACTATTAGGGATTTTTACTTTGAAAAAGCATTATGTGATTTAGGTGCAAGTATTAATTTGATGCCTTATTCAGTTTTCAAGAAATTAGGATTGGGCGAGGTAAAAGCAAACACAGTGTCACTTTAACTGGCTGATCAATCAATTAAATATCCAAGAGATATTGTGGAAGATGTTTTGGTAAAAGTTGATAAATTTATCTTTCATGCAGATTTCATAGTTCTTGACATGGAGGAAGATTTTGAGATACCACTTATCTTAGGTCGACCTTTTCTAGCAACAAGAAGATCTCTTATTGATGTACAACAAGGGAAATTGATTCTTAGAGTTCAAGATGATCTTGTTTCATTTAATGTTTTTAAAGTAATGAAATATCTATCTGCTGATAATTCTTGTTTTAGAGTTGAGACTGTTGACAAGTTGGTGAATAAGGTTTTTCAGAAAAATATTTTTAAAGATCCACTTGAAGCATGTCTGACTCGACTAAGGGATAAAGATATTCAGACTGAGGAGATAAAAGAGTATGCAAATTTCATGGAGGCAATTCCACCATATTCAAGGAAAAATGCAATTAAATTTGAGGAGTTAGGACAACACATTATAAAGCCTAAACCATCAATTGAAGAGTCTCTAATTCTTGAACTCAAACCCTTACCTTCTCATTTGAAATATGCTTATTTAGATGGAGTTTCTTCTTTACCGGTAATTATATCTTCTTCTTTGACAGATTTGATGGAGGAGAAATTGCTCAGAGTATTAAGAGAGCATAAATGTGCAATTGGATGGAAAATAGCTGATATCAAGGGAATTAGTCCTTCAATTTGCATGCACAAAATTTTGATAAATGAACAATATAAACCCACTATCCAACCTCAGAGGTGTTTGAAGCCCTACTTTGAAGGTGGTTACAACAAGCAGAAGACCACCATTGAACTTCATCCTCCAAAATAGCGACATCTAAGATAGTTTGGCTGAAAACTATAAAGCAAGCGCTTCTTAGGAGGCAACCCAAGCATTTTAATTATTTTTTTTATATTTATTTTTAAGTTTATGTTTTGCAAAAAAAAAAAAAAATATGAACTTTTCTCTGTTTTATCCAGGTTAATTTTTTTTAGGGAGCACTTTTCAAGAGTTTAATCATCAAGATCATCTATGAACTTATCCTACAACCAGAGGAGTTTTCTTCTTCCTATTCTATTTTTGCATTGAGGACAATGCTTCATTCAAGTTTGAGCGGGAGACAAGTTTTTTTGGATAATTTTTTTATCATGATTGCATTCTTTGCTATGAATTTTTGCGATTCTTAGAAAAATTTAAATTTTATTTAAACTTGCAATTGATGTGTGAGTTAATTTTAATTTTGATTATGTTGATCCACTTACTGAGCACTAAAAGTCCTTAATTTTTGAATTGTATGTAAATTTAGAGAACATTCATGTGAAGTATGTGATTTTCTTAAATTTCACCCAAATCTTAGAATTTATTTGATTTTCTCTTGAGGCGAAATCCTAAGCTAAATCTAATTGAGAAAATGATTTAGGTAGTTTTTGGATCGATTGAGTCTTTCAAGCTAACCCTGTTTATTTATCCCTAGTCACCCCGTTGAGCCTTAATTACTACCCAATTTTTCATTGGCATCCATATATATTTAGTCTAGCCGTTATCAAATTATATCATTGTCCCATGCCCATGAACACGTTGACTTTTTTTTTTGGGATAAAAAATTATTTGAGCTTGATAGAAATTTGGGAGGAATGATGGAGTATAAAAAAAAAAGCAAAAAAAAAAAAAAAGGAAGTGATTGCTATGGTTGTTTTGGGTGTATTGTAAAAAAAAAAAAAAAAAAATTGCTTTTCTGGTTTCCTATCCAACTTTCAATTGAGTGAGCCTTTTGGATACTCAATGGGTTGGAAATTTTCATATTATATTAGGAGGGATTTTGGGAGAAACTCCACCATAAAGCAATTCAAAAAAAAAAAAGAAAAAAAGAGAATTGTGATATATGATAGTAGAAAAATTATCTTGAAGAACTGAAATTGGACAGTGACATTAGTTCTAATTAGATCCTATAAATCAACGTGTTGAATGGTAATTTGAGCTTAAAATTACCGTTATCTTACCTTTAGCCTAGTCTTATACTACAACCCGAGAAAAGTCCTATTGATTTTTGGTTGGATGATTAGCTTACATTAGTGGAGAAAGGAATGAAAAGCAAACTTATGAGATTTTGTCATAATTATTGAGAATTTTAAGAGGTTACATGTTAATGTGAATTTATCTGGATTGGATATAATTCGAAGAAGATGAGGACTCTCACACGCACACTTAGATCATATATTTAGAATTGGTCTTAACTTATAAATTGATTTCAGTGTCTGGATGAAATTTGTGTTTTTCTTTGAATTGTGAATTTGAGCAATTATGGAATATGTCATGGAGAAGGTTGTTAGGTTGAGTATGTGTTATGTCTTACTTTTGCTCGAGGACTAGCAAAATGTTAAGTTTGGGGGTCTAATAATTCTATAAAAATAGAGTTATTTTACCTATTTTAGGTAACGATTAATGCATTATCTATGAGAAAATATTTGGATTTCCTTCTGATTATTTGAATTTTCCTTGTTTATGTAGAATAATGAGATATGGAGAGGATAAGGAAAAGAATGACAAATATCAGGAATTCAAATAAAAGTAGTGGAAGATGGATATCAAATCAAGAAATTCTTGATTTTGTTCCCTAATATTATTTGCAAGCGTTGGGAGATAAATATTTTGGATATATCCTATAAATAGGAGAACATGAGAGAGAAGCTAGGTTTTTTTTAGTCAGATCGTTTTTCATTATTGTAAGAGTTTTTCAAGTATTTTGAAGATAAGACAAAAGTGGTGACAGAATTCTTATTCTTTGATTCAAAATGCTGGGTTTGATCTATATTTTTATTTTTTCTTCTACTATGTTCTAATTTTCTTTTGTTAGGGCTACGATGTAGCCTAACCATGATAATATGAATTTCATGATTTTTATGTTTTACAATTGATTTCATTCATGTGAGTTATATATTATTGTGCTTAATGCTTCTGAGTGACTGACCACCACTTGAATGATCTGATGTGCATGTTTGAGACTGAAAAGTGATAATATGCAATTGTTCATTATAATATATAACGATGAATTAAACGTGGATAGAAATATACTGCGTTATTTGTGTAGCTTTCGGTGATAAGGTGATCCAAAAGACTCATTGTAAACCGGGAATATTCATAGTTTTTAATGCACTCATGTTTATTTTAATTCACATAGAGATATAATGGATTAATAAGCTGAGTAGGTTTGCTATACCTAGAGATATGATAGTAAATAGATTAGAAAATTCCGCTATCACATGTTTGATATCGTTCTTATATTCACAACAATCTGAAATTCATATCTAGTCGTTGTGGTGAAATTGGATGCTCTAACATATTTATCTGATTGATTTACTGCATTTAGTCTACAAATTTCGTTTTTAATTTATTCTTAATTATATTTTGATTTGTTAGATAAATTTTAGAATTAGTTTATTTTAGTATTTAATTGGTTTATTAATTATCGATCTCCGTGGGACGATACTTTATCTCATCGTTATATTATTTGTTCGATACGTTCACTTGCGTTTAGAATTTTATGAACAACGGTGTGTCAGGTGTGTGTGTGCGAGTGTCGTGCGCGTGCCGTGCGCTTCTTGTGTAATCTCTTCCTTTTTTTTTTTTTAATGTTCTAAACCATAAGAGTGATTTAACCACATATTATTAAGATTTCCCTCTGAGTTTCATTTCATGTCGATTTAAATTTTGATAATAGAGAGTTAAATAAGGTACTCTTGGCCAAATTAACTACTTGTATCTTGCAGGTGATTTTATCAGCACCCTCCAATCAATACTGGCCTTCTGTCAGAACCAAAAGTTTAGGATAGAGTTGACGGTGATTTATAAGTGGTTTATTTGATCAGTGCATTGTTTTCCAGTATATATATTTCCAAAAAGGAAAACTTTTTTCCCTTTGAAAATGCTATTATAATATAACAGCTAACAAAGATGATATGTTATCCTTGCCTAATACTTTTATGGTTCCAAACTCTTCTTAAATTTGACTTCAATAGGACAATTTTGTGAACTTGATTGTGATGTTCGTTCTCTTCTAATGGTTGTCATGGGTAGGTTTCATGAGCCAGACAAACTAGACAAGTCGAGATTTTGCTTCTACCGATCCTTGATTGGTGGGTTACATAAAGTTTCACGTGTGACTCTAAAACATATGACCAGAAAACAAAAAACAAAAAAAGGAAAAGGAAAAGGAAAAGAAGATAACCAGAATCGCCCATCCCCCTCTTATCTCTTTTCCTCTCTCTACTGGTTCAACCATGGCCGCTGCACCACCATTCTGCTCCACCCTACTATCGTGTCTGTGCGATCTCCAGCGCCCTGCCTTGCGGCGCCCACCGAAGTCCCCATTAGGGGCACCCATCCAACACAAGCTCAATGTCGACCACTCAACCGGAGCCCGACCACTCCAAAACCCACATTCATGTGAGCACCACAACTGAACATCGACCATGGTATGGTCACGCATCAATCGTAAACCCACGTATTACTACCAAGCTTTGCTCATAGAGAGAGGGGGGGCATCCCACTACAAAACAGGGGGAGGAGAAAGAGGCGGCCTTGACAATGGTAAGGATAGGTGTTGGTGCCTAAATTTTGATGAATTATTTAGTTATTCATTATCAAGAAATTTAAGAGTCGGCACTAGCCCCTAAACAAAAAATTTGTTAAATTTTAATTGCATGTTAGGAGGATGTAAAAGTAATAGGCGAGTATGAATTTCATTTTAATCTTAATTGAATTTACAAGATCAGGCCCATTTAATTCAATTTTGATGAAAGACCCTGGAAAGAAAAAAAATGAGCGAGTTAAAAGAGAGAGAGAGAGAACCACTGGGATTTGCCTCAGTGGCCACTCTTCCAACATGGAAGGGGGAGGTGAGGGGTTCGAATCCCTACTTTTTTAGGAGGATTGGGGTGGGGACGATTTAGTTTCAGAAGTAGGTTTCAACTCCCACGCCCTGCAAGAGGCAGGGCAAAAGTCTGAGAGTGACAGTTAGCATAGAAAGATAGTAGGATCAACCAGAGAGAGAGAGAGAGAGAAGAGAGAGAGAGAGAGAATCAAGGAGATAAAAAGAAAGAAGGTATGGAGTAGAATTTTGAAAGGGAAATAAGGTTCCCTTTTATTCATTAACTTGATAAAGTTCTATAAACTATACTAGCAAGTTGATTATGAGCTTCAAACATTTCTATGCGCTAGCTAACAGATTAGCTATCATGTTTCTATAAATATATATTTGTGCGTTTGAGATAAATTAATTAACGTTGTTATTGTAAGTAAATTAATCGTGCTTGTCATTAAATTGGAGAGAAAAATGGCAATGCTAACATAGGTTGTAATTTGGGAAAATTACCAAAAAAATCATAAACTTATGGCAATTGTATCAATTTAGCCTTAAATCTTTTAATTGTACAAATTGAGTCATAAATCTTTTTACATTTTACCAATTGAGTCCACCCAACTCATTTTGGCCGAAATCGTTGACATGGATGACAACCATCGTAGATGGCATGGTCAAGGCTGATGTAGAATATTTTAACAATATTTTAACTTTTTTGTTACTTTTTCCCAATATTTGCTTTACTCTTATTAACTTCCTATGCATTTTGATATTTTCTAAGAATGACCAAGATAAACCAACTGAACTAAGAACTGTCCAATTTGGTTCAATTCTTGAGAGTGCTGGTCCAATTCTTGGCTCCTAAAAGTGGAATCGGTGTCTAGGCGGTCCGATTCTCAGTTCTTGATTCCAAGGGGGAACATAACTACTTGGGTCAATTGTTATTTATTTATTTGTTTATCTATTAAATATCTCATGCACGCTCCCTCTCCTCTTTTGGTCTTTTCCTTTTGTCCCACGACACTACTTACTCTTTTCTTTCACTCTTTCCCTTTCTCTAGGTCTCTTTCACCACTCATAGAATTTAGGGCATTCTCTCCTCTAGACTCAATCAGTTCCACAGGATCGCTTAAGAACTAAACCGGATTAGTCAATTCTTTCCGATCTAGTCCCTGGTTTCGAAAATTAGGAACCGGTCCCTTTAGTCTAATTCACAGTTTTGCGATAGGACCGATGGCTCCTAATATTTTTTATAGTTATACAAGGGATGGTTGATCTTGTTCAATGATGAATAGGGCTGCCAAATATGAATTTAATTGAGCTGAGTCGAAAATGATCCAACCTAAATTGATTCATTTATAGGCAATAAAAATTTAGCATACTAATCCGACTCATAATATTAAAACGCACTGATAATTGCTTTTCTGCGTTCTTTATATAAAAAACTTAAAAAAAAAAAAGGGGTAAGGAAAAGAGAAGTGTGAGCATCTCAAGCGAGCTCGACAGACTACTGACCATGACCACGTCATTATACAGCAAGACCTATCTAAGAACTTATCTTCAGAGAGTTCAAGTGTTGATGACAACAAGAACAATATGATTTCTCAAAGCATCCAGTGAACCACCGCCGACGACGAACGAAAACAGAAATATATACAAATGAAAGAGCTTTCCTAATCGACGAGCTCGTGGATGGTTAAGAGAAAAGTCAGAAGCCAGAATGACTGTGCATGCCGAGGAGGAGAACAGCCATGGGGTCGAGTTCGAACGGAAAAAGCGAGAGCGAGCGGGACAGGGAAGGAGGCGAAGTCGGGGTACGAAATAAGAGAAATGATCTTGGACGCCATGAACGAGGAGGAGCGGTGCAAAGAGAGGAGGTTAGCAGAAGACGGAAGCTGAAGCCGCCTGTATCGTTCTCCGGAAATTCTGCCGACGAGGACTGTTTTGGTTAGAGAAAATATTACGTGGAGGGTTAAACCCACCCAATATTTTCTCGTTTTGGTTATACGGGGCGAGCGTGATTTTCGGATCCATTGACACCTATTCATTTTGGACTTCTTCTTTTGAGAACCCATTAATATGGTAAATAAGAGCTGACCCATTCACCGCCCATTTTAATTAATATGGGCTGAAATATGGTTTGGTAACCATTTTAAAAGTCAAAACCAAAAAAAAAAAAAAAACAAACTTTCTTAAAGTGTTACACATTTACTCGATACTTTTTTTGTAATATAAAATTCATCAAAATTATATTTATGTTATACATTTACTTTAAACCAAACTTGTAATTGTGTGACACATTTACCGTAAAAATTTGGTGTCACAAAAAAATGTGAGGTTTTTGGTGCCACACAAAAATTGGAGAAAATGTGTTACGTAAGTATAAGTTTAAAGATTAAAAAAAATTGAGGATAAATATATCACAGTTGGCAAAATTTGAAATTTTTAATGTAAAAAAAACAAAGTTTGGGGTAAGAAAAGTTAGGAATTTTTCTTTCTGGTCAGTAAAAAGAAATCTTTTAATTTATTCAATATAACTTCTAAATTTTTTTGTGCATATTCAATTTAATTCACGAATTACATTAATATAATTTGGAGATTAAGTTAAATATGTATCAAAAATCTAAAAATCATAGTGAATAAATTAAAAAGTTATTTACCACGTGACACATTAAGCTACAATTTAGAAGTCATAAAAGATAGATTAAAAATTCAGGGCCTGCATACCCGGCCGAAGTGGAAGATCACGTGCGTCCCATTTTCCCCGTGCATGTACAGTGATGACGGTGCAACGGGGGGGCCGCACGTAAACCCCGGAAGAAGAGAAGAAGATTCACCCTGCTTCAGAATAAAGGAATGCCGTACATCCCCTCCCTCCCTCTCTCTGTATTTCTCTCGCTTTGAAGCTTCACCGTCCAACCCACCTTCCTGCAGCAACCCCCATCTCTCTCCGTCGAGTGATCTTCGCGTCGTGGCGTCTCGTTCTCTGGTGAGTCTGTCTCTATCCCCTCCGCCGTGTGCGGAGGTTTAACGTACTGTCGAGAGGTGTTTTGAAGGATCGACCGACGGAGGAAGCCTCCATTTTGTGGGTTGTCTTTCGAGAGAATTTCCGGGGACATGGAACGTCCGATGGATTCGGATGGATTCGAATTTTGTACCCCTCTGACCAGGGGAGAAATTGAAAAATTTCGAGGTTGTCTTTGTTTGATTGTGTTGGTGATTGCTTGGGAATTTTTTTGGTGTTGGGTTTGAAATGAATGTAAGGCTGGGTAGAATTGGGAGTTCCATGTTGGGTTTGAGGTGAATTTAAGACCCGGGTCGGCTCGAATTATGCCCACTTCTTCTGTGTATGTCTTCACCGGAATTCTTGCCCACCGATCCCATATCGGGTTCGAAACTGTATTCGAGCATTCTAATAGGAAGGCGGAGGTGTTAGGGTTTCCTAAGGCTGCTAACATTTCGAGCAAATGATTTCCTAGTGGGCTAAAGTCAGTAGTTGTTTTTCCTTCTGCTCCAAATGACTATAAGCATTCAGCTTTGTCTTGTGATAATGTATCTGTGCGGTTAGTCGTTCCTATATCTTCGGCTGAGAAGTTTTCGACAGTTGTTATACGGGGAAGAGTCCTAAAATGTCAGTTGAAAATTTCTTTAGTATTTCCTCGAAGTATATGCCTGTATAAGTTTAGGTTTTTTTTAGGCTTATGCTTTGTACTTGGGGTTTAGTTTTTCCATTTCATACATATGATTTGGATAGAGACTCGAGTCCTGCCCCTGTTTGCAGTATTATTCCAATGTAAGAATTGAAATTAGAACAAACTGCAAATACAGTCTCCCGTAACGTAATATAGATGAAGGGACTTCATATTCTAAGTGCAGCAGCAAATTTTTAAACATCTAAATTGGATCTTGTGTAGCTGTTCTCTGCTTGCTCAAATAAATGCTTGGAGCTTTTGTATCAAGTTTATTGCCTTATGGATTTGTGGTTCTAGGCTACACTTGGAGAGGTCCAATCTTATTCAGAATAATTGGTTCCTTCTAAGTTCTACTTACAAATAAAAATGTTTCGTTCTGATGAAGACAATGCAGAGTCCAGCTACATATTCTTAACTATATTTTGAAAACCGAACAGAAGTCAAGTGTGATCAATTTTTGTTCTGATTAAGAATTCAACATTTAAATGACGGGTAGCTTCTAGATGTGTTCACCTCTTCCCTCTGGCGATACCTACAAGATGAGATCTGGAAAGACCTTGTGAAACATTTTTCTCAGGCCTGCATTTTGCCTTGGAAAATGTATGTTGCTGAATTTGTGCTTTATTAATGTGGAAGGGCCACGGTTGAATGTTTAGGTTTAGTGCTTAGCTAATTCCAAGTAAGTCCTTTTGAGTTTTCCTGGAAGTCTGTCTGTCGCCATCACTGTAATTTGGTGGAAGATGAGAAATCTAGACTTGGATTATGGGAGTACAAGTTGTGAACGGCATTGTTTGTCTTCTTGCCAAGAGCTTTTAAATATGTAAATTTGACTTTTTCCTCCTTTGCTTCAATAATTTTTAGCAGAATATCAATGCATGTTGCTCTAGTTGGACTTTTCGTTTTATTTGGATATGATCTTATCTTCTATGTTAACTTTATCATGAACGGGGTCTAGTGTGATGCACATTTTGGATAATTTAACTTGTGGACTATACAGTCAAAAGCATTTTTCATGGTATCAAAGCACCACAGTAAATTTCTATAAGCATGTCTTTCGGGAGAAGTGAATGTCAAAAGAAAATTTCCGTGGAAGATGAAAGCAAATTTTAAAAAAGAATGTTAACATATGAACAGGTTCTTGCACGGGGTCTACAGGTCCAGTTGCTGCATATACAGTAATTGTATTCTAGATAGCCTATCTTGAGTTTCTTTATTTGAAATTTTTAACTTAAAGCAATGTTGTGGGCCCTTCATTTCGCTTTCTTTCTTGAGGTGCGTCCTCATTTTGGCCCTTTTCTTGTCTCAATGAATTTGTGGGGTCATCTTGTTTGCTTTCTTGGCATTGTTTTAGATAATTCCGATAAAGTTTGAAAGCGTTGGTGTATTTTATGCGTTTTGAGGGTAGATCATTTGCTTCATTCCTTGCAACATTGGACTCCTGTCTCTTACCTTCTCTTTCTCCCTTGTCAATCCCAGACTTCCGTTGTCCCTAAACAAGTTTTGTTCGGAAAGATCCATGGTCTTGGAGCAGTATTTTGCTAAGGAATGGAAATCCACCTCAGGCGACAGTGACGCAATTGATCCAGGAAATAGCGTTGGCTGCTTTGACTGCAATATCTGCCTGGAATCTGCTCACGAACCTGTGGTCACCCTCTGTGGTCACCTATACTGCTGGCCCTGCATCTATAAATGGCTCCATGTGCAAAGTGCCTCTCTTGCTTCAGATGAGCACCCACAATGCCCTGTCTGCAAGTCCGAGATCTCACATACAGCCATGGTCCCCCTCTATGGGCGGGGCCAATGCTCCAGTCAACTCGGGCTCGAAGGGAAGTCTTCAAATCGTGCTGTGGTCATACCACCGAGACCAGCTGCCTGTGGAACTCGAGCTCTGGCATCTACGGCAGGTCCAACCACTCAGCAGCTTCCATATCGAAACCCTTATCAAAACCGACATTTCTATACTGGTCCTTTGAGCAGTTATGAGGATGAAGCTTCATCATCGTTGCTCAACTTTGGAAACCCGAGCTCTCAGAATACTATGGTGGGTATGTTTGGCGAGATGGTTTACGCGAGGGTGTTTGGCAACTCGTTGAGCTTGTACGGTTACCCTCACTCTTATCACATTGTCGGGGGGCAGAGCCCCAGGTTGAGAAGGCAGGAGATGCAGGCAGATAAATCACTGAACAGAGTTTCGGTTTTCCTCTTCTGTTGCTTCCTACTTTGCCTTATTGTGTTCTGAATAAGCTATGCAGATTTGGCCTAGCTATTTGGCCTGCTTGTAAAGAGTGTTGTACCTCTGAAACTCCATGCATATGTGAAGCAACCCGATGCAGTATCCTGAAGCTTATCTTATCTTGTCCAAATTAGTTGGTTTTCGAATGTTTGAGAGGACCGCATATCTCAGCCTGTAAAGGAGATTATAACAGTAATGAGAAATCATATTGGATTTTCTTACCAGTTTGCTTCATAGTTCACACTGTTTTAGATCATCTAAGACGATGTATCCTTGTTTCATCAGCTAAAGTTTGTACCATTTTGCCTATTGTCGGGATGCAGATCGGTTCTTCCTAGAAATCGCAAAAGACAAGTAACCTTATCTAGTTTCACCTATCAAATTATAGAAAAAGAAATTGTGAAGAGCGCCCCCATGGCACTAGTTAAGGGTCATCGATTGAGCTTTGGAAACATAAACATATCTATTTTTAAGTGACTTTTTTGGAAAGAGTTCTTGCTCAATCTTTAAATCGTGTCGGCAGGCGTTATTATAATTTTTAGTGCACAAAGTGGGGACCAAAAAAAATCTAGAAGAGATTTGAGGCTCTAATTGAAATGAGAACAAGATTTTAGATCTTTAGAATCATATTTCTCTCAGTCAGGAGCTCTTCTTTGGTTTTCACTGGCACTCGACATTTGCGATGTGTCTTTGTGGTTACAACCTCGAAATTTTTTTTTCTTCCTCAAAAGAAATCCTCTATCGAAGGTACTAAAGCGATTTTATTCTATCGATGTAAATAATGCTTTTTGTGCATATTTAATATTTTATCATTAAGTTTAGAATTTTCCCTTTCTCTCTTCCTTTTTTGTGACATAGTTGGGTGATCGAGCTCAAAATGCCTATTTAGGTTTAGATACCATGGGTTTTCCATCAATTTTTGAAAAGCAACCTCGAAATGCTTGCCGTATCATCAAGAACAATCCCAAAGAAGGCGTTGTTAGACATGTCAGGATGCACTGATGTGAGCAAGAAGACTTTTGTAGAGAAGAAACTTGGCTATCTTATTTTTCTCTTATATCGAGAGTCCCACATGCCATTAGTGAAGGCCATGGCTCATTTTTGGAACCCTAAGACTTCAACGTTCGTTTAGTCATCATGAATTGACCCCAACTTTGAGAGGAGTTAGAAATCATTGTCCCAATGTCCTTGCATTCTGTCTTGTCGACCCTCCCTTAGGAGTAGATCCTATCCCACTATTGAGTCACCCTTGTGGAGTTCCTCCTCTTGAAATCAAAGAACTTAATAGGAATTCAAAAGGCCTCATTTTGTCTTTCATCGAACAAAGATCTGCTTGTCTTCTCCAGAGCCCCAATCCTCAAAAATGCTAAAATTTTCCTTCTAGCATTCTTCGATTCGTTCTTTTGCCATTCACCCAAAAGACAATGGATCCTAGCCTTGCTCATGTTGTCTATGTGAGTCCTTCACCTTGGGGGATTTACACACATGCTTCTTTGAAATGTTCTCTCTCTCAACCGCTTCAAAGAGGACAAGTGTTCGATCCTTAGAGCACCTATAGGCATCCTTCAAGATTTGGATTTTCTCTCACTTAAAAGTATTCGGAGGAATTTGGCTATTACCAACATCAATAAAGATACAAACCCTCTCACCAAAACTTAAAATAATAAAAATTCCTCCATGCTTGACATTCCGTGGTTGGGTAGAACATTATGAAAATATCACCCCAAACCAAATTTTGTGGTAAGCCCCTTGGATTTGCTTCCTAAAGCATGACTTATGAGTAGTCACGATGACCCAATTTCACTCTTAGGTTTGACGGGGATCTACATCTTATTACTCTTTAAGAGTAGTTTGTCAATATCGAGTACTCCAAGAAATCCCTCCTCCTTTAAAGTTAGGGTTGTTTCGTTTTGACTTTCGCGATAAGATTGTCAAGGGAACCAAATCAAGACATGAAAAAAGAAGTGGAAAACATCATCAACATCCTACATCATTGCTTCACCAAGGGATATTGAGTGGGTCACCGGAGCTGGAAGGAGAAATGAGGGAGCACCATGCATCAAGAGGATATGGTGTGTTTGGATGGGCATTTAGAAAGCCCATCCAAGCCCCCAAAGCCCTTTCACCCTAAATAGGGGTGTTTGGCAACCATTCCCAAGGGGCTTTCAAGTGAAAGTTTACCCTCGGGAATATGGAAAGCTCAAGGCGGTGGAGACCAAATTTGAGCATTTCGAATGCTGAAGGCTTCCATTTAATGAAAATATTAAGTTCCCTATTCTACCCCAAAACTTTCTTGAAAATCCACCGTTGCCCATTTTGAAAACAAAAACCCTAATCTCATCCGCACTCCTCTCTTCCATCGCCCCGACCCTTCCATCGTCTCTCCTTACGAAAACCCTAATCTCATCTCTTCTCGCCGATCCGGCACTCTTCGCCGACTAGGTCTCGCTCGACTCGCTTTTCTTTGCTTTCCTCTCAGCAGTTCGTCTCTCCTCTGTCCCCGTTTCGAAGCCGGTGTTCCCAGTGTGAAAGGAGGGAGGTCTTGGATTGCGGCCGGCAGAGAGCTCCTGGTATCGCAAATCGCCGAAGAAATCCAGCGTTTCTCACGGTCCGTATGGTTTCTCCTTCATTTCTCGTGGTTTGGGCTGACTAGGTCTTCGATTGATCTGCGCTTTTCTTTGCTCGTCCTCAGTTCGTCTCTCCTCCGTCCCCTCGGCCCGTGTTCCCGATGAGAAAGGAGGGAGGTCTTGGGATCGCGCGCAGAGCTCCCGAGTCGCAAATCGCCGAAGAAATCCAGCGTTTCTCACGATCCGTATGGTTTCTCCTTCATTTCTCATGGTTTTTCTCTCCTCCCTTGTCGTTGAGTGCATTTTTTGCCCTGCTCCAAAGCGTTGGTCGGGACTGGAGATGCCGTGGCTTTGGGTTTGCCTTTTTTGTCTTTTGCCGTCCGTCGTGACGTTCACGGTTCACGGGAATTGCTGATTTGTGCTTAGTCTTTAGTTCCAATTTGATGCTTTTTTTTGCGTGCGTCGGCTTGCGCCGATGATTTTTTTCCCGTTTTGGGTTGTTTGTTTTTTTTTTAACTTCTTTTCGACTTGGATTGCATGCTTGAGCACGAGGAGCCTAACCGTGGATGACGGTGCGCAATTTCCTATTTTGAGAGTCTAGGCACCTCGGACTGTTGATGCGCCCTTCGTTACTAATCCCAATTGTCGCTTACCATGGGTTCGTTGAAATGGCCGAACCAAGTTAGTGTATATGGATGGCGAGGATAGGGAGAGGGATGCGGTGGGGGAAGGATTTAAGGAAAATGTTGTTAACGTTAAAGGAGAGGAGGGGTTGTTGGGGGCAAGGAACCGTGAAACCCCAAACCTTTTACATAACCACTTCATGAGTCGCAACAAGAAAAAGCGTTTGTGTTTGTTTCCTGTTGGCTGTTTATTGCCCCTACCCGAATTGATTGCATCATTGTCATCATCTTCTTCTCCTTTGCACGAGAGAGAGATGGGAGTTGGGATCCTGGGCGGAGATTTGGGCGAGAGGGGAGAGGAGTTATTAAACTTCCTCAAAATTTCAACGATTCCCACTTAAGTAATGGCTAATGTAGGCAAATTACACATCACATGTTCCATGTCTCTTCAGTTGGGTTTTGGTCTGTTATCATCCTAATCTTCGTTTTTTTTTTTTTTTTTTTTTTTTTTTTTTTCTGTCCTTCCAATATTCATTGATTTGCACCATTTGTTTTCGACTTCATAATTATGAGTGTGATAAAAAATATAATGATTGTTATCTAAGTTCGATCGCTTGACGACTTATCTCATTAACATTGTCTCATAATCTTTTATTACCTTCAAGCACCATGGCTGTCTCCTTACAAGCTTTTGACTCGTCCGATTCTTTGATTCTTAATTTTGTTATGGGGTTGATGCTTGCCCCTCAAATGAGTATGATGAGAACACCTAAACTTGTCATCACCTTTCTTGCAAAAGATTCTCATTCTGTTCAAGATTCATTTCTTGAAATTGTACCGACCTTTACTATCCATTTTTGTCATTCGACATCAATTTTGCCCGACTCTACCGAGTCCTACTTATTTTAGCATGATCTCCAATAATAACTCTTTCACGTGGCAACACTCCCTTTCGTATCTCATAACACGGCTCAATTGAGTTTGATGCTCTTCCGATCTTCCTTATCACCTTTATTGCTTTTCTTCTTTTGGATATTTATATTCTTCTTCCCATGGATCCCGATCATCTTTATTACTTTTATGTAGTTATTGCTAGCCCGAATACTTGTAATTTGAACTCAATTGCTTACTTTTCAAAAAAACAGATACACTGCTCAAGAGGTGGAGATTAGCTCATCCAGGGTTCTGAACATCGATCTCTTCTTCTAGAGCCAAAAAGGTTAGTCCCAATTCTATCTTTTTCTTCTGGGGTTTCTACAGGGTTCTGAACAACAATCTGTTGTAGTTCAAAAGTGGCATCAGTGAATGATTTTTGCTATATTTAGATGCTCTTGTTCTTGAAGTTTTTTTTTTTTTTTTTTGGGTTTTCATGTCTGCACAACTTGTCAATTAAACATTTGCTTTTTCGCTCCAAATGTTGACCCATAAGTTCAAGTTGACATCTTTTAAAGTTATTTTCTCTTGACTACTCACTGATATTTATTTAAAACCTGTAATATTATGCAATAATGTAATATTATGTTAGTGGGCCCCAAAAGAAGAAACTGAAAAAGAAACTGAAAAGTTAGTAAAGCAAAAAGGAGAGGGGAGAGGGCTCGGCTAAATAGAAGTTGAGAGTTCCTCGACCAAAAAGAAAAGAAAGAAAAGAAGAAGAAGAGGAAGAAGAAGAGAAAAGGGAAAAAAAAAAAAAAGGAAAGGAATTTTGGCACGTGCACGTCACGGATGCCTCGCCAAAGCCGACTCGACTCCATAACACAGCACCTGGTAAGAGATCAAGCCCCTCGTTTGTTCGATTGAAGTTATTTTTGGATTTAGGACTTAAATTGAAATTTTTGGAAAACCGAGTGGCGAAGTCCAATTTTGGAGTCGTTGAGCCACGTATTTTTGCAAGAATGGTAATTTAGGTGTTGTGGAGCCGTGGGATTTTTTACGGATCGTGATTTGAGCTTATGGTTTGTCCGAAACAAAATTTCAAAGTTTCGCGCACAAGTGAACAGTACGAGTCCATCAGCTTTGGGCCCGTATTTTGTCATTTTTCGGCTTGATTTTGGGATGGCCAAGTTGGGATTCTTGTAATATGTTTCAAGGGCTCTCTATTGACTATAAGTATGTTCAAATCGGGGTTCGGAAGAAAAAGTTAAGGCTTGATCAAGTTTTGCGCTTAAACTTCATGGTGCGAATGGCTTGAACAATCGCTTTGGTTATGCAATTTGTTAGCGCAGAAGTCCTTTTTGTTAGAGTTAAGGCGTAACTTAGTCATTTTGTAGTCGAGATAGAATTTTATTAGATTTTAACATTATTCTTCGGTTATTTGATAGGGCTTTGAGTTCGACGATACGAGTATTGTTCGTCGTTTGGTCATAGACGACGAGGTGAGTGGTACTATATTTTCTTTGGTTTTATAAAATCATGTCTTGAAGTATATATATATTGAATTGAGAAAAAGCATTTTTATTGCATAAAAAGCCAGATCGAGCTATTGCTACCCTTTGGTTGATTGTGAATCTTTGAAAAGCACATTATACAAGGTTTGTGGAGAAACATATATGAAATTGCTTTGCGACTGATTTATGGAAAGATTTATAATGATTTGAAAAACGAGTATGAAATGGATGATGGGCTATGTTGCAAAATGTTATTTGTTTGGTTTAAGATATTGATTTTTGATTGGATTTCTGGTATTGGAGAATGGTTATTTATGCTCAATATGACTCGTGAACCCGATGTGAGGGGTTTTTGGGGTATGCATACTAGGTTTAGGATATCCTTCGGGGCCTAGCCACCGGTTTTGTAGGTGGAGACCTTACCAAGGGAGAATCTTGGTCGCCTTGTCACAAGGCATTGTGTCGTGACCATGGTTAGTTATTGAGCAAAAGATTGATCAATGGATAGACCATTGATATGTGTTTTTGATGGAGATTATTCAATGGATTCGACCATTGATACTTGACTTTTGATGGCGATTTAAATGTGTTTTCCATATTAGTATAAATTTTTGATGATGAGAAATAACTTTTATATGATTCGATATGTATTTCATATATTGAATTGGTGTTATGGAATTTGTATTATTTTTGTATACATGCATAGTAGTTGTTCGATCTGTTTAGAAGATATGTACTACTCACCGAGCCGTGGTTGCTCATCCCATTCCTCCTTTAATCTTTTCAGGTTCCTCAGCTAGCGGCGAATAGAGCGAGTGTGTAGTCGGTAGGAAACTTTTGGAGAGTTCTATTTTGTTTTTTGTATGGTTTAAGGAAGTAATGCAAATGATACTTACTAGTAGTTGGATTGTTTGAGTTTTAAACGTATATCTCTTTTCTCTTTCGGTGGATTATAGAAACTCTGATGTTGCAACCAATTTGTTGGTTTATCTGATATATATATAAGTTAATATCAGTTTGTTGGTTGTGTTTGAGGCTGTGTCCTTTGTAAAGAAGGACAGCCGTGTTATTCACATTCTTTGTGGTTTTGGGGTGTGACTTAAAAACCAACCTTTAACAGTAAATTTCTTCATCATATTTCGTTTGTGTGTGGTGCTGCAACCACATGATCAATATCTATGTTGTGTATTCATGTTCCTTGATGTTTGGTGTCGGTTTTACTTGCTGTTTGGTGATTGAAAGCTATATTAAATGGTGAACTAAGTATGAAGTCCACACCACATGTCTCACCTGCATTTGTTTATATTGCAATTATTAGTAGATGGCAAGTTCATCAAATGAAAAGGCATTTTGGAGCCTTGAAGATGTTGAAACATTTTGTAAGCTATGCGTTGAACAAATTGACAATGGCAATCGTCCTACAAACAACAAAAAATGATGGACGGACGGTTATAATTAAGAAGTTTGAGGACCTAAGGGACAAAAAGTATGATAAAGGTCAAATGAAGAGTAAGTGGGATAATCTGAAGGAAGATTGGAAAAGATGAAGGACATTGGTCCTTAAAGAAACTGGATTAGGATGGGATCCAAAAAAGAATACCATTGATGCAAGTGATGAATGGTGGGAGAGGAAAATTCAGGTTTTTTCCATTCTTTTATTAAATTTTTTAAAGTTAATCTTTTTACTATAAAACTCATGAAAATGTTTATTACAACAGGAAAATCCTAAGGTTAGACCTTTTAGAATGAAAGGCATACATCCAGATCTTCAAGTTTTATTGGATAGAATGTTTGGAGATACTGTTGCCACTGGGAGCATCACATGGAATCCTGCACAAGGCTTACATATTGATGAGGATGTTGTCGCCACACAATTTGACATTGGTGGTTCAGCAGGAGCAGGATTTACTAATGATAAAAGAACGTCGCAGAGTTCGGTGAGACAATCTCAAGGAAAGAAACAAAAGAAAAGTACGGCTGATAAGCTAGCATCGCAAATGGAGAGGATTTGTTCAGCTATTGAAAGTAGAAATTATGCCAAAGAGGTTGATCCTTACATGGAACTCATAGAGACGTTGAAAGCTATACATGAGATAAAGCAAAATCAAGAGTTATATTTTTTTTGCACTAGATTATTTTTCAGAAAAGAAAGATAATAGGCAAATCTTTATGAACTTAGATGATGATCAAGAAAAAGTCACATGGCTCAAGTATAAGTTCGCACAACGTAGGGCTCACTAGGATATTTGCTATTTATATTTTTCACGTGTATTGTTATTGTAATGTAATATATATTTGCACTACTTATTTGTATTAGTTGGTGAGACATATTTATGCTACGTTATTAGACTTGTTTTTAATTGATTTTTTTTATCGAATGGAGTTTGCATATATATATGATAAGTGTTTTTTTGTTGATGAATGATTTAAATAATTCATTATATATCTTATTCTAATTCTATTTTTGTTACTTTGATCAGTTATGGATGACTCTTCTGAAAGAGAAAACCATGAAAAAGAGGAAGAAGAATATTGGCAACTTTGTGTAGCTGCACATACTTGCGGTGTTAGTGTTTATCAAGCAATATATGGTGAAAAAATACCGTGCATGACTTCATCATATACATGAAATGCATGGTTGAGAGAGTTGATGGATATAGATGCTAATCCAGAAAGGTTTTATCGAATGTTTAGAATGGATAGAATTGTGTTTAAGAATTTAATGAATGATTTAGTGACACGATATTGTTTGAAAGGAACTAGAAATATTGATGTTGCAGAAATGTTAGGATTATTTATTCATATTTTAGGACATAATATAGGTAATAGGTTAGCACAAGAGCGCTTTCAGCATTCTGGGGAAACCATATCCAGGCTATTTAGCTTAGTTTTGGATAAAGTATGTGAAATGTGAGCAGATTTGATCCAACCATCCGATCGACAATTCAAGGAAGTTCCAAAGAAGATCAGGAATAATACAAGATTTTTCCACAATTTAAGGTAAGTTATGATTATACAATAGAAAATATGAATTAAATATAAATCAAATAATATTCTTATTCTTGTTTTAGGATTGTATTGGAGCTATAGATGGTACTTATATTCCAACGGTGGTACCTACGAGTGAGCAGCTTCGTTTTATTGGTCGAAAAGGAACACCGACGCAAAATGTGATGGCCGTGTGTAATTTTAACATGGAATTTACTTACGTATGGGCCGGTTGGGAGGGAACATCTCATAACACTTGTATTTTTTATGAAGCCATCAGGAGACATGATTTACAATTTCCTCATCCTCCAAAAGGTTAGTTAATTAATAGTTTTTATGCATTAATATACGTATGTGTTATATGTTGATTAAATTTACATTTTTTTTTGTGTAGGTAAATATTATTTGGTCGATGCTGGATATCCAAATCCCACAGGTTATTTGGGGCCATATAAAGAAGTTATATATCATTTACCTGAGTTTCAACGAGGTCCTCAACCGACAGGTTATAAAGAAGTGTTCAATCGTGCTCACTCCTCACTACGATAATAAATTGAGCGAGCTTTTGGCGTATTGAAGAAGAAGTGGAAAATTTTAAAGGGCATGCCAAGTTATCCATATACAAAGCAAGTGAAAATTGTGATAAAAATGATGGCTTTGCACAATTATATACGAAGAAATGCCCTAAATGATACACATTTTGATAGAGTAGATTTGTATCCCAATTTATATACAATGGATCATGATAATGTAAATGGGGAGGGTAATACTTCAAATGATGATGTAGCATCTAATATGGTACGTTTACGTGATCAAATAGCTATGAATTTATGAAGTAATTAAGGATATTTGTAATTTTTAAGGATAATGAACTTCTTTCCTCAAAGCATATGTTATCATGTTTTTATTGTAATGAAAGTATTTTTATTTTAATTGAGAAAGAGAGCACGTAATTTTTTTCTATTTGATGTTTTTTTAGTAAAAAAAAATGAATTTTAATTTTAATAAAATTGTTTACACGACATCTTTAAAATTGTTATCAAATATAAATTAAAAAGGTTTCAAACATTATTTTCTTAATTTTAAACAAATAAAAATAAAAATATTTAAATTAATCACCAAAGGGACTTTGCAAATGTGTTTTCTACCAAACAACATTTATCTCAAAGTTGCTTTTCAAAGCAGAATTTACCAAACAGTCTTTGCATTCCCTCTAAAGCCCTTTAGGCTAAAATCGTTTTGCATTTTCCCAATGGGCTTTCCAAATGCCGAACCAAACGCACTCTATATTGATCGCCGTATTGAACCTGAAGTTGCCGTCGTCATTCCACAGTTTCCTACGAAACCAACTCCGAAGGAAATCCAAATGGGGTGAATTATAAGGGAAAGTAATGAAGCTTTAGCTAAGGTGGAGCGTTTGATCGAAACAAACAAACGCATCTGCAAGCTGCTTTGAGGGGAAAATTGAAAGATTAGTCATATTCCATTAGAGTTGTGTTTTTAGAAAAATTGTATAAGGTTTTCCTTATATGAAATTTTAGAAGCAATGTTTAGGAGTTTCTTTACTTTAATGGATGTATAGGGATTTTCCTTCACAATTTTTGATGTAATTAGTGAAGTTTTCCCCCTTCTAATGGAATATGAGATGGGCATTTTGATCAATCATCATGTGTTACCCCTTTAATTGTATGACATCCTATGACAAAATATTGATAAGAAGCCACTTATATGAGATTCGGCTTATGCAAGGGGTTTCTTATTTCTATTTTGTTATAAGAAAATATAAAATTGGAGGGTTTTAAGTTTTTTATTTATTTTATATTCTTTCTCATCTTTTGTATGCTAATTTGTTTGTTCTTTTGTTTTATTTGTACTAAACAAGGTATTGGCAACACGGCTTTAAGATGATCGCCCATCGGGACCCATTTTGTAGCTGTAAGGATGAATACGGAAAAGAACAAAATGCCCGTTTTAACGCCTTGGACAATAGAATCACTGACTTGGCAACCCAATTTGCCTAATTTGTGAATGAGATTTGAGCTAGTCTAGTGGCTGTAGCCCCCAATAGAGACATGCTTGTGCCTACTCCTGAGGCTAGCAATGCCAACGTTAGGGAGAATGTTGCTGAAGAGATTCCCCATCAAACACCTGTAGTGGTGGGAACCGGACCCCATCTTGGAAGCCATCTCAACTCGAATGGAGGAGGAGAACAACAAAAGATTTGCTAACCTTGAGGAGAAGCTTAAAGCCATATAGGGATACGAAACTAACATGATCGAAGATCTGTCTCAATACACCAAAATGGACTTTCCTAAAAAGTTTAAAGTTCCCGATTTTGTTAAATATGATGGTACCATCGATCCAAAAGTCCATTTGAAGTACTATTTAAACAGAATGGGGCGCTATGCGCAGAACACCCCATTATTGATTCAAACTTTTCAAGAGAGTCTATCTGGCTTGGCCTTGCAATAGTACGTCATGCTGGAACCTAAAAAGATGGAAAAATGGGAGGAATTGGCAGAGGCATTTGTGCTACAATATGAATACAACACCGAGATTGCCCCGATGCGCAAAGTGTTAACACGAACAGAGAAAAGAAGAAATGAGTCCTTTAGGTCATTCACACAAAGGTGGTTCGCCTTGGTTGCTCAGTTCGACCACCACCGGAAGATGCTGAAATGGTGGAGCTGTTCCTTAGTACCCTTCCTCCAGACTTTTACAACAAAATGATTGGCTCTAATTGTGGAAACTTTACCCGTTTGGTTGCCATTGGGAGAGAATTGAAGAAGCCATGCATGAAGGTCGGATAACCAAAGGTACGAGCAGGAAATTTACTAATAAGAAGGAGAAAGAAGTAGAAGTAGGTTACGTGCAAGCCCCAACCGAATCAAAACCATTTTCGAATCCTCAAAATCCTTTTTGCATCACGAGGGAGGTACCAAAATTATGAGCCTAGGAAGTGGATGCCAAGGCAATTCACACCTTTGCCTAGGCCATTGTCCAAACGAAGCATTACCCATGTTACTACATAAAGGGTTGGTAGCTAAGGAGATTCCTCGTGACAACCCTCCTAAATTCCTAGGGTTCGACCTTACAAAGTCTTGCAAGTACCATATGGGTGAGAAAGGCCATGATGTGGATAATTGCCGAGCACCCGAGAACAAGGTCCAAAGCCTTTTGGACAAAGATATCTTGTCATTTAAGGAGATGCAGCCCAACGTCAAGCAAAACCCTTTACCCGTTCATGTCGGGGATGTCAATATGATTGTTGAAGGAAAGGATAGGAATTGCAAATGGTCAAGGTTGATGTCCACAAACCGTATGAAGATTTGATTTTAACTAGCTATTACAAAAGAGCGATGAAGGTGTCTCGACTAAGAAGAAATTAGAGTGTGTCACCAAGATGATCAACATGGGCATAATCCAAGATGGAGGAGGAGGCCAAGCAAATGAGACGATGACAGCTGTAATTGATTTCTCTCCCAAGAATTCTTGTTGTGAATTTGGGATGCTTGTGGAGATGTTAGTCAAGGAAGCAAGCACTATTGAAATACCGAATGATGTCGACGTAGCCAAGGAAACTGAACTGTTAATCATAAATAAAGGAGAAGCCTTAGATGTTGAATCTGAGCTCAAAGCTAAAAGAGTTTGCAAAGATCGTGCATTTTTGAAGACGGCACTAGAAAAGGGCGAAGTGGTAGATACACTAGGCCAACCAAGTGGAAAGTATGACTATCTCGTCAAATACTCACCTCCTATAAGTTTTTTTTCATGGATCCTAAAGAAACCGTCATTGATGAGTGGGGAGGCATGGACGACTTAGCTGAGCTTAAGGAAGAAACCGTCACCATGATGACACCAAGTAATTGTCGATTTATCCGTTGAAGAGGAGCAATGGGACTCTAATGAGTACGAGCTTAAACACGTGGTTATTGATTTGGTGGCCGAGGAGTTCACGAACTTAGAGCTGGGAGAGGCTGAGCCCAAATGGATGGTAATTGAGTTGCCGCCGTACGATCAAGATGAGATCCCAAAAAGCCATGTTGCTAGTTTCGATCCTAAGGTAGTCCCATGGGATTATGGGACAAATGAAGTCGATGCTGTTACTTGATCAGGTCGCTGTTATGCACCGGCATAAGCTATGGAAAAGAAAGCTGTCATTGATGAGGAAGCGAAGCAATTTTTGGCGATGATCAAATCCAGTGAGTTTGACATGGTAGAGCAACTAAGGAAGATGCCCACCCAGATTTCACTCTTGGAGTTGTTCAAGACCTCCGAGAAACACAAAAATGCACTATTGAAGGTTCTAAATGAGATACACGTACCGAAGACCATTGGGGACAAGCAGCTAGAGGAGTTCATTGGGTCCATTCTCTTGAAGGATCAAATCTCGTTCTCAGACGAAGATCTTCTCGGGGAGGGACACGATCATAACAAGGCCTTACTCATATCGGCCAAGTGTTGTGATATGATGGTAGCCCGGGTCTTAATTGACAACGGGTCTACTCTGAATATTTGTCCATTAGCCTCCCTTCATCATCTCGGGGTTGGTAAAGAACAAATTAAACCATCCAAGTATATCGTCCGAGCTTTTGACGGTATAAAGAAAGAGACAATTGGGGAAGTTGGGCTTAACCTTTTGATTGGCCCTACCTCATTCCTGACAAATTTTCAAGTGTTGGATATCCCAAGCGCTTTTAATTTCCTCTTGGGTTGACCCTAGATCCATGCTGTTGAAGCTATACCTTCCTCTCTACATTAGATGGTTAAGTTCATTTTGAAGGGGAAAATTCTAACCGTTCGTGCAGAAACTAATTTTAAGATCTTTCAAGACATAGCCATCCCGTATGTGGAGCCTAAGGAGAAGGAGGAATCTAGCTACCATACCTTTGAGCAAGTCTCAATGGTCCATGTACCTGTCGGGACCACCGATAAGAGTCCGAAATGTCTGGCCCGTCTATCTTGTCAAGTAGAGTGCTACTGGAGTACGGTCATATTCCTAGACTGGGATTGTGAGTGTATGCACAAGGTATTGCCAAGCCCATTAAAGCCCCTGGGAATCATAAAAGAGTTGGCTTAGGCTACCAAAAAGATTTGGAGAGTCAGTTGAAATATGAAGAGCTTGCTGGTCAAAGCATACATGGCAGAGGTAGAGGCCAAGGTTATCATGGAGGCCATATGGGCCAAGGCAATCGTGGAGGCCAAAGTATGCATGGGGGACGCATGGGCCAAAGTAACCATTGGGGCCGAGGTGTGTGTGGAGGTTATATGGGATGAATTGAATATGGAAGTTGCACTAATGCAATACAAAATTAGCAAGGCTTACTCCTTCCATCACTAAAGGATCTTTATCCACCACTGGAGAAGACCTTTCTCAAGTCACCCAAGCTGCTACAAAAAGAGGAGGGAGCAATCCTGGACATAGCAGACCTATTTGGTGCCAACTATGTGTGTGCCACCTTTGATTATGACCAAGCTGAGCCTTCTGCAAGATTCTTCTAGCTTTCGGAGTAGGGATGCTACTTGCCTATCCTTTTTAATTTTATGTAATTTCCTTGTGTATTCCCTTACACGAGAAGAGTCGTTTAGCTACTTTTGTTATTTTCGTTTGTAATCGAGGTATTGGACTATGAGCCATGGTCCAAGATCATGAACCTTGTAAAACAGCCTTATCATGTTATTACATATGCATCCATGTTTTATTAAGGGCGTGAGGAAGTATTCTACCAATCCTATGATGATGCTTTGAGGCTTGGACTTCCTCATGACTCCTAGTTTTCAAAGTTTTGGGAAAATATGTCTGAGGATATGAGGACAATCTCCCAATTCATTTTTTTTATAAAAAAATAGTTATTCAAAAAGAATTTTTGAATGTGCATCATGCATGGCATTCATTAAGTGATTTTACTAACCCCCTCATTTGCATCTTAGGCATGTCATTCAGCATAATCATGATACATATGTATGTTACTCGGAATTGCCTGATGAAAGTCTCTTCGAATCTGACGAGGATAATGATATCCAGAAAGACATCGAAAGAGATTGGATTCGTCATGAAGAATCTAAACCTTGACAGCCAAGCAAACGGTTATCGTAAATCTTGGTGACATAGAAAATGTTAAGGAAACCAAGATTGGGGCAGGCCTTTCGAGATCGAGGCAAAAAGAATGGTTGAGTTCTTAAAGGAATATCAAGATATATTTGTATGGTCCTACGCAAATATGCCTAGGGACTAGACCCAAAAATCGTGGAGCACACTCGCCAACCGACCCAAATATGCCACCAAAAAGCAAAAACTTCGGAGAACAAAACCATAACTTTCTAAGAAGATTGAGGAAGAAGTTATGAAGCTATTAAAAGTGGAATTCATTGAAGTATCCCATTATGCTGATTGGATTGCTAATATCGTTCCGATCATGAAGAAGGATGGATGGGTTAGAGTTTGCATAGACTATCGGATTTAAACAAGGCAAGCCCAAAAGATGATTTCCCACTACCGGATATTGATGTTTTGGTTGATAGCACCGCGGGATTTGAACTATTCTCCTTCATGGATGGTTTCTCTGGATACAACCAGATTAGGATGAAAGAGGAGGATAAGAGTAAAACATCTGTTATTACACCATGGGAGACCTTTTGTTACAGGATGATGCCATTTGGCCTAAAGAATGTGGGAGCTACGTATCAAAGAGCAATGGCCACCCTATTCCATGACATGATGCATGAGGAAATAGAGGTATATGTCGATGATATGATTGCCAAATCAAAGCATGGAGAAGACCATATTAGGGTTCTAAAGAAGTTATTTGATCGGCTCAGAAAATTTAAGCTGAGACATAATCCTACCAAATGCATATTTAGGGCAAAGTCTGGGAAGCTATTAGGTTTTATGGTTAGTAGCCGAGGCATTGAAATCGATTCGTCGAAAGTTAAAGCCATTTGCGACCTCAAAGCTCTTACTACTATCAAGGAAGTTCATAGTGTCTTGGGTAGATTGAACTATATCGCAAGATTCATTTCTCAACTGTCAGAGACAGTCAAACCATTCTTCAAACTCCTGAGGAAGAATACTAAGATTGAATGGGATGCTAAATGCCAGAAAGCCTTTGAAGAGATAAAGGAACACCTTCTTCAGCCACCAGTGCTAGTACCACCAGTCTTAAGAATACCCTTTGGTCCTCTACTTAACCATCCATAAGGAGTCACTAGGGGCCATGCTTGTCTAGAAGAGGCCAAGTGATAAAAAAGAATGCGCAATATATTGTCTTAGCAAGAAATTCACTGTTTCTGAGATGGATTACTTAGAAGTGGAAAAAACATGTGTAGCATTGATTTGGGTATTGCACCAACTATGCCAATACACTCTCCACCATCAGATTTTGCTCGTGACAGAGAATGACCCAATCAAGTATCTACTAGAGAAGCCAGCTTTAGTTGGAAAGATGGCCAATTGGCAAGTCCTCATTTCCGAATTTGATATACAAAGTATAGCGCATAAATTAGTCAAAGGGAGAGCCATATCCGATAAGTTGGCTGAAAAACCTAGAGAAGTAGAATTTTTCAACACAGCGGACTTCTTGGACGAACGTATTTTGGCACTAGCAAATGATAAATGGACCATGTGCTTCGATGGGGCTGTAAATTTATCTGGCTCTGGGACTAGGGTTGTTTTGATCTCTCCAGCTGGCCAACATTATTTCGTAGCTACAAAAGTGATGTTCCATTGCACTAATAATATCTCAGAATATGAAGCGTGCATCATTGGCTTGCAATTAGCCATTGACATGAATGTCAAGAATTTACAGGTATATGATGATTCTGCACTTATTATTCTGCAAACAAGGGTTGCTGGTGGACACGCGATCCTAAGCTGATCCCACATCTTGAATTTCTTGAAGAATTAACGAAGGAATTCAAGGAAATATCCTTTGAATATTTGCCAAGGTCCCAAAATCTATTTCTTTTGACGCATTGGCCACATTGTCATCAATGTTGCATGTGATGGAGGGATTGGATATTGAGCCATTAAAGATCGAGATCCTCATACACCCAGCTTACTGTATGTCAGTTGAAGGCGAGCTAGATGGAAAGCCATGGTACCACGACATCTTGAATTACCTCCAACTGGGAGAATTTCCTCAAGGATGTGAGGTAGTTGACAAGAAATATCTCAAGAAGTTAGCGTCGAAATTCTTTGTTTCTGGCGATATTCTCTACAAACGATCATTTGATTCAGTCTTGTTGAAATGTGTCGATGCTAGAGAAGCCAACCAGCTGATGAAAGAAATACACGAAGGAGAGTGTGGACCACACATGTATGGCCACCTTTTAGCAAAAAGATCATGAAGCTCGGATATTTCTAGTTAAGCATGGAAACGATTGTATCAAACATGTTTGCTATTGTCATCGGTATCGATTTATGGAGACAATGTCAATGCCCCACCTAACGAACTGCACTTAACCCCATGGCCATGGCCATTTTCCATGTGGGGAATCGATATAATCGGGCCAATTAACCCCAAAGCTTCTAATGGGCATTGCTTCATTTTGGTAGCTATTGATTATTTCACAAAATGGATTGAAGCGAGTTCATATGTCAACGTCACTGCGAAAAACGTAGCCAAATTCATTCGTCGTGACATCATTGCCCGTTATGGTGTACCAGAAGTCATTGTTACTGATAATGGCTCGAATCTGAATAACAAGATTGTGGATGAGTTGCTTCATAAATTCTAAATTTGCCATTTGAACTCGTCACCTTATCGCCCGCAAATGAATGGAGCAGTGGAGGCGGCTAACAAAAACATAGAGAAGATCCTATCTAAGACGGCGAACAATTATCGTGATTGCATGAACGATTGCCATATGCGTTGTTGGCATATCAAACCTCAATACGTACTTCAACGAGGGCAACGCCTTACTCACTTGTATATGTTATGGAGGCAGTTTTACCGGTAGAGGTGGAAATTCCCTCGTTGAGTTCTATTGTAGATTAAACTCTCGGAAGCTAAGTGGATGTAGTAGAGATACGAACAGTTGAATATGAATGATGAGAAGAGACTTAGTGCACTATGCCATGGTCAATGCTACCAGAAGCGAGTTGTAAAGTCATTTAATCGCAAAGTTCGACCGAGACATTTCCAAGTGGATGAGCATGTGTTGAGGAAGGTATTGCCTATCATACCGAACCCACGCGGAAAATTCACTCCAAATTATGAAGGCCCTTATGTCATTAAGAAGATACTACCCAGTGAGGCTTTAATTATGGTAGAAATGGACAGCCATGAGCTGCCAAAGCCTGTAAACGCTGATGCAGTCAAGAAATACTTTCCATGAATGAAATCAAGGCTATATAGCCATTTCTTGTACAACTCGAGTCACTTAGCACTTGCATCATGCATTTCATGCATACATTCTATATATGCATATGTATTCATGTTATGTGTATCTATTTGCTTTGGTGGAAAGATCGTAAAACAAAGAAAATTAAAATGACAAAACAAAATGGTGATGGTCCACATTCGAGATATTCCCAGGAGTTGTCGAATACAAACTCAAGAGAAGGGTAATTTGGTATCGTTTCTGATGTACCCTCTCTAACCTCTTTTGTTGATGTAGTTTCCCTATTTGGTAGGAACATCAGTATATGAAGAATAAAGCCGAGAAGTTGATTTGAACAACATATCTATCTACCAAGCAAGCATGTGGGGCGTAACACATGTCGAATTCACCTAACTTGGTGTAAAAGATGTGTCGTTCTAGAGCCGGTTCAATTATATATATATAAAAGAAGCACTCAATGGACACTACTGGCGCTTTGGCCTAGTGGTATGGGGAATGAATGAACAGGTCTAAGAGGTATAGTGTTCGATCCTTGGAAACAACAACAAGGTTGCCATAATAAAATAAAAAGAAGAATAAAAAAAATTTCACTTTTGCAAAAAGAGGAGAGTGCTTGAACTAATGAGACAAAAGATCTTAGACTATCTTCATGCCTTAAAGCAACAGGTTCATTCCACCGTTTGCCACCAAATTATGAAGTTGATGGAGGGCTCACCTAACCACCAAGGCCACAGGTAAGTACTCTTCTTCTCAAAATCAAATGGAAAACAAATGGAGAATTTCAATCACAAGAAAGAACCTTGAGTTTTTTTTCTAGAAACAAGCACAAAAATGGAAGTTGAAAAAACAAGTTTGCAAAAATCTTCTTTATCTTTAAAATTGTCCATCCACTCAATGGATCACTCATTTCAAATCAAAATTCTCTATGGAGATTAATCCACCCAGATGATCTCAACAAAAATGAAAGGTGATGGTACTTATACCAAGCGAGAAACACTTAGGATGAAGAAAGGCAACCCACTTCCAAACATGTCCTTTAAGCACTCTAGGATTTGAGCGAGAGAGAAAACCCGTGTCATTTAAGGTCAATGAATTCATTCGCAAGCGGTACATAGATCAAGATGATAAGAGGCATCTCTTTCCTCTATCATACACACTACGGGTGACAATAGTTAGCCCATTTGAGCCTTTTAATGTGGAGAATTTTCTATAAAATCCCCCTGTCAAGAATCACCCCACGAGAGGGGCATTGATGGAGGTCTAGGTTGACATTATTTGGAGAGGAAAGATGAGAAAGGCTTCCTTACGCTCACTTGCATAAATCTTTTTGTGGTAACTTCAGGTGAATTCTTATGGAAGCTCAAAGCATCCTAAAGTGAAGAAGAGCATTCTTTTCTCTACCCACACACCGATACCCTTTGCTCAAACCAAGTTGAGCCTAATCGTTCATTTCCAAAACTCGAGTGGTGATTATCTCCCCACATTGGGGCAAGACATTTGATTTGCCAAGGCAAGTGATGTTTACGTGAAAATGTGGAAAGCATCTCGAAAGTCCTAAGAGTTTAAAAAGTTTAAGGAGCAAAAGTCAAATGAAAATTAGGGGGCATGAAAAAAAGTATGCCCGATAAAAGCAAGGCTAATGTCCATCACCCAAAAAAAAAAGAGTAAAAAGTAGAAGGAAAAACAATTGCATCAAGAAGAATGTCTCAGTCAAAGCAAAAAATGACAAAAAAAAACCAAAAAAAAAAACAAAATGCTTGTACTAAAAGGAAATCACTGCAAATGCAAAAGTCATGAGAGAAAAGAACAAAGCTTTTATTTTGAGATGATTAGTCAAGGGATTTTCGAGACAAATTCGAGTGTTTAAAAAAAAAAATCGGATGATATGGCAATGATGTCGTTGCAATCACCAACTCTCAAATTCCTCTTTGAAAAAGTGCTGAGCCTTTTGAGCCTTTCACCAAACCAACATTACAACCTATTCCGAAGTCTCTTGATTGGGATAATTTGAGTGGAAATTAGGATGTTCTAAAGAAGATGCCGCTTGAAGAAGTGAGAGCAAGGTTGTTTTATCTCATCTTAAGGTTTCTTGACTTGTAAACCAAGCAAAGATGTTGATTGGTGATTAATTCAATTCATAGCCAATGATGTTTAGCCATTGCTAAAACCATGACCAAACCTGCACTACGGTCCTTCAAAAAGACCTTTTAGATTAGTCAATGTGTACTTATTGCGAATGATTCAAAGCCTTGCACACTTTGGAAGAGTGAGATTGAGTGATCGGTTTATTTCCCACATGAATAGATGGGATCAAACAGTCATTTTCTCGAGAATATCCAAAAGACGTTTCTAAGTAGGGGTCCTTGCTCGACGTACTTAACAAACCTTTCTCATAAGGCAAGGTCATTTCAACAAGGACTTTTCTCCTAAGAGAATTTGACGGTTAAAGATATCACCCGAGTGTGATGACAGTTTTATGATTTTGTCGAGTGGTTAGAATTAGTTTCATTTGTTTATACAATCATTGCCTTCTCATTACTGATACACTTTTGATATTGTTTCTTATGACGTGTTGAAATTGATATCATCTAGTATACGTTCGTTACTAGAATACTTGTTATAACAAATTCTATTTGATGTGCAGTACCCATTTCAGAATATTCTTGAATGACAAGTTCCTCTAGTAAAACCAAACAATTTCAAAGGATTCATGGGTTAGCCTTAAACCGTGCACTTTCGAGAGTTTTTGGTTATCCTTAAACCGTGCCATTTCAAAGGGTTCATGGGATAACATTAAACCATGCACTTTCAAGAGGTTTTTTTTTTTTTTTTTTTTTGGTAAAACACTTTCAAGAGTTTGTTGGTTATCCATAAACCACGCAATTCCAAAGGGTTCATGGGTCAGTCTTAAACCATGCATTTTCAAAAGATTATTGGTCATCCTCAAACCATACAATTTACATGGTTAGTGGGACTGCCTTAAACCACAATGTTCGTGGGACCGCCTTAAATCACAAGGTTCGTGGGACCGCCTTAAACCATACAATTAGTAGAACTGCCTTAAACCACACAATTAGTAGGATTGCCTTAAACCACAAGGTTCGTGGGACTGTCTTAAACCATTTTCATTTTGCTATTGTAAAAAAAAAAAAAAAAAAAAATTGAAAAAAAAATTAATTAAATTAAAATTAGGTGTCACCTTATCTTTGAAAGAAATCTCTTTGAGCTCCTTTCAAAGAAGGACAGATTGTTGACATCTAAATTTTTGCAAAAAAAAAAAAAAATCATTTCCGAAAAATGGAAAAATTGATTTTCCACAAAATTATTTCATGTCAAGTTCTCGCATATAGATTACCTATGTGTTTAGTATAGTTGTTTTTTTAAATGGAAGATGTTTTTCCTAAAAGAAAGAAAGAAAGAAAGAAAATTAAATTAAAAAAAAAAAAAAAAAAAAAGAAGCAAGATGGGGCCAATTATCTAAATGTGACTAGCCAAGCTTAGGAGGTCAAATTGCAATTAAAACGGCAAGTTGGGGCCAAAATGCAATTTTCAAAAGTTGAGGGACCAATTCGAAAATTTTGTAAAATCTCGCTTGAGCCCTTAAATCATCATCTTGGTCCCCAATTAAGTTGAAATTGAACTTGGGCCAGGTCAAATCAATCAAATTTGGCCAAAAGGACCAAATTTGCATTGAATTGAATTGAATATTTTCGGATAAGAAAATTGCCAACTTTGAGAGACTTTCTTGCAAAATTGGGTGGGAAAAATTGCAAAATCTGGTCGAGATCTTAAACTACTATACATGAGCTTGCTAATTGATCAAAAATTGCAGCCAAATTGATGGATTAAAGCACCCAAACCAGCTGACAAATCTTAGTCCACAAGTCGGTCTGAATTTGGAGTTGCTGAGTAAGCAACTTGGTGGCCCCATCATATCCTCCTCAGCTGCCCAACCAACTTGATCTTTGCACTTAATGGAAGAACATAATTATTAACGCAAGTGAACAAAAATTTTCCAGGGATAAGCTGCTGAAAGCACGGGAAAGTCGCAGCAAAATCGGCACACTCAACATCTGCAAAATTAGAAAATTTTGGCTAAGTCAGAAAGTGGGTGGACTGCTTAGTTGGTAGGCTTGGCAGGAGGGCAAAAAGCCGGTCAAGAGATTGCTTAATGCAATGGATAAGGCCTATAAAGCATACTCATTTGAGGGATAAGAGGCAGAAGACAAGAAACACGAGAGAGAGCTCGCGATTGTGCCCAAAAAAACCCCTCAGAAGCAACTCTAGAAAAGCAAGAACCCAGAAATTCCAAATCAACCTTTAGAGAGAAAAGTGAAATTTTCACAAACTTGTGGCCAAAATTTGCTAAAACCTTCAACTAGAGATTGAAACTTCACTCAAATATCTTTCCAACCATAGGTCACACGTCTAAAATGGAGATTGGGAAGACCTCCTAAAGCCCCCCGAAAAGATACCTTCCTAGCGGGCCAAGGGAATCCTAAGATTTTAGTGTTGATCCCGATTGGTCATGAGTAAGGAAAAGTGACTGTTTTTGAGAAAATGGAGAGGTAAATGAGGAAATAAATGAGTTACAAGCCAAACTAGAATACATATAGTTTGGTTTGGTTTTAAGTTGGTCAACAAAAGAGGTTTGGAAGCCTAATTTTGGAGGTCAATGAAAGCCTTTGTTGTTAACTTTTTCTTCTGCAGGTCTCACTTTCAATTTGAAGGAGCCATTTTCCACGTGCCCCCTGGAGGATAATTTCTCGTCTACTCGACTAGGAGTCACTTGAAA
Organism: Eucalyptus decipiens; assembly: GCA_014182575.1. Classification (NCBI taxonomy): domain Eukaryota; kingdom Viridiplantae; phylum Streptophyta; class Magnoliopsida; order Myrtales; family Myrtaceae; genus Eucalyptus; species Eucalyptus decipiens. Next base: position 12,861,872 of record CM024611.1, on the reverse strand, counting down.
ACTAAACTAGGAAGCAAGGTAAGCATCCTGGATGTATTTTTTTTTTTTAGTTCGAACATTTTTTGATCACGAAAATCAAGAGAAAAACTAGTCCGGAGAACTGATTTTCGAGGTTGAAATTCTTGTTAAGTGTTTAAAGCCTCTTCAATACCCCTAAATGCTTGACTTGTTACCCTCCTTTGCATGCGTTTTTTTAGTCGTTGGGACTTTGATTAATGTTATATGGGAGTACAAATAATGCATAGGGCAACCTAGTTTAGTCCTTAAATCTCCTTGTGAACCATGAAACCGTCTATAACATGAGCCAAAAACCAAGCCAATCCCCATTGAGACATGGTTGGCCAGCATAGATCATGCATGTATGCTTCTTGGAGAGTTCGTTTTGATGCGTCCGGTTGATCGTTTTCAGTGAGGTTTATTGCATTTGAAAGTAAATGTTACCTATTTTCATCCGGGTGGATTAATATTTCATATAGATGTTGCATGTGATGGTTGTTGGGGACTTCAATCTGGGCATTTCACATGGCTGTTTGACTTGGGTTCAACACCAGATTTGCAAAACGGCTCCAACCCGCATATTGGAGGCCGTTTTCAGTTTGGTTCTTGTGTGTTTTAGGCTATGATTTCTAGCTAAACCTATTCTTTGCATGTAATAGTATATCCTTGATACTTTGCTTTCACATGAGATTGTTTATGGGTCGAGATTCAAGGCCACGAACATGGCTCAAGGAAGCCGTTTTGAGGTGATTTGATGCAAGCTAAGTAGTTGATAAAATGTTGGAACCAAGCTTTGATTTTGAAAGGGTCGATTTAAGCTTGATTATTGTGATATTCATGTGCTGTGTTGTTCGATGTTAGCATGTATCGGTTTAGGGAATTATTATTTTTTTAAATAAAATATAAAAAAATCCAAAAAAATCCAAACTTTTTTAAAAAAAATATATGAAAGTGATAGATGGTATCAAATTAAGGCAAAAATGACATCTATGAAATTTTATTAATTTTATAGGGTCATTTTTCCTAATTTAATGTTGTTTTTAGATTTTATAATCATTTTTATAAATAATCTATTTTCGGTAGATTAAAATTATTTAGGGTAGTTTCATGCATTTAGAGTAATATCATGCACATTTAAATTCCAATTTTTGCTCTTGGGGGTCCTGTCCCAGGGTGTGATAACAAGGACATGTAATATTATTTACCCGACTTATATCGGGTTTTCCTTTTCTGCATTTATTTTCAAGTCATTTCAATTTCTTGGATGTTTACTTACGCATCGCTTTTCATTAATTTGAGTGTAAATTTCTCTTCTAAATTATATTAGGATTAGTCTAGATATCAAGGAAAACAAACCTAAATAAAATTGCATGGATGCTTAGCGGTTTTATAAGAATTATAATTGGTAATCAAGATTGTGTGGCCATTTAGATAAACAACCTTCCAAGTTAGTAGTACTGCAAGGGTGCTAATAGAAACATTGGCTTAAACAAGTCCCTATTCCTAGAAATCTCTGGTTGCGTAGGAATCGAGACAACACTCTCTCGTCTCGATTGGTTTCTTGTTGACCCCAATAGGCTAATGGCGACTCCTAGAATTACATAGGTTGTTAAGAACAAAAAAAAAAAATCCAACGTCATGCGAGTTATGGGCTTGGGAGAGCCCGTGCCTAATTTAGGGCCATTGGTCCGCCTCTTTAGGCAAATACCCCTAAACCTTCTTCCTTTTCTCTCATAACAGCTTAGAAGCATATTGGGATACTGTTATTTAGTGGGAGTTGTTTTTTTTTTTTTTACTTTTCCTCTAATAAAGTTTACATGTGTATTTGTTACATTTAGTAACATTTTAATATATATATATATATATATCAACTTTTACATTCTTTGAATGGATTGTTATTATGTTAAATATATATTGATAAAAGTCTCAAGATATTGTATAAACCTTGAGTGAAGGTTAGGGGCATCAGGTTATTAGCCTTATGCATACATCTTGTTATACATAAAGAAATGTTAACCATAAAGATAAGACATATGTGGATTCATTGGAACTATAAAGACATTATCTAGTAGCACAAATTTTGTGACGCTTAAGGTAAGAGAATGGTGACTGACAAATAGGATCTCTCTATGAGAGATGTTATCCATTTGTTATATTATCATATTGAATAAATATAAATAAAGTTGAAAACATTCGTGACTATGGAAGGCTCTGTGTGTATACATACAGTTACCGCCATAATTCGGTGTTTGAGACTTTATGGGATGTGATTGATTTGTTAAGAATTATCTTTAGACCAAGGTGCATACATATAGTATAATTTCAATTAATATAGTCCAAGTGGGAGAATGTAAGAGTTTTCATAATGTGGACTATATTAATTGATATTGTAATTTACTGTTTTACGGGATTGGTCTAAGGTGAGATAGAAGGTTTCTTAATTAGTCTAATATGGGCTGGCTAGTGTCGGCTGAGTTGAGCCTGGTCCATGATGAGAGGGCATGGTTGAAAACTCTGTAAATAGTGCTCAAGTCTCTCCTCTAACCCTAATTCTCATAAGTATCCTCACATATGGAGCATTTGCCTAGTGCTAAAGGGTGAGGGGGCTGTCTCATTGAGCCAGTAATACAAAGAGCAATAGAGGAGAATGACTTACGTGTGGATCACCAATTTTTGGCTTCCGCATCAAGAACAATGGACTCCAAAATAGGCGCGTTAATCTTTTTGCTCAATCATATGTACTCTTGTTCTAGTTATGGAGATATTGGGATTGAATGTTTGCATCCTACAATTAGTACTTGATTGATGAAATTTGAGATTTTGATGATGCTGGTGAAGTGTTAGTAGAGTTGTAGATAAGCGCTATCATGGCCAAATGTGAGTTATAATTTTCTCGAAACACTTCGTTTGAAGAATGATTTGCTTCCTCCATTCAAAATATATTTGGTCTCGTTTATTTCCTTATGCAAATTCTTTCTATTTCGTATTATCCATGAGGATGCTCAACTGGAAGAACAATTGCTTCAACTAACCCATATGTTCTCTTTCACAGATTCCTTAAGTTCAGCTATCTCAATCCCTCAACAATTCTTTTCATGGTAAATCATTAATATGTTTTCGATCAATAGCTATTTTTTCTTCACAAGATTCCCCAGCCATCTTGGATTCCTTAATCAGATTTACATGTGAAACTTGACCAAATGCGGAATATTGATCAAATTCATTGTGTCTGGAAAAATCACATTATGATTTTATGTTATTTTCATTCAAGTGTCAGAAAAAAGCAATCGAGGTCCAAAATAAATGCGAAGTTCAAGTATGAGGCATTAGACCAAGGTAGTGTACACAAGCCCTCCAAACAATTGCTGTGCAGATAGGTTTCCTGAAGGTTCACATGCCTTGATCCCAATTGGGGGAAAGATGGTCAAGCCATGATGTAGACAAATCAAAGTGCATCCCCCCTTGTCCTTGTTTTTCTTTTCAATTCATGTTTGTCCTCCATCCCCGCCGGGCATGGACCAAGCTTTCATGGATAGTGTGTGTCCGCTCATCCGCACAAATGCATTCCACATTTTCACGATGACTCCAAAGAACAAATCTCACGAAGGTTTCAATAATTTCAGCATTTAGTGCCGTATCGCATTATTGCCTCATGGGTCACTTCTGGAAACAATCTTAATAAAATATAATAATTTTATTGATTTAATCTTAAATTTTTGCGTGAAACATCAATGTAGCCTTCACAATTAATTTTTGTCGAGAATTATTAATGCGGCGGTCTAGTTGTCTTGGGTTGTCTTATGTGGCATATTGTTAAGCTAGTGGTTTCCGTCAAAAATTGGTCACAAGACTCGCAATGACTACATTGGATTATTGTATAAAAATTTAGAGTTAAATCGAAAAAATTGTTAAATTTAAAATTAAATTGATATTTATATAATAAATTTAAGATTAATTGAATGATTTTTAGTAATTGGTTTAAAATATTAAAAACATTCACAAGTATGACATCCATGGCATTTGGTATGATGCATGTGATCGTGCCTACCCATACATGTCTTGTTCCCACCTACCTATCTTTGAGCCATGAGCATTGCAAAAATTATGCCATGGCTCAAATTTTTAATTGGAAAAAAAAAAAGAGGTCATCAATCGCTTGGCTGAAAAATCATCTGGAGGTAACCTTGGAAGGGAACTCGTTATGAACCTAGACATCATTTGTCATTCATTGCTGGGTACAAAATCACAATCATGGCAAATAAGAAAATTGTAATGAGTAACTTGGGTCCAGACATGCTTAATTGAAGATATAGTATGAATAATAAAAAAAAAAAATTTCACACAATTATCACACATAGTTTATGATTAGTGAGAGCTTACACTTACTATTACAATTGTTTTTCTCATATGACACGCAAAAACACTTGGTGCAAAGTCTTATATTTCTTTCCCGCACATATGAGCCAACTCTTTATTTTTATCCTCAATTTGGAGCCCACAAACTTCTAAAGAAACTTACCTTTCATGGATGACTGCAATAGCTCCTCGTCTTTATGTTATTGCGAAAGCATCTATCCATTGGACATCTCCTAAATAGTTCGCTATTATTAGCCCTTACTATTTCCTACACAGTAGCCTTGACAAGTAAATGCCGATTTTTTATAATTGTTTTCGTCGAAGACAAGAATCACGGCATCCCTTGTCAATTTCTGTGTTTGCTGCATAAAACTTGAATAAGAGTGAAAGAATGGAATGTACCAACTGGGGAGTGTACCGATTGATGGGGGGCTATTTAAGCCTCTTTCTTTTTTTTTTTCTTTTTTTCCCTTTTGAATAGCTGGAGGCAACTAGCGTGTTTCAAATTGACGCCAAAAAGAAGAGATCCGTGGCTTTGCAAAGTCAGAAAGAAGAGCGCCGGGTATGGATGAGGAAAGTGACAAAGGTCCTCGATTCATGAGATATAAAGACCGATTTTTCCATTTGTGAAATACAAATGATAGAAAAAGCTGCCCAACCGATGCCGTGTAGGATGTAATTACGTATTGCAATGCCTTGCTTAGTGATTGTGAATGAAGGAGTTCTAGTCGTTCTTCGTTCAAGTCTAGTTGAGATAGGGCACCACTTTAGGGCACCACTTTAGACTTGTAATATGTGTTTGTCCCCACGATGCATCCCCTTCCCCACGTAAAGTTAAACACATCCTTCCCATTCACACCTACTCTCCATATGCTTCCCTTCTTTCTTATTTTCCTCTCTTTTTCTTTTTTTCAATTTTCTTCTTGCGGTAGTTCTTTTGCACCCAAACATGAGAAAAATTTACGATTACTCTCTCTCTCTCTCTCTTTCAAGGAGTAGGAGATTCTTTTGGTAGGAAAGAAAAGAATATTTAACGAAAAAAATTAAAGAAAAAGGAAGAAGAAAAGGGGGTGTCGCGCTTCATGTGGCAAACATCGAGGCCTTTGTAGTGTCTCGATCTTGGATAGAAGCCAGCACTACATGCCATATCTCAGTGATGCAGGCACCATAACATTTTCGATGATAATTCTTTCTCATGTTTAGTGGTAGTTAATCTACTGCTCGGAGATTGTCACTGCTCCACTTACAATTTCATGGGGGAAATGTGCTCCATGAGGGAAATGTGTAGCCAAAATTTCCTGAAGAAAAAATTTATTGAAGCTGACAATATTGAAACGCAATCCTTGACTTTAGGAACCTTAGCTTTAGCTTCACATGCAAAAAGTTCCCTACCGTTAGACGTACAATAGATGTTGATTTGTCAATCCAATGATGCCCATTTTGTACGGAAGGTCAATCGAGAGGAAATAAGGCTCCGATTCCCTACCGTTAGACGTACAATAGATGTTGATTTGTCAATCCAATGATGCCCCTTCTGTACGGAAGGTCAATCGAGAGGAAATAAGGCTCCGAGAACGAAACTTCACGTGAACGTTCTTGGGAACACCGATTGCGGCAGTGCCTTAAAGTTCTTTCCTTTTTCTTTTGGGATAATTGCTGCAAAAATCCTAAAACTTGCTACGAAAATGTAATTGTGTCATAAAACTTGTAAAAAGTGCAATTAAATATTAAAAATTGTCAAATTATTTCAATCGAGTCCTAAAAAGTTAACACTGTTGACTTTTTTAACGGAAAATGCGATATGGCGTGGACGTGAAATTTTAAATAATTTTTCATTTTCCACGTGGTTTTTAAATTATTTTTTATTCAAATTTTTAAAAATTATATTTAAAAACTAAAAAGAAAAGTTAAAATTTATTTTTTAAAATTGTTAAAAAAAAGGTAGCTCCTCCCTCACCGTCGCCGTTTGGCCCCTTTGGCGATGGGCGGTGGCTGCCATTTTTTTCTTTACTTTATTTTATTTTATTTAAATAAATTTTAACTTTTCTTTTCTAATTTTTAAATATAATTTAAATAAAAAAATAAAAAAGCCACATGGAAAATATAAATTAATTTTAAATGCCACATCAGCATTTTTGTTAAAAAAGTTGACGGTGTTAACTTTAGGACTTGATTGAAATAATTTGACAAGTTTTAGGACTTGATTGCACTTTTTGCAAGTTTTATGACTCAAATACATTTTTGTGACAAATTTTAGGACTTTTGTAGCCCTTATCCCTTTTCTTTTAGACTAGTAGCCCATGCATTACACATGGACAATGAAAATTAAGAGGGTCATGACGGCCTTTAAGACAAAAAGAAGATTGGTAGGGCCGGTTGAGAAAAATAATTGCTGAATGCTTTCTAGTAATGTCAGGTGGTTATCGTCTAAAAATCAATAGTGCTAATGTCATTTGGGCCAAAAATCAAAGAAAGGTAAGTAAGAACATGAGCATCTGATAGTTATGTCTACCATTTTTTTGTCATTTGCCGAAGTTCATCAATTAATTAAAAGCATATTTGTTGATGTGCTTGCCAAAAAAAGAAGAAGAAAAAAGAGAGCATAATTTCTTAGAGATATGATTTAAGCTTATAAAATGAAATATGTTTCATATATAGATCTAAAATAGATACGGTGGATCTATCCTATAGATAAATTTAAAAGTGGTTCTCTAGAACATTTTCAATGGATAATTAAGAGGTGATACTCTCCATGAAGGATGTCTATCTTAACTCATTTTTGAACAATTTTCATTTTACTTTTCCACCTTGATTGAACTAAATATTTTTCGGCTTTAATTCAAGGGGCATATAATTAATTTCACTATTACGATAATCTCTTATTCTAATGAAGATAAAGTATATTTCTTTCATAATTACTTCTTGTGATCACGGTAATATGATTATAGTGGCAATATAGCTATTATGTTCTTTTCTTTCTTTTTTTTCTTTTCTTTTCTTTTTATAATGGTAGTGGTTTTTAAGGGCAGTAGGGACCACAAGAATTGCATTTAGTTAATTAACAATCAAATTTTTTAGTCATAATTCGAACGCGTCTCTAGATCCCAGTATAAACACATGAAATATATGAAACGACAAACCTGCTTCATCTTCCTACCCCGCCTCCTGCTTTCCCTTCTTCCTCTTTACCAGCGAGGCTGTAAATGTACGCAGAGATGGCTGAATAGTCATTTGATGCTCAAGGCATTTGGGAGAGAGAGAGAAAGAGAGGAGAGAGCGTGTAGGGGAGTGACGTTTGAGCCTACTTTAGAGATGTGTCATTATTTCAGATCCCTTCTTTTTTATTGTGCTGACTACATAAAGAGGCACTCAATATTTTCTCCTACACATAGGTTTGTTCAGCCAAGCGTTGCGCAGTGAAAAGCGCCGCACAATATAGGATGAACGCAAAGAAAGAAAGAGGACGATGCAATGGTGCCCTCTTTAATTGTTTGCGCCGCACAATATAGGATGAACGCAAAGAAAGAAAGAGGACGATGCAATGGTGCCCTCTTTAATTGCATGCGGAGGAGTTCTAAACATGATGAATCTTATAACAGGAATTTTACATAGAATTGAGTTAATTTATTTATAAACACTTTTAATTTAGGCCTAATCTAGATGTGATTTAGCACTCAAGCGAATGTGCGAGCGATTGTAACTTTGATCCTGCAATTATAATGGATTGTTCCTCGTTCAAATTTTTTAGATATCGCATTGATTTAGATTGAAAGAACCAATATTTTTCCGCGTTAATTTTACAGAATTTTAATAATTGTTTCTGTTGAAGAGAAGAATTCAGGTAAATAATTTAGTGTACAGATTTCTAGGCTCTTCAAAAGTGAATTTATCCATCCTGTAAAATGGAGGTGTCGATGGGTCACAGGTTTCTATTATACTGGACCCAACCCAAAACATTAGTCGAGTACGCTCCCCTTTTTACCCGTTTAAAGTAGACTGTTAGGGTAGCTAATATTTTCTCCTAGAGAGAGACTAAACGATGTGTGTCCATCAGTGAATGATTTTCTGCATGGCCTACGTGGAGTATTTCACTCACCCAATATTTTCTCCTCTCTCACGTGCTTTTCTCTCCTCCATATATAGGCAAACTCCTCTACTCCTAAGCATCCAAAAAGAGGACTCATTTCGAATTCCCCATTTCCTCAAACTACAACACAACTTACCACGTAAAAGATTACAAATCAAGACCACCATGTCGTCGGGAAAACACGTCGTTGTCATTCCCTTCCCGTTCGGTGGCCAAGCTTGGGCCCTCGTCAACCTGGTCCTCAAGCTTGCCCCAGCCGCCCCGGATGTCCGCTTCTCTTTCTTGAACATAGCCAAGTCTAACAACCTCATCTTCCCTCCGCCGTTGAGAGCCAAGCTACCCAGCAACGTCCGAGTCTATGAAGTCAACGACGGCTTGCCAGACGGCCACTACGGGCCGATGGAGCATTCAGGAGAACACGTGGAGTTGTTCCTGAAAGTGGCGCATGAGAATTTTAAAGCAGCTGTTGACGTCGCGGAGCAAGATGTGAGGAAGAAGGTGAGTTGTTTTTTGACCGACGCTCTCGTGATTTTTGCAAGCGAAATGGCAGAGAAAATGCAAGTTCCCTGGGTAGCCCTCTGGGTCCCCACTCCGTTTTGTTTAGCAGCACACGTGTACATCGACGTCATAAGTGAGCTCCATCGTGAATCCTCCGATGGTGGCACCTCCGCTGACAACGACAATGATGATGACAAGAGCCTCGGAGTGATTCCAGGATTATCTAAGATGCGCATTTCAGATCTACCTAAGGAGCTAATCGATGATCATGATACATCAAGGAGTGCATGCATGCTACGTGAGGTGGGGCGTGTGCTCCCACGTGGCGCCACTGCCGTCGTCATGAACTCTTATGCGGAAGTGACCCCAACACCTCTGATAGCAGACTTGAAATCCAAGTTCAAGATGCTCCTCCAAGTGGGGTGCCTCGCGGTGTCATTCCCCCCGTTGCCGCTACCGTCGAGCTCCACCTCTGACACTACCGGTTGCTTGACATGGCTCGATGCCAGAGACCCTCGGTCTGTGGCGTACATATGCTTCGGAACGGTGGCAATGCCATCGCCAAGTGAGGTATCGGCTATTGGGGAAGCCTTAGAATCTACTAAGACCCCATTTCTATGGTCCATCAAGGAACGCGCGATGGCGTTCTTGCCCAAGGGGCTCCAAGAGCGGACGAGCGCGTACGGGAAATTTGTCCCATGGGCTCCACAGGCCCAGGTGCTGAGTCACTTAGCGTGTGGGGTTTATGTGACGCACGGCGGGTACAACTCGATGTTTGAGAGTGTGGTGGGCGGCGTGCCGATGGTATGCAAGCCATTCTGGGCAGACAACATGATGAATGGGAGGGTGATAGAGGAAGTGTGGGGGATTGGAGTGAAAGTAAAAGGTGGGACCATAACCAAGAGTGGGATGGAGAAGGCACTGGAGGTGGTGTTGAGGGGTGAGGATGGGAAGGAAATGAGGAAGAAGGCTAATGAGTTAAGGGAGAGATTGGTGAAGGCTGCGGGGCCTAATGGGATTGCTGAGGCCGATTTCAAGGTCCTTGTGAAGCTCATCTCCACTTGATGAAGCGCATCGTGCACTAGGGCCAATTTGCAGCAGATTTTAATCGATCTACTGAGTGCTGTGTCTCAAATTGCTATTGGTCGTGAAAGACCCTCTACTTGCTTAATGTCTATTTAAGTCCGATGTAATATTTAATAAATCAATCTCATGTACTCATGGTTAATGCTTTTGATGCTCTAAGTATGATATGAACTCTCCATTCTAATATTGGTATGGCCTTGAACAAGTTTTAATATAGGCTTTGCTAGCATATCAATCTTTGAACTACTGTGAGAGTAACAGCTTGTTATAAAAATCACAAATACTTAAAGGAGTGGACCCCACGAAAATATATATATTAATTTGTTATTTAGTTTCTCATGGTTATAAAAAGACTGTTATTCTTACAGTAGATTAAAAGACTGTAGTCCAATCATTTCTCTTTTAATATCTTTTTGCTTCATTTATTTCTCCATCACTAATTGGAGGAAAACATGATCTTTTATCTCTTTGGTTTTTGTCATTGAATATAGCGTATAAAGGGATTTATTCCAAAAATATCAAATTTTGCTCATAGCTAGGATATAGCTGGCCAAAATGACAAACTCTTGAAGATCATAATTTGTAGATGAAAATGATAGGAGAGAGCCATAATATGATAGGACTCTAATGTGGTTGTGTGATAGGCAAGAGTTGTTTGGAGTGGTTATGACTAATGTGTGAGTGTATGGAAGAGATGTCAATGGATTAATATGAATGCATGATAGATAACAGTTAGAACCAAGGCATATAGGATGCACCCCTAGCCAAAGATCAAAATTGGGATTGACGAAGTTCACTACCAAGGCCAGTCATGACTAAACTCACGTCACAATAACTATGATGAAATATTTATGGCGAGGGAATACATGATCAAGTAGCAACTATGTTAAGAACTTCCGATTGGGCATTTTGATAAATATGTAGGATCAACAACAAATAGAAGTTTGAGAAATGAGAAAAAAGAGTGAAATAACCATAAGCAATAACACTAAGTTGTGCCTTAATTGAGAATTTATTTCTTCAAGATATTTGAAAATGTGTAATGCTAAGACTTATAATAGATTTGTGAAAAACATGTTTGTTGACACCTAAATTTTTGCCCAAAAATCATTTTTTTTTTGAAAAAAATGGGAGCTTCTTTTTCCGCAAGAATATTTCTTGTCAAATTATTGCGTAAAGATTACCTCGGCCTTTAGTATAGTTTTTAAATGCATTTATTTTCTTGATATAAAAGAAATCAAAATAAAAAAATAAAAAATAAAAAAAGAAGAAAAAAGGCTGAAGCTGATGATCTGAATGTGACTAGCCATGCCCAGGAGATCAAACTATAATTAAAACGGCAAGTTGGGACCAAAATGCAATTTCCAAAAGTTGAGGAACCAATTCGCAAATTTTGCAAAATTTCACCCGAGCCATTAGATCATCATCTTGGCCTCTAATTATGTTGAAATTGAACTTGGCCAGGTCGATTACATCAAATTGGGCCCAAAGCACCAAATTTGCATTGAATTGGGCATTCTCGGGCAAGAAAATTGCCAACTTTGAGGGACTTTCTTGAAAAATTGGCTAGGGATAAGTAGCTGGAAGCACATGAAAATCAGAGCAAAATCCGCACACTCAATAGCTTAAAAATTTGAAAATTTGGTCAAGTCAAAAAGTTGTTGAAGTAGCTTTGTTGGTAAGCTTGATAGGTGGACAAAAGACCGACCAATTCAGGGGATAAGATCATTGAAGTAAGCTCTTTTAGGGCATGAAAGGCAGGAGACAAGGGGGAGAAGGAAGAACTCACAATCGTTCCCTAACGACAGCCCCAGAAGAAACTCCAGAAAAGCAAAACTTAGAAATTTCAAACCGACCTTTGTAAAGAAAAGTGAAATTTTCACAAACTTGCGGCCAAAATTAGCCAAAACTTTCAACTAGAGAGTGAAACTTCACTCAAAGATCTTTCCAACTATAGGTCGCATGTCCCAAATGGAGATCAGGAAGGCTTCCTAAAGCCTCCCGAAACAGTTCCCTCCTAGTGGGCCAAGAAAATCCAAAAATTTCTCTCTAGTGTTGAGCCCGATTGTTCACAGGTGAGGAAAAGTGAGTATTTTTCAGAAAAGTGAGAGACAAATGAGGAAAACCATGATTTGTAGCCCAAACTAGAATACATATAGTTTGGCTCAGTGTTAACTTAGCCAACAAAATAGGTCTTAAAGTCTAATTTTGGAGACCAACAAAAACCTTTGTTGTTAGTTTTTTCTTTGCAAATCTCATTTTCCAGTTCGAATAAGCCAACTTCCACGTGCCCTCGGAGGATAATTTCTTAGTTTCCTTAGCCAAAAGCCACTGCAAAAGAAACTAAGAAGCAAGGTAAAAATCCTAGATGTATTTTTGGTCAAGTTTGAATATGTTTTAAATGTGAAAAAGCAAGAGAAAAACTAGCCCAAAAGACTGATTTTGAGACTAAAATTTTTCCCAAGTGTTTGAAGCCTCTTCGAGAGCCATATATGTTTGACTTGCTACTCCCCTTTGCACGCATTTTCTATCTCCACGAGCTTGATGAATGTCCTATGGGAGTACAAATGATGCTGAGGTTAGCTTGGATTGGTCTTTAAATCGCCGTGTGAACCATAAGACCATCTAAAACTTGTGCCAAAAACCAAACCTATCCACATTGATTCATGGTTGGTCAGTGTGGACTTTGCTTGTGCGCTTCTTGGAGAGGTCGTTTCGATGTGTTCGGTTGATCATTCTTTGTGATGTTTGTTACATTTAAAAGTCCATGTTATCTACTTTCACTCGGATCAAGTAATGTTTCCTTCAGATCTCGTACGTGATGAGTGTCGGAGCTTGAATATGGGCATGCGACCTGTTTGCATGACTTGGGTTCAAACCCAGATTTGCAAAATCAGCTCAAACCTGCATATTTGAGACTGATTTCAACTTAGTTCTTATGTGTTTTAGGCTATTTTTTCTATCTAATCTTACTCTTTGCATGTGGCAATATAACCTTGATATTTTAGTTCCACATAAGATTGCTTATGGGTCGAGATTGAAGGCCACGAACATGACTCGAGGAAGTTGCTTGGGCTAGTTTAATGCACACCAAGTATTTGACGAAATGCCCAAACTAAGCTTCAATCTTGAAATGGTCAATTTGAGCTCGGTTCTTGTGATATTCATGTATTGGGATCTTCCATATTAGTGTAAATCAAGCATAGATTGGTTTAGGGAATTATTTTCAAATAAAAATAAAAAAAAAATTGAAAAAATCCGAAAATTTCAAAAAAAAATATAAAAATGATGGATGTATCAAATTAAGGCAAAAATGACATCTAGGGGATTTTCCTAATTTATAAGGTCATTTTTTCATAATTTAATGCTATTTTGGTATTTTATAATCATTTTTGTCAAAATAATCCATGTTGTGTAGATTAATTAGAGTAGTTTCATGCATTTAGAGTAATCTCATGCACATTTAAATTCTCATTTTGCTCATGCGGGTCTTATCCTGGGCGTGATAACAAGGCCATGTAATATTATTTGCCCAACTTGTATCGGGTTTTCCTTTTCCGCATTTATTTTCAAGTCATTTCAATTTCTTGGATGTTTACTTACCACACCGCTTTTCATAAATTTGAGTGTAAATTTATCTTCTAAATTAGGTTAGGATTAGTCTAGACATTAAGGCCTACAAAAACATTTGCATGGACGCTTAGTGGTTTCATGAGTATTGTAATTAGTAATCAAGATTCAGTGGCCATTTAGATAAACAACCTTCTAAGTTAGTGGTACCATAAGGGCGCTGATAGAAACATTGGTGTAAATAAGTCCTCGTTCCTAGAAATCTCCAGTTGCGTAGGAATCAAGACAACACTCCCGCATCTTGATTGGTTTCTAGCCGACTCCAATAGGCTAGTGGCGACTCCTAGAAATATATAGGTTGTTAAGAATTAAAATACAAAATCCAAGGTCGAGCGAGGTATGGGTTTGGGAGAGCTTGCGCCTAATCCAAGGCCGTTGGTTCGCCTCTTTGGGCAAATACCCCTAAACCTCTTCCTTTTTCCCTCGGATAGCAAAAGAGAGGTCGCAACAATGTCCCTCTTAACCTTTGCACAAAAAACAAAAAAAGAAAAGACTTGGACCAACTTGATTGCTTGGGTTGTCTGTCTTTTGGGTCTAGGGTTAGGTCAGGTCAAGCACACTCCGACAATGTTTTGGATTAGGTATCATGGAAACCTAACCCGTTGACACATCTACTAACGGTCTTGTTGTTGTCCTTGCACTCCCATTTGGCAGCCCTTGTTGGCCTCTCGCTGACCTCCTTCTTAAGCTGGCTAGGTCCACCCCCAACTTCTGCTTCTCTTACTAAAACACAACCAAGTCCAATGGTGTCATTTTCCCTCTAATGTTGAGAGCCAGTCAACCCCAGACATCCAAGTCTATGATGTCGTCAATGTCTTGCCGGATGGCCACCACGGGGGCAATGGAGCATCCGAGAAAACCCACGGGGTTGTCCTTGAAAGTGTTGCCAGAGAGTTTTGGAAATGTTGTTGACGTCGTGGAGTGGGATATGAGAAAGAAAGCGAGCTGTTTATTGACCAAGTCTTGTTTGATTTTTGCATGAGAAATGGTAGAGCAAAAGAAGGTTCCTTGGGGACCTTTGTTGTAAATTAATGAGAAACTGATAGGATTTTGCAATTTAAATTAATATGAAAACACCAGAGATTTACGTGATCTAATTTCAAGTGTTGGTACCTTTTCCCTAAGGAGAGTCAGCAGTAAATATTCTATCGAAGTTATAATCATTGATGCTCGAGTAATTTCCACATATAGATTAAGCTCAAACCTACAATAAACAATTTAAGTGGATGTAAAGCTCATGGCACAAAAAATCGTTGTTTGGAAAGCACCTTCGTCTTTCACTAGGTGGCTTGAAGAAAGTGAATTACTGTATGTTTTCCAAAGGACTCACTCTTCGTCTCGGCTAAAAAAGAACAGCCTAGTACCTAAAAAAACCTTTAACTTTAGCTCTTGTCCCGAGTATATCTTTTGGCTCATAACAAACCTCTAACTTTAGAGCTTGCCCCTATTCTAACTTAAACTTTTTTTTTTTGTCTCATAAAAAATCTACGACTTTAGGTTTAATCCCCATTTTACCCTAAACTTTTTTTGCATTGTTAAAAAATCTTCAATTTTAGTTCCAATACCAATTCTACAATAACTAGTCTTACTTGAAAAAGAATACAAATATTTCCATCACATATTGAAATTTTTATTGTTATTTGATAGGCAGGAGGGCACATTAGTTAAAACAATTGTCGGAAAGTTAAGAGTGAGTTAAAACGACTATTTTTTATATATGTTCTCAAACAGTTGGTGGGAATTGATGATTGTGTGGAACATATTATGAAATTCAGAGATGCTAAATTCGATTCCCATTTTACCATAAACTTTGTTTATATCGTAAACAACCTTCAACTTTAATTCCAATATCAATTCTACCATAAACTATTTTTTGCCTAAAAAATCCAACTTTTGGTACAGTTTCAATTTTACTTTAATTTTTTTTTTGTCTTTTAAAAAATCACGAACTTTTACTAAGTCCTAAATCTGCTCTCCATTAACTCTTCATCAAAATCACCCTTAATGATTTTACACTTGTCAATTTCTTATGCTTAGGGATGTTCCATCTCTCACAGTAAAAAAGCTCGAGCTCGAATAGCTTGTGCTAGGGAGTTTTCCATCTCTCATTTGTTAATGAGAAATTTTGGACAAAGAGTTAATAGTTAATATTTAAATTTTGCCCTTTTTATTTATGACTCAATCGCATAGAAAATTAGGAATTAGTCTCTAAGAGAAAATAAAGTATAAAGTATCACGTTTTCATTAAATTGCATGGCATATAGACATAAGCAGCATGTGCATTTCTAGTATTAAAATTAAAATAGAATTATTTTTAAAAAGTTATCTTTGAAAAAAGGCAAGACTAAGCTGGGGGCAAGCCAATCAAACCGTCTTTCTTTTGCCTTCTTCTTTTTCCCCGTTTGGGCCTAGCCCATTTTCTCCTTTGTCCTTGGCCCAATCCGCAGACCTCTTCCCTCTTCCTTCTCCATAATGCATTTCTCGCAGTATGCAAAAAGGGGGAGAGACGGTACATAAGCAGTACATCAACAACGATCAAGGCCACGCTGGCAAGATAGCTGGCGGTGGTAGAGGCCATGTGCGCCTACCACCCACACTTAAAAGGATAGATGATGAATTAATTTGGGAGCTTCTTCTTGGCTTGGGATTGATAGAATTATAATAGTATAAAGTGGAAAAGAGAATTTCTGTATATTTCCGTGTGTCTAATACTGATGATACAAGAGCCTATTTATGACTGTCCTAGACAACTATCTAAAGTAATCAAATATTACAATATCAAGTAAAATCATTTAGAATCAATCAAGAAAGATAAATATCTCTAATATCTCCCCTCAAACTCAAGGTGATGTAGAAGAGGTCAACTGGAATTTAGAGTAAAGATCTTTAAAGCACCCAGGTGGATGTGCCTTAGTAAAAACATTAGCTATCTGATTAGTTGATGAGGTGGGAACAAGACAAATAGTACCATGAAGCACATGAGAACGTATCAAATGGCAATCTATTTCAATATATTTGGTATGCTCATATAAAACGTCATAATGAGCTATTTGGATGACACTTTGGTTATTGCAATGAATGACCATTCCACCGTTATGATGAACTCCCATGTCTTCTAATAATGACCGTAACCATAATTAGTCCAAAGTTGTATCGGCAAGAGCATGATATTCCACTTCCGTACTCGATCGAGCAATAGTAGATTGTTTCTTACTTCACCAGGAAATAAGGGACTTCCCTAAGAAGAAGCAATAGCTTGTAGTAGAATGACGATCAAGAGGATTACCAGCCCAATCAACATTAAAATAAGCTGTTAACTCTAAGGTTGAGTTGGGGGAAAAGTGAAGACCATAAAATAAGGTATCCTTGACGTAGCGAATAATTCAAAGAACAGCAGTAAAGTGAGTCGTCTACGGTGCAGTCATGAATTGACTTGCCGTATGGGTAGCATAAGCGATGTGAGGGTGGGTAGTAGTGAGTTATACCAGACTGTCAACTAACAGTCAATAAAGTGTAGGGTTTGAAAAAGGAGTCCCATCTTTTTCCTCAAATTTGGCATTATTCTCAATGGGAGTGTTAGCGGTCTTGCTATCAGCGAGTCTTGCTTAAGAAAGAAGATCGGTGGAATACTTTGCTTGAGAAAGATAATAGCCAAAGGAATCTAAAGCAACCTCCAAACCTAGAAAATAATTGAACCTTTCAAGATCTTTCATTTCAAACTATTGACTCAAATACTACTGTAGTTTTGTAATGCCATCATGATCATTGCCAGTAATAACCATGTCATCTACATATAACAGGAGTATAATACTCCCATGAGATGTTCGTTGAACGAATAGAGCATCATCATAGGGACTGGACCCAAATCCAAGGTATTCCATGGTAGAACTAAACTTGGAATACCATGCATGAGGAGCCTGTTAGTCCATATAATACTTGATGTAAACGACACACTTTACCAAGAGTATGAGTGTATCTAGGAGGTGACTCCATATATGCTTCTTTAGTGAGATCTCTATTAAGAAATGCATTTTTTACATCCATTTGGAATATAGGCCATTTATTAATAGTGGCGATAGCAAGGAGGCTACAAACAAAAGTAAGACGTGCAAGTGGAGCAAACGTCTCATTATAATCAATGCCATACTCCTAAGTAAAGCCTTTTGCTACTAGTCTAGCTTTGTAGCGTTCCACTATACCAACTGCCTTAGTTTTGATTTTGTACACCTATTTACAACCTATAGCCGACTTTTCAGGAGGCAAATCAATCAAATCCCAAGTACGAGATTTTTCTTATACTTTCAACTCACGTCATTGCTTGTTGCCAAAGAGGATTAGTACGAGCTTCTCTATATGTGCAAGGCTTGTGAGAAGAGGCAATTGTAGAATAACAGTGAATCACAAAACCGAATAGAAAGTTGACTTATACGGGTGGAATGACGAATGGAAGGAACATCTAAGGGTTGTGAATCCACAAATGGCAAAAACATATTAGGAGCTGCCGATGTGGGATTTTCAGAGATACCTACATCAATATTAGGTGAGGACAATTCTAAAGAGGAAGATGTGAGAATGTCATCTTTAGGAAATAGATCGATAGAAGGATTGGTAAAGAAGCGAATAGTTGGAACAATGGGAGAAGATGCAAAAGAACATAAGGATGAGAACATCTTATGTTCCTAGAATGTAACATGACGGGACACACGAAGCCGATTTGGGATATGGTCCCAACATCAATTGTGTTCAATGCCATGTCCGAGGAAGCAACAAAGACGAGCACGAGATTCTAACTTCGTGTGTTCATTTGGAAGAAGATGCACAAAACACGGACTGCCAAATACTCGAAGTAGACTATAATTAGGAACATTGTCATACAAGTGCTCGTATGGAGAAATGTTACCTATAATAGGTGACATAACACAATTGATAGTGTATATAGTTGTATGATGGGCCTCCCTTCCAAAATTGTTCTAGACAAGATGCTGAGATTAAAAGAGTGCGTACAATATCTAAGATATGCTTGCGTTTATGCTCGACTCAACCATTTTGTTGGGAAGTTCCTAGATAAGAACGATGAATAATAGTGCCGTTTTGAGAAAGAATTTTAAGGAACTCTCTATTTTTACATTCCATGGCATTATCGGTATGAAAAACCTTGACATCTCAAGAAAATCATTTTTTCATCACAGCAACAAAATTACTATAGATATGAGTAAGTTTAGATCGATTTTTCATAAGATAAAGCCATGTATAACGTGAATAATCATCAACAAAAATCACAAAATAACAAGATCCTTCCATAGTGGGAGTAGGAGATGGTCCCCAAATATCTGAATGAATTAGATCAAAGGGAGCGTAAGAGACAGAGTCATTGAGATTGAACGGTAAAGGATGATGTTTTCTTAAGTTACAAGGTAGACAATAAAAAATTTTATTGTCAACAGAGCGTAAATGACCACTTAAAAGCAAAATGACTTAATCAAGAAAAAGAAAGATGACCCAAACGAGAATGCCAAGTTTTAGATGATATTATGGCAGCACAACTAGTGAAAGAGTTGGGAAACTTTAATAAAACAAGCTCAAACAACCGTCCCACTTTACACCCTATCCCAATTGTCTATCTCGTCCATGGATCTTGCACACGGCAACCATTTGATGAGAAATGAATGTCAAAACCAAGCTCATAGTAGACCCATAAATATCAAGTTTAATGAGAGTTTGTGAAACATAAATGTTCCTGGTAAGGACAATTTGGAAGTTGAAACATTCCTTGTATGACCAACTATCATATGAGAGCTATTAGCTATGTGAATAATAGGTGTTTGTGAAGTGTATGATTTTGACTTGAATAAATTGGAATTGGAGGTCATGTGATTACAACACGTATAATCAAAGAACCATGAATCAGGAGTACTTGGAGTGACTGATAGAGCAGAAGGGCTAGAAGTACCAATTTCTTGGAGAATGGAACGAACTATGGACTGAAGATAATCTAATGATAGTGTGACAGACAAACAGTTAGAATAATCTTCTATGGTAGCAGCAATAGTGGATGGGTGGCATGTAGGCGGACCTCTAAAACATGATCGGTTGTTTGTTTCTGTAGGTTGCTTAGATTGTAGCT
Source organism: Eucalyptus decipiens (assembly GCA_014182575.1). NCBI lineage: Eukaryota > Viridiplantae > Streptophyta > Magnoliopsida > Myrtales > Myrtaceae > Eucalyptus > Eucalyptus decipiens. The sequence goes on along the minus strand of CM024611.1, from coordinate 12,842,094 downwards.
GATAATAGTTAGAAATAATCGAGTCGACAATAGTGCTTACAGTAAGGCTTGCGCCATGAGGATGAGCTAGAAGTGGGAAATACTGCATCAGTAGAAATGGAGAATGGTGGAGTAGCATGTTGTGCCTTTAAAGTTGTAAGTCGAGTTTCCTTAGTTAATAGTTTGGAGACAATTGGCTCAAGAGGAGGAAACGGATCCCAATGCAAAAGTGAAGCTCACATAGGTTCATACTCATCATTAAGAACTATCATAAATTGCAGAACTCGCATACGATCATGATATTCAGCAAACTTACGAGCATCAATGGTAGAATCCCATGTTGGATCAAATAAAGCTAGCTAATCCCATAGAGCATGCATGGAAGAAAGAAATTCATTAATAGACTGACTTGTCTCCTAATACAAGCGATGTAAGATCCCCAATAGTTGATATTGATGAGCAATGTCTGATTTGGAATAACGACTAGCAAGAAGATCCTAGGCTTCTTTTGCAGTATTTTGTCAATCGAATTAAAATTGGATAGATGGAATCGAAGTGTTTCAAAACCACGTGAGCATCTGGTGATTCTTGCTCTCCCACTCCTCCAAATGTTCGGCAAATGTATCATCATCCTCTTCAATGGCCTGAATATGCACACGAATACTTTCGATAACATAACGCCAAAGCTTACGTCCTCTTAGAAAACTTGAAATTTCTTGAACCTGTAAGACATAGTTTGATCCATTCAGGATGGTCTGAATGGAATAAAGACTTCTAATTTCTCTATGATATGAAATATACTAGTATATTCAGTAGATTCTATAATGAATTTGAAAAAAAACCAATACTTGTAGAGCTGATATGGAGAATATATGTAGAAAATAGATTGAGAACATTGAAAAACCTCAAGAACCGATTTGGAAATGCCAAGAACCAATTAGAATCGGGCCAAACCAATCAAAAAACCCCAAGAACCAGTCGGAATCTAGCTAAATCAACCACAAACATTGCAAACCAATCGGAGTCAGGCCGCAGTGGTTAGAAAACCATAAGAATCGATAGGAATTTGGCCGAATTGATCGGAAAACATTGAGAACCAGTTGGAATTGGGCCGAACCGGTTAGAAAACCTTGAGAGCCGGTCTGAATCGAGCCGAACTAGTCAAGTCGATATTGGTCAGCAATGAAGAATGACGTGATGCTTACGTATAGATGACGTGGAGGATGACATCACTGCCCGACAGATGTAGCAAATCACATGTGAGGCCGGGGTGTGTGGATCTCACGCGTAGAATGTATGGGCGGCCCATGAGGGCGCGTGGGTAGCTTTCCAGCAACATTTGTTGCTGTTTTGGACTTACCAAAGAATGTAGAACTTGTTTGTGGTGGTTTTTTGCTGAAAAGGTTTCATATTGACTTTAAAAGTCTCACTTACAACCGATGGCATCAGTGGACCAATAATGTGGCGAAGTGTAATGGCAAGTGTGGCTTCTCTCGGAGTTTGTTCGTGATGAATTTTCAGGGTTTGACTCATTTGGGACAGACGAACATGATGATGGTGTTAGATTTTCGAAACAAGTGACGAAACTTTCTCTGTAGCGATCAAGGACAATGGATTAGTGATGGGTACTAGCACAGCTATGACAATATTACTATTACACGATAACCCCTTCCTTAGATAAAACCTGTCTCTCATACTATGATAGAATTATAATAGAATAAAGTGAAAAAAACAATTTCTATATTTTTCGGTGTCTAATATTGATGATACAAGAGCCTATTTATAGGCTATTATAAACAACTACCTAAAGTAATAAAATATTACAATATCAAATAAAATCAAATGGAGTCAATTAGGAAAGATAAATAACTCTAATAGAGGTTGAGCAACCGAGAGAGTGAGAAGGTGAGCTAGAGAGATAGCGAGTTTGAAAGAGTGATCCACTGTCACCTGTCACCAGAGTCCGTCCATTGTTCGCCATCCACTGTAGGGCCACATTTGAGCTACGTAGGACTTTCCCTCGAGCCCTTGTGCTCAGTTTATGGGTGGGCATCAAGTCAAAGCTCACGGTTGACCAGTTCACGCGAGTTTCGGTCCCACCAGTCTTTTATTTATGCTCGTGTGTGTTCGGGTATGCTTTTTGGGAGTCGGTCCGTGCTTGGGTCCTTGTTGAGTCAAAGGTCCTTCATTTCACTAGTGTGTGTCAATCGTTCGTCAAAATGCTTGAATGAAGCCCAAAACTCCTTGGGTCGTTCTGACCAAACCTTGCTGCTTTTTAGTCATACTTGTGTTGAGTGCTAACCATTGGTTTCTAAGTTAGTCTTTTAGTGTCGCTTATACATTGTATGTTGATCATGGCCCGAATCTTAGTCTTGACTGAGTCTGTTGGCCCCCCTCCAGTCGACACCCACTAGGTGGTCTATGTAATACCTGAACCAGATCCACTTTGGTCTCGCTCGATTTTCGGTTTCCATTTTGTTCACAAATGTGTTTTGGGGATTGAACTTGATTCTAGCGAATTTCTCACCGTTGTTTCGTTACTAGAGGCGTCTTTTCCTTTTAGGGCATTGTGTGCGTGACGGCTGGTGTGGTGATGACGAGTGTTTTTGGTGATGCACTGAGGCGGTATTAAATAACCATGAGCGTTCACTTAATGTCTCGAGATCTTTGTCTACGAGTGAGGTTCTCTTTGGGTGTTTTCCTTTAAGTCTTAAGGTTGAAATAGAAATAATAATAAAAAGAAAAAATAAGAGGAAGAAGAGAGCTTGATGTTCGGGAATGATTCTGTGAAGAGGTCGAAGTTCTGGGAAAAGAAAAGATGCGGACAGGATGAGTTGTCGTTGGAGTCGCCGTGGGTGGTGAGTTGTTTGGGCTTAAATGACTTTAGGTCTGATTAGGCTTTGATGGGGCTGGGTTCATGTAGGTTTATTGGACTTTGGGTTTTTTGTTAAGATGTGCTGGCTGAAAATTGGGCTTATCTGGCTTATGTTTATAATAGGCTTTGGGCTGGGCTTCTTTCTTTTTTATCCTTTTGTTTTTTTTTTTTTTTTGACGGGGGGCTTGCGGGACCGGGCTCAATTGATGAGCCCAGTCCAGTCGTGGACCCGGTCGCTCCTGACCCGGGTTGGACGTGGAGATCCGACCTGGGTCCTTTTTTGTATTATACTAATATAAAAAAATTAAATAAAAATTCCAAAAAATTTTATTTTTTACAAAATCAGAAAATTTATAAAGAATTTAAAAAATTCAGCAAATCTCAAAAATTTCAAAAAAATCTGAAAAAAATCAATATTCCTCGAAATGCTTAAAATAAGTCTTTTTGGGTAGCTTTCTCTAAAAATAATGGGGAAATCATTGAGAAAAATTGTGTTTAAAAATTGAACAAGCACTTAGGGATCTACCTTAGGGTTTTGATTGTCCTTAGGGATCTACCTTAGGGGTAAGCCACAATAAGCATATTTGTGATTTAAGTAAAAGTTTGTGGTTTTTTTTATTAGGTTTTAAAGGATTTAGGGTAAAATTGGAGTTGGGTGGGAAAACTGGGACAAAATATCAAGTTGAGGAATTTTTATAGGACAAGAAAAAGGAAAATTACTAAAATAGTTATAAACATGCTACAATTTTTCCAATGTAATCATAAACATTTTTTTTTGGCTAATTTAGTCATAAACTTTTTGCAATTGTACTAATTCAATCTATCCGACTAAATTTGACCGGCACTTACTGATGTGGATGCTAGGCGACGTCGGCTATTCGGTCGATGCTGACGTGTCAAATTTTTTAATAATATTTTATGTTTTCAAATTTTTGTCTTTTTTTTTTCTTATTATTCTTCTTCTTTTGGCTGGTGACGTCAACTTCACTAGCCATTACCGAGGCCTCACCATCACGGTGTTGGTGGAGCTCGCCCTCGCTTAGATTTGTCGAATGGGTGCTTCTTGGAGAGGAAGTCGGTTCAGCTAGTGGAGTTGCCGTTGGTGATGTCAAATGTGCCATTTGACGAAGGAATGGTTTGACTCAGTGGCGGTTCCTCTTGCAAAACTATCTCAGGATGATCAGCAGTGAGTTGTGAAATTATATTCTGTTGTCATCTCTTGTTTTGGAAGTTCACTGATTCATATTAAATGAAGGGGGCATAACTTTTACAGGATGGAAACTGTCAATTTGAATAAACATATATATATATATATATATATATCTTTATGTGTCTGATAAAATTCACTCCTTTTTCTGACAGTTGATATACAATGATTCAGGGAAAGGGAATATAATCCAGACTTCATGGATGACACTAGTAAAAGTACCCATGTTTCTGCCTTAGATAAAGTTGACCTCTCTAGCTTCGTATGGAAATTGCTCCTCTCCTGAAAGAAAGTTAAGGTATTGAAAGAAATTGTTTCTTAGATTATTCTTTTTATCAACATAGGAATGGAAGAAGCGCTTGTACTCTACTGATTGCAGTGGGATTGGGCTTGTACTTCTAAATGAATCAGGTTAGTGTGTTTGTCTACATTATGTCATGACTTCACTCTCTGGCTCTAGACGGCCCATGTCTTTAGTGTTGGTTTCCACTCTGTGAAAGATTGACCAATATATGAGATCTTGAAAATTTTCATTAATGACATTGCATAAACTTTGGAGTAACTGATAATTTTATCTTGTTTCAGAAAGTTTGCTTAGTCTAAAAAGATTTTCGAAGCAGAAGGTCAAACAACTTGGCAAGGAAGAACAAGTGTCAAGGGAAAAGAATTTGATGAAGAATATAAGCCCTTCAGCTTGCGTGCCATAAGTGTTATGCACTTTTGCCGATAGAAGAGAAGCAGGCATACTGCTAAATACCTGTCTTGCCTGTCCTTTGGCTTCGATACTACACACACCCCTAGATGATCCATTTGCAAGGTTCTGTGTTGCCTCCATTGTAAATGCCTTGGAAGTGCTATACATGGTTGGCCGTTTCTTTATAAATACTAGCCTCTATATTTTTATTTACTTCTTTCATATCTAATTTGTTTATTGAAGAAGTTGTCAAATATCATATTCACTGTGCTTTCTGTCTAATTTCAGAACGGTGTTCTCTACAGAGCTGCGTCTCCTGATGTTCTAACGCTGGACCAGTTTAGTGTTGTCAATAAGTTTTTCAAGGGGAATTTTGCTCTTAAATTACCGATTGAAGATAATCTCATGTTCTTTCATTAAAGGAGTGGTTTTGGAATTTTATTGCATTTTCGCATAGGCGGTAGACTTTAGATTTGAGAAGAAGTTGTTTGGTGAGAGAGCATTTACCATATGTGGAATGATAGGCTATTTAGCACCAAAAGTTGTCCAAGGAAGAGGCCATGGTTTCCCTACCGATTGGTACATACTTAATGTTGAGAAAACTCATACCAAGTTTTGAAGTTGACAAAACTTTATAGTTCTTATTCTTATTTTGAAGAATAGAATACTTCTGGAGTTATATCACAAACTCTTACCAAAGTCTATTCATTCCAGAAGTATTTCCCACTCTGATGCAATCTAAACTGAAACCATGTTCAGAACGAGGAAGAAATTAGAGTCAGATTTATTGATCTTATGACAAGGATTCAAAATTAACACATTAGGAATTTATTCTACAACATCTAGATCTTTAACGAACAATCTCACTTTCTTTCTATAAATACATTGATATAATCAATCACAATTTGATGAAATCAATCTTAAAGACAAATTCCTTTTTGGGAAGCATCTACTTATGGAAATCTAGATTCCGATTGTATGGAAAACCAGAATTAATTGATTTTTATCTCAATCTTCAAACGGCTATAAGATCCCCTAAGTCAATTCTGTCCAACGGATTGATTGGAAGAAATTTCTTTGGAAAATACCAACGACTAGTGAGGCATGGATAAGTATTTAAGGAGGTCATTCAGTTAATTTGAGGTAGAGATGGGAAAATTGAAATTCCAAAATCTAAAGTCTTTTCAACTACTTGTTCTTCATCGGCGGTCCTTATAAATTGTATTTAAGAGAGAATATCACAAGAAGAGTGACTTACGCACTAAAAAATTGTACTTCTCTGTTGATGCTAAATGAATTTTGGCTAGAAGGCTGTCAGCATGGGAGAGTAGATGTAGGCTTGATCTAAGTCAAACCACTATAAATTTCGTGTGCAATCTTCTCTTCCCTTAACTCTATTTATTTAAGTTTGTTGCATTCTTTTAGGTATCGCAAAAATCGGTTTCGTCTCTTAACTGATTCTGAACTTTCATAAGAAGTCTGGTGACTTATTTATAGACTTTATTGGATACTTAGACTTTGTTCGAAATTTATTTTATTTATCAAAATTTCTTTTAAATACCTATTCACCCCATTTAGGTATTTGTACTAGTATTATCAATTAGTATTAGAGCTCTGTGCTCATTTGTTAAAGTGTTTTAACTTTTGCGTTAAAAATCTTTTATGTCTAGTATTTTAGCACGAAGACTCATGGAAGGACAAAGTAACACCATACCACCTTATTTTGATGGAAAATAATACAGTGTGTGGTAGAATAAAATGAAGACATTCTTGAGATCTAGAGATCCTTTGGAATTGGATGTTGTAGAAAGAGGAATCAACCCAAAGTCAACTTTTGGATTTGGCAAGGGAAAAGAAGTCTTAGATAAGAATGCTGAGAAAATCAATCAAGCAGAAATTACCAAGAGATAGGCTCTTGATGCAAAGGTCATCCATTCTTTATATTGCGCTTTGTCCCTTGTTGAATATAACATAATTTTTTTTTTTCATGTGAAACAACTAAAGAAGTTTGGGACAGACTTCATGTTAACTATGAAGGAACAAATCGTGTAAATAAGACAAAAATAAATATTTTGGTTGACCAATATGAATCTTTCAAGATGAAGTCTAGAGAATCTATTGAAGATATGTTCAGTCAATTTACAGAAATTGTAAATGGGTTGGTATATCAAGGTCAACCAATTTCTACCCCAATGAAGGTTAACAAACTAATACGAGAACTTTCAAAGGATCGGAACTATGTGAAAACATCAATCCGGGAGACACTAATAATTATGCCTCTCTCTATTGATGAACTAATAGGCACTTTTCAATCTTATGAAGTGGAATAGACTATGTAGATGATAGAACGTATAAAGGACAAACTTTATGCTAAAGTTGAACTTATTCAAACTATGTCTAAACCTTAAAGCTAAATATGTTTAGAAGTAGAATATGTTTAGACTTACGTCCAAATTGTAAAGTCTATTTCAAACAGAAGATACTCAAACTCTACTTCATATAAAATATTATCAGACTTTACAATTAGAACGAGACACAAGTTCAGAACCTAATAGATTCAGAACGAAGCATGTTCAGAATGAAACAACTTGACAGAACGTAACACAAGCCACAAACATATAACGGTTAGTGATATGATTTCGATTTCATATCAAGATAGATTTGATTGACTCAATCTAATTCATTGACAATTAGATCTTAAAGACAAGAACTTTCTATATGAAGAAGTTTTACTTATGGAAACCAAGATTCTATTTGTATGAGCAATCGGAATCAATTTGGAATTCTACTTTTGTCACTCAATGGCTACTAAATCTTCTTGATACAGACCTGTCCAATGAGTAGATTGGAAGACGATCCTCTAGATACTGTCCAACGGCTAGTTTGGAAGAGGAGGAGTATTTAAGTTGATCAAGGATCGATGAGCAAGTAAGAGACGGATCATATAATTTATAATTTCAAAGTTTGAGCGAACTTCGATCATACAATTGTCTTTAGTCCGCTTAAATGTTTATGATCGTAAGAGAAATACCAAAAGAGTAACTTAGTGAGATAGTGTGATCTACCATTAAGTGTTTGCATTCAAAGTTGTAATTTCTTGTTGATTGCATAGTTGAATCTAGCCAGAAAGCTGTTAGCATGGAGAGTGGACATAGGCTTGATCTAAGCCGAACGAGTATAAATTTCATGTGCAACATTCTCTTTCCTTAACTCTTCATATTTAAGTCTATTGCATACTCACAGGTTATTTCAGAAATCTATTCCATCGCATAATAGATTCTGAACATCTACCATAAGTCTAGTGGCTTGTTTGTTAGACTTTGATCCTTATTTAGATTTTGCTCGAAATCTATTTTATTTTGTATTTATTTGTCAAGACTCCTTTTAAACACCTATTTACTCCCATTTAGGTGTTCATACTAGCACTTTCAAATTGCACTTAAGTCTAATGCTAATTCTAATGATACATACACATATGATGATATAAATGATGGGGAGCTTGCTCTCTTGATATAGAAATTTAGGAAATTGAATAAGAAATGAAGAAGATTCAACTAGAAAAAGCAAAATAAGCAAAATTTCTAGAAAAGATCAATGGAAGATGTTGAATCTAGCAAGAATGTGATATGTTTTGAGTGTAAGAACAAATGACACATCAAGCTTAACCATCCCTTCTGAAAAAGAAGAAAGGTAAGTATGAAAAATACAAGAAAGCTCTAAAAGTAAAAACCTGGAGTGACATAGAGTGCAAGAAAAGTAAAGAGGAGTTTGCGAATATCTATTTAATGGCTCACTCAGAATCAGAATCTAACTCAAACATAGACTCAAAATTCGATAGGGAAATCGAGGAAAGTCATTCAGAAGTTCCTGTTAAAATTTCTAAATATATAAATGAGCCTTGCTTAAACCTTAAATCTTCTCTTAAAATGATATTTGAATTAAAGATGAAAAAATTAAAACTCAGACAATAGGATAATTCTTGGAGAGAAAAGTTTGAAAGTTTGAAAAATAATTTTGATGGTTTGAAGAAAAATTATGATTCTCTTTCAAAGAAAATGAAATTTTGAAAATGGAAATTTCAAACAATTCTACAAAGTTCTCTAAAGGCTCAAAAACTTTAGAACAAATTCTTTCAACTTAAATATCTTATTATAACAAATCTAGTTTGGGTTTGAATAAAGAAAATTCTTTTGATTGATTTTCTCAAGATCAAGGAGAGACTTAGACAAAGACCCCTAAATTTGCTTTCGAAAATCACTTTCAAAGACTTTTTATAAAACTCATTGGTCGGAGTGCTCTTAAATGTTCTATATATGGTAGCCTAGAATATTTTGAGAATGAATATCCTAAAGTTGGAGACTTGTTAAGAAGGATTGAACGAAAATTATCTTTATAACTAACTCCTTAAGGTTGTTCAAAAAAAAAAAAAAAAACTAACTCCTTAGGACACCAAGAAAATTTGGGTACCAATAAAAGTTCGAGATCTCTTTATGACTACAGGTTATTATTAAAAAAAAAAAAAAAATGGTACTTGGATAATGGCTATTTAGATATATGATTGGAGATTCAAGCAGTTTCGTAAAATTAGAAAAACAAAGAGGAGGAAATGTTCCATTTGGTGATAACAGTAAATGAAAAATTATTGGATATGGAACAATGAGAATTTGCAGTTTGATCATCAATAATGTTTCCCTAGTGAAATGCTTGAACTACAAGCTTTTGAGCATAAGCCAACTATGTGATACAGGGTTCATAATCAATTTTCAAGAAAATGTTTGTTCTTGAGTTAGTTGAGACTTCTCTCAAACTTTCACCGGTCAAAGGCATGGCAACATTTACCTTCCGGACATAAGTCTAGAGAGTTCTCAATGTTTTATCTCATTTCAAGATGAAACAAATCTTTGGCACCACAAGTTAGGACATGATAGTATGAAATAGATCGCTAAACTATCTTCTAAGAAGCTAGTCTACAGTCTCTCCAGAATGGTGTACTAGAAGTCTAAATTGTGTACTCCATGCATCTTGGGAAAAACAAGTCAGAAACTCATTTAAATTTATAAATCATGTCTCCACTAATCATGTTTTGGAGCTTCTTCACATAGATCTTTTTGGACTAACTCGAACTCAATGCATCGGTGGTGCTTGGTAGTTGTAGACGACTACTCAAGATTTACTTAGGTTTTCTTCTTGGCAAATAAGATGGAAACCTTCTCATATTTTTTAAAGTTTGCTATAAAAAGTTTAAGATAAGAAAGGTTATGCCATTTTGAGTATTAAGACTTATCATGGGGGAGAATTTGAAAATCAAGACTTTGCAAGTTTTTACGATGAAAATGGTTTTCAACATGCTTTCTCATTTCCTTACACTCCAAAACAAAATGGAGTTGTAGAAAGGAAAATTGGTTTCTCATTTCCTTACACTCCAAAACAAAATGGAGTTGTAGAAAGGAAAAATCTTTGGTCTTTACAAGAGATGAAACCAAGCATAATCAAGAGACAAGCTCTTGATGCAAAAGCAATTTATTCTTTATATTGTGCTTTATCACCTTCGAATATAACATAATATCTTCTTGTGATACAGCCAAAGAAGTCTGGGATAGATTATACATTACTTATGAAGGAACCGATCGAGTGAAAGAGACTAGAATCAACATTCTTCTCGGTCAATACGAAGCCTTCGTAATGAAACCAGAGAATCTATAACCGACATGTTTAGTCGTTTACGTAAATCATGAATGGTCTTGAAAATCAAGGTCAACCAATTTCGATCCCATGAAAGTGAACAAGTTCGCGTGGACTCTCCAAGGATTGGAATCACATAAAAACCCCAATCAGAGAGACCCAAAGAATCATGCCACTATCTGTCGATGAGTTGGTTGGGACCCTTCAGTCTTATGAAGTGGAACGAATCAATGAAGATGAAGATCCTAAAGGTAAGAAATCTATTGCATTAAAATCTAATGATGATTCGATGTAATGAATCGAAGACGACATGGATGATGAAGAACTTGCTCTCATGATAAGAAGATTCAGAAAAGCTGAATAGAAAAGGAAGAAGATTCAATGCAAAGAAACAAAGTTTTCAAAAGCAAATGACCAAGTGTGCTGAAGATGATGAATCAAACAAAGATATAGTCTGCTTTGAATGTAAGAAAAAGGGACACATCAAACCCAATTGTCATCTTCTAAGGAAGAAGAAATGAAAAACTGAAAAATATCGAAAAGCTCTCAAAGCAGAAATCTGGAGTGATACGGAGTGCGAAGACAGTGATGATGATTATGCCAACATATGTCTAATGGCACAATCGGATTCGAGAATCAAACTCCGAGACTCGATTTAGATTCGTAAAGTGAATTCGAGGTAAGTAACTTCAAAATCCCTATTAAAGTTTCAAAATACATTGATGAATTATGTTTTAGTCTTAAGACTTCTCTTAAAAGAATTTCCAAACTCAAAAGAAAAATTCTACTTTAAAACAACAAGAGAATGTTTTGGAAGAAAAAGTTAAATGCTTAGACCAGAATGTTTCTTCTCTCAAAGAAAGTAAATATAATCTTTTAAAAGAAAATGCATTTTTGAAAAATGACATCTCAAATATTTCCAAAAGATTTTCTCTAGGATCTGAAAAGTTGGAAAAAATACTTTCTGTTCAAAGACGTTATTTCAATAAATCATGCTTAGGAATGACTGCTGAAACTATTCCTTTAATCGATTTTCCTAAAGTAAAAGAAAGAATCAAACAAAGACTCTCAAGAAATGCTTACAAAAATCATTTTGAAAGGACCTTTGTAAGACCAGTAGGTCGCAATGCTCTTAAATGTTCAAAATGCAATAGTGCAGATCATTTTGAGAAAGAATGTCCTATGGTATGGAGACCTGTCAATAAAGTCTGGGCAAAAACCGTATATCAGACTAACTCAAAAGGACCCAAGAAAATATGGGTACTAAATAAAACTTGAGTCTCTTTTTAAATGCAGGTTACTATCAAGAAAAAGGTGAAATGGTTCATGGATAGTGGATGCTTGAGACACATGACAGGAGATTCAAATGCTTCATAAAGCTTGTTCAAGTGAATGGTGGAAAAGTCTCATTTGGAGAAAACAGCAAAGGAAAAATAGTAGGCTTTGGAACTGTAAAGATTGGGGACCTCACAATAAGCAATGTTTCTTTAGTTGAAGGGCTCAATTACAATCTACTCAGTGTCAGTCAGCTGTGTGATGCCGGTTTTAGAATCAACTTTCAAGAGGGTATTTGTTCAGGAACAAGTAAAGACTCAACTCAGTCATTCATGGGTCGAAGACATGGAAATATCTACCTCTTGGACTTAAAATTAGATGAGTCACAATGTCTAATCTCAATCCAAGACGAAGTGTGCTTGTGGCACAAAAAGCTTGGGCATATTAACATGAAGCAGATAGGCAAGATCTCAGCAAAGAAGCTTGTTCGTGATCTACCCAATTTATCATACCAAAAGTCTGATCTATGTACACCATGTATATTGGGAAAACAGGTAAGAAACTCCTTTAAACCAATAAATCAAGTTTCCACTAACCGTGTACTGCAGCTCTTGCATATGGATCTCTTTGGACCAACAAGAACTCAGAGCATTGGAGGTAAGAAATATTGCCTAGTAATTGTGGATGATTACTCACGATTTACTTGGGTATATTTCTTAGCAAGTAAGTCCGAAACTTTCTCTTACTTTGAAAAATTTGCTAAGATGGTTCAAAATGAAAAGGGGTATGTTATTTCAAGTATAAAAACAGACCATGGAGGTAAATTTGAAAATCAAGATTTTGCCAAATTCCGTGAAGAATGGGTTTTCAGCATTTGTTCTCTTCTCCATATACTCTAGAGCAAAACGGAGTTGTGGAAAGGAAGAATAGATCTCTTCAAGAAATGGCTAGAACTCTTAATTGAAAGTAATATCTCTTTACGATTTTTGGTGAAGCTAGTTTCAACATCATGTTATATTATCAATAGAGTTTTTCTAAGACCTATTCTAGAAAAAAACCCCTATGAACTATTTAAAGAAAAGAAGCCTATTGTTTCATATTTTCATGTATTTGGATGCAAATGTTTCATACTGAAAAATGCAAATGATCGAGTTGGTAAGTTTGAAGAAAAGTCGATGAAGGCATCTTCCTTGGATATTCAACCACAAGCAAAGCATACAAAGTCTACAATAAGAAGACTCAAACAGTGGAAGAATCAATGAATGTCAAATTCCAAGATTCTACACAAAATGAATCCATTCAGACACATCTCGAAGAGACTAAACCCGCTCCGACTCTACAAAGTCTAAATCTCAACAAGCAGCCAAAGCTTTGAAGGACAAAGAACAAGTGATTGTTGAAGATTCTAGTGAAGGAAGTAACCATCAACTCGATAAATTAACCAAAGAATTGGAAACATAAGTCCAAGTCATCTCAAAGATCTTATTATTGGCGATATCAATGAATGAATTCGCACAAGATCCAAAAGGCGAGAAGAGTTTAGTGCTGTGGCTCTTATTTCTGAAATAGAACCCAAGAGCATAGAAGAAGCTTTATCCGATGAAAGCTAGATTGAAGCTATGCAAGATGAACTGACAATTCCGTAATTTATGATGTTCGGAACCGACTCCAAAACCAAAAGGTAAATCTGTCATTGGAGCTAAATGGGTTTTCAGAAACAAGATGGACAAGAAAGGCAAGGTCGTAAGAAACAAAGCAAGACTCGTGGCCAAGGGATACACACAAGAAGAAGGGATCGACTATGATGAGACTTACGCACCAGTAGCGAGGTTAGAAACAATTCGTTTATTACTTGCATTTGCTTGTCATAAAAATTTCAGGTTATTCCAAATGGATGTCAAAAGTGCTTTCCTAAATGGATTTATCCATGAAGAAGTTTATGTGGAACAACCACCTGAGTTTGAAGACCCAAGGAAACCAGACTCAATATTCAGACTCAAAAAGGCCCTATATGGTTTGAAACAAGCACCTCGAGCTTGGTACGACAGATTAAGTAAGTTTTTAATTCGAAATGATTTTATTAAAGGTAAAGTAGACACTACTCTTTTTATTAAAAGAGAAAGCAAAAGTTTTCTGCTTGTTCAAATATATGTTGATGATATTATTTTTGGATCCTCTAATGAAAGTCTCAGGCAAGAAATTCTCTAAGACTATGCAGATGAATTTGAAATGAGCATGATGGGTGAGTTAACCTTCTTTCTTGGACTTCAAATAAAAATTGAGGAAGGAACTTTCATTCATCAAGAAAAGTATGCAAATGATCTTGTTAGAAAGTTTGGACTGGGCAATTGCAAAACGGCTGATATACCAATGTCAAGTTCCTTGAAGATAGACAAAGGTGAAGGAGGAGAGAAAGTCAATCAAAAGCTATACATGAGTATCATCGGATCACTTCTTTATCTTACTGCTTCTAGACCTGACATTTTGTTTAGTGTTTGCATTTGTGCGATTTCAATCGACCCAAAAGAATCTCATTTAAATGCTGCGAAGCGTATTATCAAATATATTTCATCAACTTCAAGCTTTGGTCTCCGGTATCCAAAAAGGGGAGACTTTACTCTTCTTGGATATTCAGATGCAGACCTTGCTGGATGCAGAGTCGATAGAAAGAGCACCTCGGGTACCTGTCAACTACTTGGAGATAGGACAAAGGTCTTGGTTTTCAAGGAAGCAAAGTACAAGAGCTCTCTCTACAAAACAGGCGAGTATATAGCTCTCGGAAGTTGTTGTTCACAAATTCCCGTGGATAAAACAACAGCTAAGAGACTTTGGAATCGAAGACTCATGCACGGAGATTAATTGCGACAACACCAGCGCTATCAATCTCACCAAAAATCCAATTCTCCACTCAAGAGCAAAGCATATAGAGATTCGACATCACTTTATTAGAGACCATGTTCAAAATGGAGATGTTTTCATTCAATATGTTGATTCAAAGAATCAATCGCGCGGATATATTTACAAAGCCTCTGGAGAAAAATCAATTTGAAACCATCCGCTCTAGACTCAAAATTTTAAGGTATGAGGAGATCAAAGTCTAAAGACTCTCAGACTCAGACATACAAGACTTTAACTGTAAGTTAGTCTTGGTACGATCGTCATACTGTAAGTTAGTCTTTCTCTCTCTTGAATATTATCTTGAAAAGGTACGGTTGTCAACCGTGTTTTATTACTATCTTTAATCGGCGTAATTATTGCATCATTTCCTTTTCGAAAAAGAAGTTATTTTTTGAAATGAATATTTTCACGAAAAAAGGTTAGTTATTTTAAAAAGGCATCTTTTTACCTTCCTTTGTGACGATTCGTTTATCTCTCTTTAACCGATCGTGCACTGTTGATTCCTCTTCTCTTTACTCTCGAAAACCCTAGAAAGCATCGATCTTCCATTCCTTTTTTTTCTCCCTTGTTTAATCTTCGAAAAAGTTGTCATCTTTCTTGGGAAAGTCAAGCAAGGAATCTTCCAAAAACTGAGAAAGATGTCATCTTCAAGAAAGTCTTCGAGAATCGCAAAGCGGGGACCACGGCGAATGAGTGAGGGGCCTACGCACTTCGATCTTATCAAGAAGAAGTGTCTCATCAAATGGACAGAGCCCACAACATTCTCAGCAGCGTCATTCTCCTCCATCTAGTCCTCAAGGCGTTGATCATCAAGAAGAGGAAGAAATCATTGATGATGCAGATCTAGTAAGAGCTCAAAAGCCCGCTTTTATTTATAAGCTGTATCGTGCATTAAAGGGAACTTGCACTCCCTTGAACTATGTCGATGATTTTCTTAAAGACAAAGGATATGTGAATGAATATATCTTTTTGCGAAAAATGGAAAGTTTGGGAATTGCTCGACAAGGGGTGGTTGAGGAAACCCTTGCGAATATCCCAAGTGATCCTCGTGATTGGGGACCGAATCCTGTAGATGAGAATGATGATGACAAGTTGTACAACCAATTTCAATCGAGAATGGGTGTTGCGGTTAAAAGTCGAGGAAAAATGGGAGATTTGTTCAGATCAAAGGAATAAAAGGATTTGTACTCGAAATTGCTGAAGCGTGGGGTAATAAACACTAGGAGTGTGGATTTTGATTTTCTGGATGCTGTGAATGTGAACTTGAGGGAGAAGTTCGGTTATCTTCAGCTTGAAATGTTCTGCTCCGACACTACAGAGGCCTATGCAGAACTAACCGCATATTTCTATTCAAATCTTAGCTTTTTGGATACGAATAGATTTTCTTTCAGTGTCAAAGATCAAGACTATGTTGTGGATATGAATATGCTAGCAAATGTGTTAGGAGTTGAGAGAGGAAGATATCAACCGATCAAAGTTTCTATTGCTCGGGCCACACTGAAACTTGTGAAGGATAGGAGAGCAGAGGAGAAGATCACCTACCTAAGGATGAGTGCATTCAATATCTTGCTTCACAAGATTGTAATCAATTGCCTTCGACCTAAATCAACCTTCAAGACTAATGTTTCAAGTTCAGAGGCAAAGCTGATGTATGCCATCCTCACTGGGAAAAGGTTTTCTCTCCCTCACATTATCATGTTCCACATGTATAGAGCGATGATGAAGGACAGAGGTCAACTCCCTTACCCAAGCCTTGTGACGAAGTTATTCAGACATCTGAATATTCAGCCTCCGCAAATCTTTTGCGTTCGATTGTGCGATCATATGGTGGTAGGATCGAAGATGGTGACCAAAATGCGTCTCAAGGAACCGAACAAGGAGTTGGAGAAATTCAAGGAGAAGACTCCGGTCGAGCTCATCAAACCTCTTCTTCAAAAGGAAAGGAAATGAGCCATTGGTTGCTTCAAAACCAAAAAGAAGAGCTCTTATTGTGGAAGATGAAGAAGATGATGACCTTACCATTTCTGCCATAGCCTTGAGAAAGCTAAGTCGTACTGTTCCAGAATCAATGGAACAAAGGTGAGATAGAAGAAAATGAAAGAGAAGGCCAAGATGAAAGAGAAGGTCAAGAAAAGGAGAGAGAAGAAGAAGCAAGAGAAGAAGAAGAGAAAGAAGAAGAAAGAGTAGTTGGCGAAAAAGAAGCAGAGGAGGAAAGATCTGGAAAAGAAAGAAGAGAAGAAGGAGAACCCGAGGAACACCCTTCTCCACCCGTAGGCATGGAAACAGGGGGAGATCAAGAGAAAGGAGGGAAGTCCTCATATCCCGATGCTAGTGAAGGAGTCGCCGCTCTCCCGCACCCGAGGAAGTTTATGCTTCTCAATTTCCCAGAAGAAGGTCATGACGTTTCATCGCCAAACCTCCGAGATTATTCGATATGCCATCATCTGCGTAACGTGCCGAAGCCGCACGTAGACCAACAGCTCAGCCGATTTTCGCAGAATTCTCGATATTCGCTTGGAGATGCGCGGTCAAATTTATGCCTTGGGATGCGAGGTTCAAAACTTGCAAAATGCGAGTCAAGTTTCTTCATGTTCATTGAATGATAAAATCCAAGCCCCTCTCGTTCGATTCAGGCCAATGCCAAGGGTGAGGAAATTGCACAACCGAAGGAAGACTTGAAAAGGCCGGGAAGGGATCGTTCATCCATGGGAGATTTCCAGCCTTTGTCCGAGTTCCCAAGCAATCTTGACTTCATTCCATTTTCATCTCAACCTTTTTAATGCCGACAAAAAGGGGGAGAGATGCAAGAGATTTGAACACTTTGATTGTTAATCGTTTGTTTGACCGTTTGGTTTGTTTAATTTGGATTGATGTTTGACTTTAAATTTTGTGTCCTGGATTTGAATTTGGATGATTGCTATTGACTGCTATTGATATCTTATGGATATCTTTATTATATTCAAGACTAACCTATTTTCTGTGGTTGTAGACTTTAGTGTTAGCCATTTATCTCTATAAGATATGCACATGTGTTTGAGAAATGTTTTGCAGGTCAAAGTTGTTCAAATATGCAGGAAAGTTCTGTCACTATAAAAAAATGGGGAGATTGTTGGAGAAATCTTCTTAAAGTGTTTTGAAGCTGATAAAACGTTTCCATCAGTCTAGTCTGAAGGTTTGCAGACTCTACTATTTAAAGTCTGAAGACCTGCGAATAGCCAGACGCAAGACTCAAAGTCTGTCCTCATTGACAGTCTCTAATCCGTTGAAGAAAGGTTATCCAGAATTGGATGTTTCGTTAAGGGTATGACCTTATCAACTGGAGAAGATCTCGTGGCTGGAAAAGACATAACGGAATCCTTTGATTGATCGAGATTGAATCGATGATTGAAGATTCGATGATTGACTGAATATTCTTGGAAGGTTCTACTTATGGAAACCAAGATCCTGATTGTATGGGCGAACATGATTGATGGGCTATCGACACGTTCCTTTAATAGCTCGAATAATCTTCTTAATTGATTCCGTCCAACGGTAGATTGGAGGAATTCCTTGGTTAGTGCCAACGGGTATGATGGCATAAAGGAGTATATAAGGAAGACGTTCTAAGTTGTTCAAGGTGTGCGCGATAGAAAAATTCCAAAGTCTGAAAGCTTCCAGTTGTTTAGACAATTTTCTTTGAGCGAAACATTGTATTCAAAAGAAAGTCTATATTTGTAAGAAACCTTGAGGAGGTGTGGTAGAACATCTATACTGTGGAATCAAAGGAAAGCTGTGGTGTAACTTCTCTTTTGTTCATAGTGAAATCCAGTTGGTGGGCTGTCAGTGCGGAAGAGTGGACGTAGGCTTGGAATAAGCCGAACCACTATAAACCCTGTGTTTAATTTTCTCTTCCTTACTCTCTTTACCTTGATCGTATTTCATTTTGTTAATCAAGAAAGAATTTTCTTTCTATCGCTTGCCAAGAATCGCTTCCGTATCTCGATAAATTGTTTATGCACCTATTCACCCCCCTCTAGGTGCTCATACTAGCTATCTCAGCTAGAACTTTGTTAATTGAAAATAGTCTCTTCTTGTTTTTGGGCATAAGTGGGTTTCCAATACTTGTTATATAATTAATAGAGTGTTTTGAAGGCCTATCCTAGAAAAAACCCCTTATGAGGTTTACAGAGGTTTACAAAGGGAAAAAGCCAAATATTTCTTATTTTCATATATTTGGTTGCAAGTGCTTTATTTTGAAAAATGGAAAATCGGTCGAGCAAATTTGAATAAAAATTGGATGAAGGGATATTTCTTGGATACTCCACTTCAAGCAAAGCTTATATTATCTGGTCTTCAATCTTAATCTGTGGACTTCTTTGCATCTCTATGTCAATAATAACTTTCATTTCACTGTTTCCAACATTTTGTTGATCATATCTACCACGTTATCCATAGGTCAAATCTATATTGTATTATCTTCGCGTCCGCATTCTACGTTCTTCTTAGAAATCTACGCGATGGTGTCGCTGGAGGGGGAGATGGTCAGCTTGATTTCATACGTGCACTGGCGTAATAGCCCCAATTGACATTCCTCTTCATTTTCTGAACCAAATTATAAAAATGAAAAGTTAAATCCCATCGCAACGTTGCCAAGAGAACACAGTCGCCGTCCTCGCCTTCCCAATGAATTAGTGGCGAGTCGCTGGTGATGGTGGCGCTCTGGCGGGTCAGGCTATGGCAATGGTGGTTAGTCATGGAGAAAGGGATAGAGAGAGTTAAGATGGGAATTGAATGCACGCACCTTGACCTTTTTCTTTAATTCAAAGCATCTAAAAAAAAAAAAAGCATCTAAAATTTTCACAACACACGTGAACGTCACGAGAAAGGGTAGATTTGTAAAATCACTTTTTTTTTCCAATAACTACTTCTTCTTTTTTTGTCAGTCCTACTCTATTCCTACTCTACACGCACTTGAGATATGAATGATATTATAGTTTTTGGTGGGGAGGTAAAAAGTTGTTTATTTACTTCCATTGAGAAAATACAAACACTTAATTGACGAAAAATAGTATACTCCAAGGAAATTACTGACAAAATCAGGAAAACTACGGATGGACAAAGAAAAAAGTCGATAAATATCGTTTGCTGCAAAATCAGAGAGCCTCATTAACTCGTGCACGAGAAAATGCACGGTCCCGCCAGTGTAGCTCGCAGGCCTTGCACAACCACATGATCGGGCATTCCTCTTGTTAAAGTTCCTCTGCAGATCATTAATTTCCTCGACCGTCAACCCAACTTCTGGCGTATTATGTCACACCCCAAATCCTACAAGAATGGGGTAACACGGCCGTCCTTCCACCCAAAGGAAGCAGCCTCAAACCATACCCAAAGTCCACTTCCAAAGGTCCCCATCGATAGCACTCTTTGACCTACTAGCTGCTAACCAAAGGACCTGAAAAGGTTTGAAAATAGTAGGGTGAGCAACCACAAGCTTAGTGAGTAGTACATATCTTCTAAGCAAATCGAGCAATTACTATGCATGTATACAAAGAATACCAAACTTCATAACTCAAACTCAATATATAAAATACATATCAAATCATATAAGAATTATTTCTTATCATCAAAGCCTTATACTAATATGAAAACTCAGTTAAATCACTATCAAAAGTCAAGTATCAATAGTCAAGTCCATTGAATAATCTCCATCAAAAACACATATCAATGGTCTATCCATTGATTCATCTCATATCAAACACACGCCGATGGTCCATCAATCGATCAATCTTTTGCTCAATACCTAACCATAATCATGGCAAAACGCCTTGTGACAAGGCGACCAAGATTCCTCCCTTGGCAAGGTCTCCACCTACAAAGCCAGTGGCTTGGTCCAGAAGGATATCCTAAACTTAGTATGCATACCCATCAGCCCCTCCACGGGCTCACAGTGATATTGAGCACCAAATCCACATCCTCTAATATCCAGAAATTCAATCCATAAATCAATATCGTAAATCAAGCAAATAACCTTTTGAAGCATAGCCCATCATCCATTTTTCAAATCATCATAAACCTTTCCATAAATCAGCGGCAAAGCAATATATATTTCTCCACAAACTTTGTATAACACGCTTTTCAAACATTCACAATCAACCAAGGAGTAGCAATTGCTCGATCCGGCTTTTATGCAATAAAAATGCTATTCTTGATTCAATATATATACATATATATACTTCAAGACGTGATTTTACAAAACCAAAGAAAATATAGTACCACTCACCTCATTGTCTACGACCAAATGACAAATGATACTCGTATCGTCGAACTCACGGCCCTATCAAATAACCGATGAATAATGTTAAAATCAAAATAAAACTCTATATCAATTATGAAACAACTAAACTACACCTTAACTCTCACAAAAGAACTCCTACAAGCTAACAAATTGCTAACTAAAGCGATTGTTCAAGCCGTTGGCAACACAGAGTTTAAGTGCAAAACTTGACCGCACCTTAACTTTCTCCTCCAAACCTTGATCTGAACGTACTTATATTCAATAGAGAGCCCTTGACACATATTATAAGAATCCCAACTTGACCGTCCCAAAATCAAGCCAAAAAATGACAAAAATACGGGCCCAAAGTTGCTTGATGCATACTATTCACTGCGAGCAGAAACTTTGAAATTTTGTTTCGGACAAACCATAAGCTCAAATCAAGATCCGTAAAATCCCATGGCTCCACAACACCCTAAAATACCATTCCTACAAAAATACGCATTTCAACGACTCCAAAATTGGACTTTGCTGCTCGATTTTCCAAAAATTCCGAATTTGAGCCCTAAACCCATAAATTACTTCAATTGAACGAACGAAGGGCCTAATCTCTTACCGGGTGCTGCGTTATAGAGTCGAGTCGGCTTGACAAGACATCTGTGGCATGCATGTGCCAAAACCTCTTTCCTTTCTTCTCCTTTCTCTTCTTCTTCTTCTTCTTCTTCTTCTTCTTCTTCTTTCTTTTCTTTCTGGTCGAGGGACCTCTCAGCTTCTATTTAGCCGAGCCCCTCTCCCCTCTCCCCTCTCCTTTTTGCTTTATTGACTTTTCAACTTCTTTTTATTTTTCTTCTTTTGGGGCCCACTAGCCTAATATTACAGATTACAAAGATCACGCTGCTGGGAAGGCACGTCGCCGTCCTTGCCTTCCCGTTTGGCAACCACCCTTGGCCTCTCGCTAACCTCATACTCAAGCTCGCTATGGCCCCCCGGATGTCTGCTTCTCTTTCTTGAACACGGCCAAGTCCAGCCGAGTTGTTTTCCCTCCGCCGTTGAGAATCAAGCTACCCCCCAACGTCCGAGTCTATGACATCAGCGATGGCTTGCCAGATGACCACCACGGGCCGATGAAGCATCTAGGAGAACTCGTAGGGTGGTTCCTCAAAGCCATGTTGGAGAGCTTTGGAGCGGCTGTTGGCACCGTGAAGCAAGATGCGGGGATGAATGTGAGTTGTTTATTGACGGACGCTTTCTTGATTTTCGCATGCGAAATGGCAGAGAAAATGTGGGTTCCCTCGGTGACCCTCCGGGTTCCCACTCCATACGCATTGGAGGCCCACGTTTACATTGATTTCATCAGTGAGCTCCGTCGTGAATCCTCCGGCGATGACACCTCCACTGACGACGACAACGATAAAAGCCTTGAAGTAATTCCAGGATTATCTATGATGCACATTTCAGATTTAACGAATGAGATAACCAATGATCGGGACACTTCAGTGATTGCGTGCATGCTGCACGAGATGGGGCATGTGCTCCCGCGTCGCTGCTGTCCTCGTCCTGAACTCCTATGCGGAAGCGAACCCGACACCTCTTATAGCGGAGATGAAGTCCAAGTTCAAGATCCTCCTCCAGGTGGGGTGCCTCACAATGTCGTTCCCATTGCCACCACAGAGCTTTGCTTCTGACGCTACCATTTGCTTGACGTGGCTCGATGCTAGAGAACCTCGGTCTGTGGCGTACATATGCTTCGGAACAGTGGCAATGCCGTCGCCAAGCGAGATATCGGCTCTTGGGGAAGCCTTGGAATCCACTAGGACCCCATTTCTATGGTCCCTCAGGAACATGTGATGGCGCAGTTGCCCGAGGGGATCCAAGAGCGGACGAGAGCATACGGGAAATTCGTCCTGTGGGCTCCGCAGGGCCAGGTGCTGAGCCACCTAGCGTGCAGGGTCTACGTGACACACTGTGGGTACAACTCAGTGTTCGAGAGTGTGGCAGGTGGCGTACTGATGATATGCAAGCCATTCTGGGCGGACAACATGATGAACGGGAGGATGGTAGAGGAAGTGTGGAGGATTGGAGTAAAAGTAGAAGGTGGGATCATAACGACAGATGGAATGGAGAAGGCATTGGAGGTGGCGTTGAGGGGCGAGGAAGGGAAGGAAAAGAGAAGGCTGATTTCAAGGCCCTCGTCGATCCTATCTCTACTTCATGAAGTGCGCTTGCTCCAATTTGCAGCAAAAGTTGGATCGGTGTATTGAGAGATGTGTGTAAGCACGGACTAATTGCTTTGAAGGTCCCAGTCGTATTTGGTAAATTGAGGTCATGAACTCATAGTTAAATCTTTAAATGATCTGGCCATGATATGAACTCTCCATTTTAATTTTGGCATGGCCTCCGATGAGTTTTAATTTCTTTTCGCATCGCATATGCTTCTGCCCCTAATTAGAGAAAAGCATAATCTTATCTTTTCGGCAGTTGTGATTGAATATAGTACATGAAAGAATTTATTCCAAAAGTAATATTTTTTGCTCGTAACAAAAACGTAGCTTGCCACAATGCCAAACTCTTGAAGATCATAATTATCTATTTGTGAATTTGATAGGAAAGAGTGATAGTACCATAATTAGCTTGCTACAATGCCAAATCCTGCACTCTCGGGCGATTAGATTTTATATTCCGTTTTGGAAATGCTTTGTTGTTGGACAAGAGAAACATGTGCTTTTACATTTGTTGCTGGGAGTAAAACATTTTTCTTTTGTTATATGTAGGTACTCGGACATTTTGAGAGCTCTATTAGTCCTCTTCTAACTTGGTGTATAGTCTAATATCACGCACCCTGAATAAATGCAGGAGATACACATGTTTGTGGTCTTGAGATTGGCCTAAAAAGATATGTAAGTGTAATGATTCAATTATAAATTTTGAACGAGAAAGATGAACACTTATTGTTTGAGCAGTACCTTGATTTTGCCACGATCATTAAAATTATATGCACATGAAAATTTCAAATTAGAGACAAAGAATATTAGTCGCTGTTTCCACTTCTCGGCGATCCGTTTATGGGATTAGAAGAATGTGCGATATTGGCGGAAATAATAATGCTTCCTCTTTTCTATTAATGTTGACACCAAAAAATAGGTCACTCATTAGAATCGACAAGAAGTCAATTTGGCCAAAGAGTTATTCTCGATAAACCTGAAATACATCTATCAGTGTACGGTGGCGCATGGTCGACTAACATCGTGTTTCGATAACAACCAAGATATGGCCAATATTTTTGTTAATTTGGTCAAGTGTTGAACACAAAAAAAAGAAAGGGGATAAACTGAGAATGTGGGTTAATGGCATGGATATCTACACGAGACAACGTTACATCGACAGGCAGTCAAGGGGCAATTAATAAGACATGTCAACAAGAGAATAACAGGGTGACCACCTGGATCTAGCTAAGTGTTGGATAGACAGGGGAACAAGAAGACTGCGATGTTGATTGAAGACATATATATTGATCGACGATCGAGTTAATAGCGGCCAGAGAAGTTGTAACCATTTATGGTTGAAGTTGGGGTGCAAATAAGAGTCCTGGAATCTTTAAAGTGTAGATATTTCTGAGCAGCATAATAACTGCAAATAGGCGGTTGTAGGGCACTTACAATTAGGAATTATGTGTGTGTAATTATAAAATCATTAACATCATCAAGCACACGAATTCTCTATGTACTTTTTCAGTTTAATAATGTCTTTCCAATTTGCAATCCTTTTCCTTTAAATTTATTGTTCACCCTTGTTATGGAAATTCAATTCACGTTCGAAATCACCACTAAATCCATCAAATATAAAACCGGAGATCAACTTTTGAAGAAATTTTTTCCACTAATGGGGTCAAATCTCATTTTCTAGTGAAAAATATTTCAATAACTACTATTAGGCGGTTATAGGGCAGTTACAATTATGGATTATTTATGTAATATCCTGAATTTTCAATCATGTTTTCATTGAATAAATCGGGCCTTTCAATGGTGCGCCTATAGTGTTATTCTTTGAGCTGATCACTCATGAGATAACTAGACTATCTAAGAAAGTTGTTAAGGGATTTTAATGCAATAGACGTGAGAATTCGATAGGAATCAACTGCTTGACCGTGCTAATTTGCAAGAGTTATTAGGGCACAATTAAAAATTAATCAGAGACCGGAGATAGGTCGATTCGACTAAGGCGTGTGATGAAGTGTGGGTGATTCCACCTAATTGCAAAATTCTCATCGATCGGCACTAGACCGATTTTCTATTGTTTTGGATATCCTGCACCCATAATTGAAATCTCGAGATTTTCACGATAACCGAGAGTTGCCAATGTGTCGAAAATGTACATTGTGACTCGAGATAAATCGATCACTGGTCAATTGCACTAAAAATTCCTAAAAGCTATCCGGTAGACTAGGTCACGCTTAAAATGCATCAGATTGAAATTAACCGCAAATTTGAAACTGATTTTAGAAATTGAAAGTTTTGTCACGTTACGATCTATTTTAGGAACGTCGACTTATCCTCCAAAGAATTTTCGGAGATTTCAAGATTTTTACGGAAAATCGTTTTGGATGATTTAGAAATTAACAGAAATTCGAATGGGCCGAATTGAGCTGAAATTTGGGCTTCCAAATCAAGCTATTTGGCGATGGGGACTTATATAAATTTTATGGGCTTTTTACTTGGCGAATTTACGTCGATTTGGAGAATTGAGTGAGGAAATTGAAGTTTATATGGTGAAATTCGGAATTTTGGCAAGGGGCTGCAATTTTGACATTTAAATTGGCTCAATTGTGGAATATTCTTGTTGGAAAGAGAGGGGGGGGGGGGGGCACACGCATCAAATTGAATGGCTAAGTTCTTGACTTTTGGCCCCCTCTGTGACTTCTCCAACGCTGACCAGCTGCCCTTCATTTTCTTTGCCATTCTTATCTTCTTCGCAACTTCGACCTTCTGATTTTGCTTCACTTTCATTTCCTTTTCATCAACGCAGCCAGCCTCATTTCCCTCTCTGCCGTCTGCCCCTCCATGCACCGAGTTTCCTTCCCCAGCCGCTGCCACCTGCCCACCATCTTCGGTAAACCTTCCAGCAACGAAGACCACCTGCCTTCTCCACTGAGCGAGCATGCCTACCACTCCATGCCAGCACTCGTTCCACCATTTCTTGTCCTCCACTGAAAGAACCATCCGCAGCTTTCAATGCCAGCGAAGCCCGAAGCCCACGATCGACCAACTTGCAGCCCAACATCTCCACTGAAATTTTTGCTTCATTCCCCGTGTCTTCTTCCCACTCGATCATTTTTCAGCATCAATGATCAAGGCAAACCTTGCTGCCAACTCGCCCTCTCTAGCGTCAACAACCGGAGCAGCTTCTGCTTTGTCTGCGGCCTTTGCTGTTTCTTTCTTCAGCCCAGTTGAAGCCGAAGTCCAGCCCACTCGGAACAAGCTCAGCCCGTGAGCTTCAGTCCCTCGGAGCCCTTGCTACTTCTCTCGCCAAGCCCAGCTCAGCCAGTCCATTCCTAGTTCAGTTGAAGCCCTCAATTCAGCCTTGGTTCAGCCCAATTTTGGGCCCGATTCAGCAGCCCACAAAATTTTCTTATTCAGCCCACACAATTTCGACCAGCCCATCTTCAATTCCAACAACCCATCTTGAGGCCAGATCAAGCCTAGTCTAGCAATTTGAAGCCCAAGCGATCTTGATCAACCCAAGCTCGAAGCCAAGCCTAGCATTTGCTGTGGGCTTGCAAGGCCTTCGGGCCCGGTCCGAGTGCCGTTGATGCTACCGAAAATTCGGAATTCAGCCACCGTCGTGCTGTCTTCGCGGTGAACTGGTTTTCGCATTTCATCGGTGAGTTTAACTCACTAATCATCGCTTAGTAGGTTAATTGTGTTTAGAGGTTGATTAGTTTAGGTTAAGACGGATTAGGTGGTTAGATTATATTAAATTAGAGAATTTAATTAATTGCCGATGCATGTTAGGTGGATAGTTAGTACAATTAGCAAGTAAATAGACTTTGGTATTTATTGAATGAGTCTCGAAAATTTTCCGGGTTTGTTTCGGCATCCAATTAGGTATTACGAGCCTAAGTTGGATTTATTGATATTTATTTATTTATTTTCGTAATTAATTAATTATTTATTTATTTATTTATTTATTTATTTTCCGAAAATTCAACCGGGATGGCCAAGAACCGGAATTGTATGCTGATTACAGTGGTGTTTTCTGTTTATTTAATTGAGCACTAGTTTGTGAAAATTGAGTGAATTAGTGATTATGGAGATTTATCCCAAAAATTGGATCATGCGGGTATTTGTATAAATTTGCCGAGTAGGGCCGTGATGCCACTAAGTCTAAATTTGCTGAGTGGGGCTATGATACCACTAAGTCTAAATTTTCTGAGTGGGGTTGTGATACCACTAAGTCTAAAATTGCCGAGTGGGGCCGTGATTCCACTAAGTCTAAATTATGCTTGTTGGGCCATGACTAAGAGTCGACAATGAATAATCAAAATGACTATGTGATGGTCTTAATGGCATGTAATTGACTGTGTTGATTGATCGATGATTCGATCTATTTGGTTGGATGATGTGATTATCAGTAATTATGAATTGAATTGACTTGCAGGAAGGAACTGAGACCAAGATAAGTCATCTGACGCCTGATTGTGCTTAGACAGCGCTTAAGGCATAATTTTCTTCCTAATCGGGTATTAGGGGATTGAACTTGTTGAGACATGGTCTCACCCTATTATGGGATCACATTTTCAGGTTCCTAGGTGACGGCCGTGGAAAGCCGGGAGTCTCAGAGTTTAGGAAGGTGGAAGAAGCATAATCGGCGAACCAGTATGGCTAGTTAGTCATAAGACATTTCCTTTTTGATAAGCCGATAGTTTTGTAATCAACCTAGTCTTGTGTATAAACTTGTTTGTTTATAAAAGACTTGTTGTGGTTTTAAAAGTTGGGCCCTACTTTTCTACCCCATTATTTTATTCTCTGGGAATTTATATCTACTTATGCATGCATATATTAATTGAATGGGTCAGCAATGCGTCCTGAGACATTGCTATTTTATCGACCGAATAGGGATGGGCACGGGCTCGGAGGATTTGGATGTAATAATTTATGTGTGTGTAATTATAGGATCTCATCCATCATCAAGAATACAAATTCCACATGTACTTCTGCAGTTTATTAGTGTCCTTTGTTTTGAATGAAAAAGGGCTAAAGCTGAATATAAATAAAAATCTATTGTCGTATATCTACTATCCTCATTTTATCAAATAATAAAATATGAAGCAAATCTATAGGAAGTAAAAAAAAAAAAAAAAAAAACTAGTATCCAAGCATTTGTTGATTTCAAGATTAACAAGCCAGTCAGCAGAGCAATTTTCTCTTTGAAAGTTATGTTGCACCTTGAACTCAAAGTGAAAGTGCAACTATTTTATAATATCTTCAAGCAAAGTAAGGCCATCATTATCAGTCATATGCTTTGGACTAAGAAGATCAATGATGGCTTTAGAGTCAATCTCAATAATAACCTTATGAAATCCAAGTTGTTTTGCGAAGTTGAGTCCCAATCATAAAGCCCAACGTTATGTTGGTGTCGACGAACATATTCCTATGAATGTGGCAAAATCACAAATTCAATTACCCCTTCATTTCTAAATAGACCCCATACACTAGCAAGTCTGGGTTTCCTTTAGAGGTCTCATTAGTATTTAGTTTTATCCACCTGGAAGGTAGATGATCCCATCTGATCAAAATTAGAGAAATGCATGATCCACTTAATGTTGAGTTATTCATAGACGAAGCTTTAACGATTTGGTTTGTGTATGATTGAATTACTTGTATCGAAATTGAAGAGAAAATAAAGTTGTCCTAGAAAAGTGACTTGTTTCTACGTTGCCAAGAAAGGTGCACGTCTACTCCAAAAATTATGCTTCAATCATGATGAATATTCAATCACGCCTTACTAGCGAGATTCGAATTCAATTATTGTGAAGAATTCATTGAGAAGAATTCTCCCATATATTATTGTGGGACAAACTCAAGCCATTTCCTATGGACAATAAACAATTCCTTAGAATATGTAAAGTTGTTTTCACATGAGACTCACATCTCGAGCAATATGGATTTCCTCTAAGTGGTGAGACATCTTCAATTCATTAGTCAAAAATTGCTTAGGAGTGAATAGATAAAGAAAAGTTCTAATACATCGAGGTTCCTTCCACTTCTAAATTGTGGCCATAAACTATCAGATTCTTGATTGTCTGCCCTCATTGATTACCTCACATGCTGACTTAACAAAGAAATACTTGCTTCTAGTATCCTCCCACAAAAGAGTATCTATTTGAAGTCACCACTGAATCTATCTAATAAAGCAAAGATCAACCTTTGGTGAAAGGTTTTTTACTATTTTGGTCAAATTCCATTTTGTAAAGGAACATCTTTTAGGTACACCTGGTGAGATCACTGTGGGCCAATTTGAGAAACTATGACAGCAAGGACTAGGAATCAACTAGAGTATGGTAACGCAATTGGCAACTGATGGATTTATGAGATGGGCTTAAGGCCCGTCCGCCCATGCTGGGCCCAAAAAGCCCGGCCCACGAGAATAGGGCCCGTGGATGGGGGAAGGTATAAAAGGGAGGAGAGAGAGAGAGATGGCACCAATTGAAATCAACGTACGTACGTTCTCCCCTCTCCCGCGCGCTCTCTCTCTCCAAAAAGAACAGTAAGCACAAGGTATTCGTTCTTCTTCCCTTCAAGGCGTCATCGGATCAAACAGGACAAGATTTTCTTCCTCCTTCAGCATTGGTGTCTAATCTATGGCTAAAAAGGTACGCTCGAATCCGTGGTGTGCTTTACGATCGGTGATACGTGAATTTCTCGGGCTTCGCTTCCGCATTCGTTTTAGGGGTTCAATTTAGTGTCGAATCCGGTTTTCGGGGATCCGTTATTCCCAACATTGGTATCAGAGCCCTAGTTCACGTTTTCCCAACTTGTTTGACGTTTTTTCATTGATTTTTTGCAAAAACAATTCGGCCGTACGGATCGGGGCGAGAAATCCCGACACCCGAATGCTGTTCGGCCATTTTTCCGAGTTTTCGTAAGTCGAAATGGAATTCTGAAGGCATAGGGTGAAAGAGGACGTCGAGGCGAGTCCGGCGACATGTCTCGCGCCGCCGGGCGACACCGCACGCGCCCACACGCGTGGCCGGAAGACGCTGCGCGTGGGCATGACGCGCCCGGAAGCGCTGGCTCGCCCAGCGCATGCGGCACATGCGCCGGTCGGCATGCGCGCCGCCGGCCGGCGAACCGGCACGCGCCGGTCGACGGACCGACGCATGCTGACGTCAGCATGACGTCACCCAACAGTCGGTAACCGCTAGGGTGACGTCATCGATGACGTCGCGCCGTTGACGGTTGGCCGGGCGGTCACCGGCCAGCGACCCGACCCGACCCGAACCGCGGACGAGTGGCACGTGCGCGGCACGTGCCGGCTGACGTCTGCGTGACATCAACCAACGCACGCGCGCGGCACGTGCCGTCGGTTCGTCCGACCCGGTTCGACCGGCCGACCGGTCCGACCGGTCCAACCCGCCACCCGACGACCCTTCGTCCGTTGACTTACGACCGACCGTTGACCATTAACCCGGAAAAAAAAAATTTATTTCTTTTTCATTTAGGCCTATGTGGTTTATATGTAATCCATTATTTATTCTGCATTTGTTGCATGAATTTTGGAAAATTATGTATTTTCTCTTATGTAAATTATGAATTATAAGTGATCCAAATTTAGTTCTGCATTTGTTGCAGGAACTATGATGCGTTTTGCACGGATACCTGCAATCCCGAGAACGGACAAGGGAAATGCAAGACTTAAAAGGCTGATGAAAGAGTTAGCTGATTATCGGTGGCATGACGGTGATTTAGTATCACATGTGGTCAGGGTCAATCAGATGATACAGCAAATCATCTGGAATGGTTATCTTATCCCGGATTTTGAGAAAGTGCCGGCTTTGATGAACACTCTTCCACCTGAATGGCAAGTAGTGTTAGATCGGTTATGGGAGGTCAACGTGGTCCCGGGTTATAGGAGGCTAGTGGAAGCTTTTGTAAGAGAGTACTATAGGATTGAGTTGGCCAAAACTTCAACCTTTAGATTGAGCGCTACATGGCGCAGAGTAAATGTGCCTTGGTGGCGACATGAAAGCTCTCCAAAAGTTTTTCCATGGTTGGCAAATGTGCCTTCAGTTTTCTCAGATGTTTTGTGATAGATTAGAAGGGACATTCCCTAATTATTTCTTAAATTAATTATGAGATGTTTTATGGGTGTAAATATCTCTTTCCATGTTGATATTTCTCTGTATATATTGCTTAGTGTAATATATAATTGTATTATGATGAAAGCATTATTGTTTTATTGGATGCCTATTATCTGTTGCTTTCTGTTAATTGCTGGTTGCTGTGGGTAATTAGTTGTGGGTAGTTTTAGAAGTTTTTGTAGCTTCATAGAATTGATTTTGCATATGACAATCATATTAATGATAGTTTTAAGTTAAGATTTTTGGAGGATGATTGGAAACATGGTGACCTTTTGATTCCAAAACCTTACTTGAAATTGTTCATTAATATGATGGGTCTGTGCAAAAGGGATGCATAAATGATAGGCATTAATTATTCATGCATGTATGTCTGATGTGTTCAGACTGATGGTTTCAGCAACTAAGAACATGATTGCTGATATGAATGGCAACAATTGTGAAATATTGAATAAGAAGATTCAATATGTGCTGGAAAAGCAAGAAGCACTATAAGCTCTTGACCATATTATGGAAGATCTTGAGGATGCCATGCGCCACCTTAAGCTAGCTGAGGACCGCCTAACGGCATATGAGCCGAAAATGGACATTTGCAATGCTGGTTCTAGCTCAGAAAAAGCTTTGTGCTCTAAGCGCAAGCGTATTGATTCATTCAATATGTGGGAATGCAAATGATTAAGTCATTGTTGTAAGAAATCAAGAGTTATCTAACACAAGAGAGGAAAACGTCCTCAAATGAAGAAAATGTCAATGGGGAGGTGTTACAATTGTGACAAGAAATGTCACTATACTCGCGACTGTCGTGAGTCAAGGAAAGTATACACCTCTTGTACATTTGAGAACTTTGCTTATGTGTCAAGTTCTGCATTATTGGCTGAATCCAATCCTTTGTGGACTGTAGATTCAGATACGACAAACCATATAGCGAAGGATAGAGAATTCTTCATGGAATTTTGACGAGTACCAACTGGAACTAAGTACATCTATATAGAAAATAACTCCAAAGATGGAGTTAAAGGGATTGGCATCTGTCAATTGAACATGCATGATGGACGCACCTTGTTCCTACATGATGTTCTATATGCTCCGAAGATTCGTCGAAATTTAGTGTATGTTTTGGTGTTAGTCAAGCTTGGTTTTTATATGAACTTCCATAATAGATGTGTAGATTTGTATTTGGATACAAACTACTATGATTTTGGTCACTTTCTGGATGGTTTTATTGTACTAAATGTTGACTGTGGTAATATTAATATTTGTTATTCCCTTGTTTCACGTCTTCTACTTAATATGATAATGATGTGATTATGTAGCATGCTAGACTTGGTCATATTGACCAACAACATATGAATGGACTAGCCAAAGAGGGCTTGTTAGGCAATATTGAAAAAGTCGATTTGTTCATATGTAAGCATTGCCTAGAAGGGAAAACGACAAGGAAACCATTTGGAAAAGGTAAAAGAGCTAAATTTCCTCTGCATTTAATCCATTCTGACGTCTGTGGTTCAATGAATGTGAGAGGAAGGCATGGGGCTATTTATTTCATCACTTTTCTAGATGATTATACTCGATTCGGAAATGTCTATTTGATTTCTCATAAATCTGAAGCATAAGTTATTTTAAAAGGTTTATGAAGTTGGTAGAAAATCAATTAGATAAGGAAATAAAAGTATTGAGATCCGATCGAGCTCGAGAATATTTATCTGATAAGTTCAGAAAATTATGTGATGAAAAAGGAATAGAAAGACAGTTGTCTATTCCATATACTCCTCAACAAAATGGTGTTGCGGAGAGTAGAAACAGAACTCTACTGGAAATGGTTAGGTCCATGATGGCGCATGCTAACTTACCTATTACTTTTTGGAGTGATGCGTTATTAACTGCTGCCTATGTACTTAACTGGGTGCCTTCCAAATCAGTTACTTCCACTCCATATAAGTTATGGACAGGTAGAAAATCGGACTTAAGTTTTTTTAAGCAATGGGGTTATGCTGCCTATACACATGAGTCCTCTCACAAGTTTGGGAAATTGGGTCCCAGAGAAAAGAAGAGTATTTTAATGAGATACTCCGAACACTCGAAAGGGTATGTGTTCATAAGTGAGCAGGAAAGTGGGAGTATAACTGAATTTGAATCACGGGATGTAACATTCTTAGTGGATGAATTTCCTAAGGGCGAAATAGGGGAAGATTACTCTCTATTTGAAACATTGGATCAAGATAATGATATTAATGGAGTTCGTCCAAGTGGGAGTAACATGAGAAGTGATGAATCTAATTCAACTCATTCTCAATTGCAACCACATGATGAGACGACATCATCATTATCTAATCCGAGTGGGAGCATAATGGGGAATGATGTGCTAGTGTACAATCTCCCATACGGCGAACAAGTTGCCAAAGTATTCATCGTCGACGTTTTGACATTGAAGGGCAAACTTTTATGATTGCTCCACAAGATGAGGATGAGCCAAGAAATATTAATGAGGCTCTGAATTGCCCTAGTAAGGAAAAATGGATTAATGCAATGGAAGAGGAAATGGAGTCAATGAAATCAAACCAAGTCTGGGAACTGGTTGATCTTCCAAAATGACGCAGAGCTATTGGGAACAAATGGGTTCTCAAAATAAAGCGAAAGACTGATGGCTCGATAGAAAGGCATAAGGCTCGCCTTGTTGCGAAAGGGTATAATCAACAGGAAGGAATTGATTATGAAGAAATATTTTCTCCTATAGTGAGATTTACCTTGATTCGCATAGTTCTGACAATAGTGGTTAGTATGGATCTTGAGTTACATCAAATGGATGTAAAGACTGCTTTTCCTTAGTGGTGAATTAGAGGAAGAAATATATATGGAACAACCTGCTGGTTTCATAGTGAAAAGCCAAGAAGAAAAGGTATGTCGACTTTGGGGGTCGATATATGGCCTTAAGCAGTCGTCAAGACAATGATGTATACGTTTTTCATAATGTCATAATGGCATATGACTTTACAATGATAGATAAGGATCATTGTGTATATATCACAAGATCCAAAGATCAATTTGTGATCATATCATTATATGTTGATGATATACTAATTGTCGGAAGCAATATGGAGTTTGTTAATATTGTGAAGAATTTGTTATCTTCCAACTTTGAGATAAAAGACATGGGTGATGTTATATACATTTTTGGAGTTAAGATTTTAAGATTGTAAACCCATAGACACTCCTATTGCAAAAGGTGATGGATTGAGCCATAGACTGTGTCTAAGGACTCCACAAGAGAAGGAACAAATGAAATATGTTCCTTATGCTAGTGCTGTTGGAAGCTTTATGTACGCTATGATGTGTACAAGACCTGGCATATGTTTTGCAGTTGGAATGGTGAGTAGATACCAATACAATACAGGTCAAGCACGTTGAAAGCCGTTAAAAAGAATACTAAGGTATCTAAAGGGAACTGCTGATTATACGATGAGTCATTAAGGAAAGGATCTGCGACTCTAAGGCTATTATGATGTTGATTGGGAAGGAGATTTAGATGAAAGGAAATCTGCCTTTGGCTTTGTTTTTTTACCGAATAATGGCACCATATGTTGGAGCAGTAAGAAACAAAAGTGTATAACCTTGTCCACGATAGAAGTTGAGTTTGTGGCATTATCAGTAGCAGTATAAGAATGTGTTTGGCTTAAGAGATTTTTTGGATCATTTAGGTGTTATTGGAAGTGCTGCAGATTCAGTTATTGGTTAACTGTGATAGCCAAGTGGCAAAAGCGTACACCAAAGATCCAAAATATCAAGGCAAGACCAAACATATAGATACCAAGTATAATCTTGTCAAGGATATGGTTGCACGAAAAGATGTGAACTTAGAGTACATACTACACATATAATCGTAGCAGATCCTATGACAAAGATAATACCTAGAGATGTGATTTGTGGCCATATAAAGTCTTGCATAGAGGTTGATGTACTGAATATTGTAATTTCCCTAAGTGTTCACAATTTGATGAATTTGTGTTTTCATCATTAATGCCTATGAATCTTTGTTTGATCTTTATGCATCTTAATGCTCAGTGCATTATTTTAATTTGAGAAAGTATGTTGGACAGATATAAGATTAGCCTACTCACACGGGTAATCGCCTCTATTTACTGTGTGATAAATAGAGATGAGACTATTTTTAAGCTTATTATCTATGTGATAATCGAGAGCTCAAGCTTAAAATACGTATGTCGCCTTAAC
Organism: Eucalyptus decipiens; assembly: GCA_014182575.1. Taxonomy (NCBI): domain Eukaryota; kingdom Viridiplantae; phylum Streptophyta; class Magnoliopsida; order Myrtales; family Myrtaceae; genus Eucalyptus; species Eucalyptus decipiens. Next base: position 12,806,650 of record CM024611.1, on the reverse strand, counting down.
TGAGTGTTAAGATGAGGACATAATACTTACTATGTCCGAAAGTAAAATACCCCACATATTTTACTTTATTGTCTATGATGCCGATGTGAGTTCGATGAATTTTGTGAATGAGTAGATACGTGAACTCAAGTTAGACATTGGGTATGTCTGAACTATCATCTGTACGGTATTGAAAGGTGTAAACATACGCTCCGTGGGAAAGGAGTTAATACCGTAATAGGTATTTCATACTACGTATGCATGAGACGACCAATAAGAGTGACAAAGTTTGATCTCAACTTTTATGTTGTGTGAGACTCTTGAGGAAAAGAGTTCATCAATTTTTAGTCCCCTTATGACTCTTACTTATTCTCAAGATTTCTATTTAGTGTTTGCTATCTTAGGATGTTGCCAATGGTCATGAGTTTGATTCGATCTAATGGGGCATTTCTAGAAAAGCAAGCTGAACTAAAATTGAGAGTTTGAAGGAAAGAGGAAGATCGATTTTGGAGAATCACATTGTAGTTTTGTATTCACCGGTTAACCAATTATGAATGTCTTTGGGATAATCATAATTGTGAATACAATATATATATCATTGTTTAAAAGAGATCAAGAGAGATATAAATGTGATCGATCGATCTAGGGTATTGCATACTAAATCTACTCGAAGTGTGACGCCCATTATGAGATGCTATATATTCCTAACAGATGTATAGCAACGACCTCTCAAAGTATGCTGGTCGCACGGATTATTCACCAGTATGAATGTTGAAAAGAGGTAAAGAGAATTCCGTTCGGCCCACCATGTGCGAGTGGGAGATGATGGATTTATGAGATGGGCTTAAGGCCCGTCCGCCCATGCTGGGCCCAAAAAGCCCGGCCCACGAGAATAGGGCCCGTGGATGGGGGAAGGTATAAAAGAGAGGAGAGAGAGAAAGATGGCACCAATTGAAATCAACGTATGTACGTTCTCCCCTCTCCCGCACGCTCTCTCTCTCCAAAAAGAACAGTAAGCACAAGGCATTCGTTCTTCTTCCCTTCAAGGCGTCATCGGATCGAACATGGCAAGATTTTCTTCCTCCTTCAGCATTGGTGTCTAATCTGTGGCTAACAAGGTACGCTCGAATCGGTGATGTGCTTTACGATCGGTGATATGTGAATTTCCCGGGCTTCGCTTCCGCATTCGTTTTAGGGGTTCGATTTAGTGTCGAATCCGGTTTTCGAGGATCCGTTATTCCCAACAAATTTGTTCCCCATCATGGCAATAGAGGGCTGCGCGTTTGGAGTCATCGCCCACTCAAGCAGTGGTAGAGGAAAACTAAGATGGAGTGCCAACATTCCACGACATCTCAAGGAGGACCAAAGGAGAGAAGTGAATCCAAATTCAACTATGGTGGTTACTATGCATAAGTTGTTCTAGGGACAACAAGGGGATTTAGCCAACCATGTCATGAGTTACATTTCTAATGTTATCAGGCCTATGATCATTAATCCTGTCAATGACGTCATCTCTAGGCCAAGGTCATCCAACCAGCCATATCTAGTACAAGGAAATTCGGAAGTTCTTAGATATGTTCCTTAACTTTTGCTCAATCTTATAATGTTGATAGTTTAGGCCAAGTAATTCCACCCCGTGAGAATTTTGAAAAGGCGTGAAACTTCTGGTCTAGGTCAACATAATACAGATGTGGTTGGGTCTATTGATGGAAATGATCTTGTTAATTTTGCTCGGGCTAACCCAAATGATGATAATAATTTGACAAATCAAAATGTTCAACATAACATGCCTTTGCCAAATGTGAAAATATTAGGGTAGTTGGACCAATACTAAATTTTGATAATGTAATGCCAATTTGGATAATCAAGCTAGACCACCATTTCTGCTAAAGGGCTAGGATGGCTAATTGTATCAACGATGGATTGAACAAGCAGCCGATGTGGTACTACAACGCGTAGGAGCTGATGGATGGGTTGTCATGCCTGCTTAGCAAAAACCACATTCGGATTATGTTGATGATGTTCCCTATTCTTGGAGATTTAAAATGCTTGACTTTGCCATTTTTATCAGCAAACATGATCAACCATTTGGTCAGTTTTTGGCTCAATATGGTGAAGCATGTACAAACAAATGTCAAAGATTTAGATTATTTTGACATAAGAGTAATAGGAGTGCCAAAACTTTCGTACGGCGCTCACTTGAGTGCAAATTTTTTTTTTTTGCTCACTTGAGTGCCACATTATAGAAACATCAATCACTTGAGTGCCAATTTTGTCCAAATGTCATACATGGAATTTAAAAAAAAAAAAAATTTGTTGATTTTTTTATTTCTATTTTGCTTTTTTTTTTTTCCCTTTAGGGCCAACAAGGGTCACTAGCTATAGCCACCTTGCCTTAAGTTGTGAAGGCCTTAGGCGAGGGCCCTCGCCAACTACCAAGCAACCGCGAGTGATGCTGCCCATAGCGAGTGAGGGTTGTCATGACCTCATTAATGGTTGACGAGGCCTCGACAACCTTACCTAGAGCCTTTATGCCTAGATGGCCCTCACCCTCACTGCGAAGGCCCTAAGCAAGGCCATCAAGGCCTCACTAACCACTGGCAAGGTCACGACGACCCTCATTGAGATGCCCAAGGCCTTTAGGGATGATGGCAAGGCAGCCCTCGCCTAATCTAGGCTAGGAAGCCACGGCCAGCGAGGGTCACCGGGGACCCTTGTAAACCCTAAGAAGAAAAGCAAAAAGGAAAAAAAAAAGCAAATAAGATAAAATAAAATAAAAATATTCAAAAATATAATGATAAAAATATTTTAAAAATATTTTTTGATAGCCATCTCAAATGACTAGCGGCAATGTCAACTTTTCTGATAGGGCAAATTGGAAGTGGCACTCAAGTGATCGATTTTTCAAATTTGTGGTATTTAATTGAGTGAAAAAAGTTTTGGCACTCAAGTGAGCATTATACAAAAGTATTGACACTTGTACTATTCTTATCCCAATTATTTCCTTTTGTCTTTATTTGAGATAGCTTTCACTTGGTAAATAAATATGTTAGTGCATTCGATATATGATTAGGTTGAGATGGAAATGCAATTTCGTTCTCAATACTTGAAGTAACAGTGATAGACTTGGTTTGAGGTGAAACATCGAGGGAAAGGGAAAGTTAATGAATTATTAAGTGGGCATGAACGATTACTTTTAAGGAGATAGTGCATACACTTAGCGCTGGCTCCCAAACTTATGCCAATTGCAACTTGCAATCTCAATTCAATTTCATAATTAACCTTATCTTTTGGATCCGCCACTAATCAATTATGTGTCAATTAGACACTTAAGTAAGACATAGGAGTATGCCTTAATTTTGTGACCCAAGAATTCAGAGACTTTGTTATGCTATATTAAGCTCTCAAATGAAGGCGTTGTTTAATATTTATTTACTCTTATACTCCCCCTCACGTATCGACTTCTTTCAAATAATCTTGAGTTAAGGGGGATGTTAGAGATATATTTAGGATATTACATGATCCCACGATTCTATATATTCTCCTTGATCTATTCTTATATGTTATTTTAGATATTCATTATGTAAAGCCTATAAATAGGCATGTGTACTATTCATTAGTCAATGAACAGAATATTATTTTTCTCTTCATTCACAAATCTCAACATGGTATCAAAGTAAAAAAATCCAGAGTTTCTTTCCAAGTCTCTATTTGCCTCCTCAATTATATATTTCCACACTTTAAGCTTAGGCCAAAGTCCAGCCCACACATGAGGGAGAGTGTTAAAGTAAATAAATGTCAAACCACACATTCATTTAGCAACTTAAGTTTTTTAAAGAGTTGGCAGCAATCCCATCAACATTGTGGTTTGAACATGGATCAAACAAACTAGTGAGCATGATGGTCAATTGTTGACCCTTAAATTTTGATTAAATATTTGAATATTTATTACATAGAAAATTAAGGACGAGCTTGGCCCTAACAAAAATGATTTTTGTATCACCCCATCATTAATATTATTTACTTCTACTAAGATTTATTTTTATTTTATTATATACCTTATTTTCAGATAATTATTTTTAAAAATGGAGCCCATGGAGGCTAGGCCCGAAGGCCTAGTTCTCCCTTTCTTCCCTTCTCTTTTTTACCCCATGCAGGTCCAAGGCCCATTCCACTTTTGTACTTCTTTGGCTTGCCCCCCCTCCTCCTTTCTTCTTCTTCCTTCCTCCTTCCCCCTTGGCCTCTACAACTCAAGTGTGGCAAGACGATGTGCATGAAGACGGCCTACGATGGAGAAAGAGGGGTAGGTCGATGACGGATGGGACATCTCGCAGGTGTCATCAATGCCATCGAGCTAAAGAGCAGAGCGAGGCTAAGTTTGCTGCAAAGTGGACGGTTGAGGGCATGCCAATTTGGTCGAGAGGAGGCTCGCCTGATGTGCCAAGGACCGGCGGTTGAAGCCTTTGTCGACTAGCCTCGGCCTATAAATAGGGCGTTCGAAAGCCAAGAAAAAAAAATGCACAAAGAGAGCCGCGAGCTTAGAGGACTTCCACGAAGAGACATTTAGGGAGGCTTAAGACTGGGCGAGATCGAAGGAGCAAGCTTAAAGGACTTCCCCGGAAAGACATCCAGGAGCCCTAATCTTGGGAAAACCCGAGGACACAATTCACCACAAAATTAAACGCAATTCAAGATCAATTTATCCCCCAAAACTAAATCAACTGAAATCCTCTAAATTCCTAACAACAATCAGCAATATATAGGCTCACAATATGTGAAATGATAAGTAAACAAAGCAAATAACGATACTAAGGATTAAATATGGAAAACCCCTTATAGGAAAAACCACGACCATCCAAAAATATTTACTAATTACCAAGAATAGTAGGATATAAAAAGTATTCTTCTCTAACCACATACTAGAGACTCAACATCAACATTACACTATCATTTCATCACCATATAGGTGAATAAACAAATTCGAAATAAGAAAATCCTAACCATAACTAGAGAATTTAGAGACAGTTCTAGACAAATGAAAACCATTAACTCATAGCCCTCGATCTCATGATCAAAATACTCAAATTTAAGCCGATTCCACCAATATTTGGCCTTCGAATCAAGACCACAAAGTTGCAGCCCTTTTCTTTCATTCTCTTCTCCCTTGTTTTAGTGCTCTCTCTCTCTCTCTCTCTCTCTCTCTCTCTCTCTCCCTCACTTTTGGGCACCCCCATCGCACGAAGCCACCCTTCTTTCTTTTTGTTCTTTTATTTTCTTTTTCCTTTTCTTTTTATATGTATTTAATGCTAGCTAGGCCCCACATGAAGGTGGACCCAATCAACAAATCTCCCCCTCTACCTCATGTAGGAAGATCCATTATGCCTATTTTTCTTCTACAAGCATCAAGCTTCACCATGGGCAACGCCTTGGTCATCATGTCGGATCTATTATTGTTGGAATGAACTTTCTCAAGTAGGAGTTTCTTTTCTAACTTGTTTTGGATCCAATAATATTTCACATCAACATGCTTCAATCTTGAATGCAACACTGAATTCTTGCTAAGATAGATAGCACTAATATTATCACTGTATAAAATAAACTTCTTTTGCCTCATTGTAGGAATTTTTGCATCGACAAGAGTTCTTTATCTCCTTCAGTAATAGCGATATACTTCGCTTCAATTGTAGACAAAATTAAACATTTTTGTAATCTTGATTGCCATGAAACAACTCCTCGTGCAAAGATTATTATGTAACCTAATGTAGATTTTCGAGAATCAACATCACTAGTATAGTTCGCATCCGAGTAGCCACTCAACTTAGGCTTCGCATTTCCATAACACAAGCAAAGTATAGAAATTCCTTTAAAATGTCTCAAAATCCATTTAACAGTGATCCAATACTCCTTACCTAAATTAAAGAGAAATATACTCACAATATCAACTGCATGAGCAATATCAAGTCTTGTACAAACCATGACATACATCAAACTATTGAAGACCAATGCGTAAGGAATTTTCATCATCTCTTCATTCTCTTTCTCACTCGAAGGACATTTATTACTACTCAACTTGAAATGGTATACAAGTGAAGTACTTACTAGCTTACATATGCTCATGTTGAATCTTTTAAACACCTTTTTCAATATACATCTCTTGAGATAACCAAAGTTTCTTCTTTTTCCTATCACAAGTAATTCTCGTCCCTAGGATTTGCTTAACTGGGCTTACGTTCTTCATTACAAAAAGCTTTACTCAACTCATTTTTCAAACTCTCGAGTTTCTTAACATCATGCCTAACAATCAACATGTCATCCACATAAAATAGGATAATAAGAAAATTATTATCTGAGAATCTCCATAAAGACATAAGAATCGAAGTTTGTCTTATCGTATCCTTGTTCTTCCATGACTGTTTTAAACTTCATATACCATTGTCTCGGCACTTGCTTGAGACCATATAATCTTTTCCTCAATCTACAAATAAGGTGCTCCTTGCCTTCAACTTCAAAACTCTTTGGTTGCTTCATATATTTCTTTTTCTAGGTCTCCATGAAGAAAAACTATCTACATCAAGCTATTCAATTTCTAAATTCAAATTAGTGGCCAACTTAGGAACAACTTGAATAGAGAACATATTTACAACCGGTGAAAAAATCTCTTCAACGTCTATGCCCTTTTTTTAACGAAAGCCCTTCACAACAAGTCTAGCCTTGTATCCTAGACGCAAACTATTTTCTTCCGTCTTCAACTTGTACACCCACTTACCCTTAGCCAACTTCACCAATTCAAATGTATGGTTCTCACGCATGGATTTAAGCTATTCTTGCATTGCTTCATGCCATTCATTCCTTCGTTCACATGACATAGTCTCTTCATAAGTTTTTTGCTCTCCTGCATTAGTGAGTAATATATACTCATGTGACAAATACTTTTAAGAAGGTCTACACTTTCTTTTAGATATTCTTATTTGAGGTATGATAGGTTACTTTTACTAAATTATTTCACCTATCTCAGCTAGAGAATCAATATTATGTGAAGATTCATCATCTTCATGATTTCCATGCACTTCTCTCCCATGATTTCTATCCACGATAGGAGGATTTGAGCCAAAGCTAACTGAACGTTGAGTTTGGTCTCTTAGCTTTGTCGATGTTTTCAATAGTTTGATGTTCACTAAACACCACATCTCAACTTCTAATGACTTTCTTTGCAACTTGATCCCATAACCTATAGCCAAACTCTTCATATCCATAACCCAAGAAAATACATTATTTAGACTTGTTGTTACGCTTGGATATTTCATCTTTTGGAACATGCACAAATGCTTGACAATCAAACACTTTTAGATGATTATAGGGAACATCTTTGCCACTCCAAACTCTTTACTGAACATCCCCCTTAAGAGGAACCGATGGAGAAAGATTTATCAAATATACTTATGTTCTCATCGCTTTCTCTCAAAATAGCTTAAGCAACCTCGCATGAGAGAGCATACACTGAATTTGATCATTTATTGTTCGGTTCATTCTCTTTGCTACTCCATTTTGTTATGGTGCCTTTGGAATAGTCTTCTTAAGCTTGATATCATAATCCCTACAATAATGTTCAAACGAGTTTCTATATTTACCACCGTTGTTAGCTCGAACACATTTAAGTTTTTTTTCGGTTTCTCTTTCTACGTTGACATGAAATTACTTGAAAGCTACATGCGCCTGATCTTTAGATTTCAAAGCAATAGCCCACACTTTTCTAAACAATCATCAATAAATGTTACAAAATATAATGTACCTCCAAGGTGTTCTAGCATCTATGTAACAAACATCAATGTAAACTAAATCAAGTACATTTGATTTTGTATGAGAAGAGGAATTATGAAATGAGAATCTATGTTGTTTATCTGTAAGGCAATGAGTGTATTTCTTTAGATTTTTTTTTTCAAATGTAAAAGGTTCTTTCTAGCAAGAATTTCAAGCCTTTTATCGCTAAGATGACCTAATCTCATATGCCATAAATTAACTGAGGAATCCTCCACTGCATTTACCTCTTCTTTAATCAAATTAGCACATGTGGTGTAGAAAGAGCCTATCTTCTAACCTTTTGCCACTACATTGGAACTTTTAATCAACTTTCATTTGTCATCAAAGAAGGAATTGCAATAACCATCATCTAAGGCACTTGTGGAGATCAAGTGAAGTCGAATATTTGGATCATGTCTCACATTTTTCAATGGCAAATTACATCCAACATCAGTTTTCAAATAAATATCTCTCATGCCAATAACCTTGGAAACACCACTATCTCCCATCCTAATACAACCAAAGTCACTGCCATGATAAGAAGTAAAGTAGTCACGACGTGAGGTGACATGAAAAGAAGTCACGGAATCAACAATCCACGTAGAATCTTGGCATGTAAGGTTCACATATTCGTCATCACATATGCACACAATATCGCCATTAGATGCAACCGCCATTGTAGTTTGTTTCTCTTTTTTTCTTTTTCTTTTTTTTTCTTTTGATTTTCATGTCTATCATGAGATTTATCTCTCTTTGGCAACCAACTCTCTTTTGTGTAATGTCCCATCTTGCCGCAATTAATAATACTTCACACTTCTCCTTGGTCTTGATTTTGACCTTCCTCTTAATTTGCCCCATTATCATTTTTTTTTTAAACCTTCTAAGTTGACTTATTGTCCTATTTTCTATAACAAGAGCATCTAATATAGAAGCATAATTCAAGCATTTCTTCTTATTTCTTCATTGAACAAACTTTCTTTAACCATGCTCACAGAAAACACACCAAAATGAGCCAAGTTGTTTAACACTACAACCAATATGTCCTAACTATCGGGAAGAGTATCAAGTAATAAGCATGTTTGCAATTCATCACCAAGATTAATCTCAAGATTTTCAATTAATTTACAACATCTTGAAGTTTACTCAAGTGTTCAACTATGTTACTCCCCTCCTTGTATCTCAAATTCACAAGTCACTTAACTTGAAGAGCTTTATTTTGGGGAGTTTTCCTCTCATAGAGATCTTGTAATTTCTTTCACAAAGTGTTCACCTTTGTTTTTTCAGCAACATGATGAAACACACTATCATCAATCCATTGTTGGATAAATCCAACCATTTTCTAATTCATTCTCTCTCATTCTTTGTTTTCCTTATCTCCTCTAACTTCATCACTCTCAATCGAATCAAATAAGTGTTTGCAATGTAACACATATTCCATTTAAGGCTTTCAAATAGAATAATTAAAGGCATTTAACTTAAACATGGTGCCACTAGTTTCTTCCATTTAACTAGAATTTCAATTTGGCTCTGATACCACTTTGTTGGGGAGAACCCAGGGACACAATTCACCACAAAATTAAGGGCACGTTTGGTAACGATTCTGCTCCCGGGAGCTAATTCTGACTAGAAATGATTATTTTTATTACATTAGGGGAACCGATTCGAGTAAAAAACGCGTTTGTTAAGCGTCCAAAACTTTTTATTCGGAATAGAATTGCGTTTGATACCGTGCTAATTGATTATGTTCCAAATTAATTTCTTTTGATTTTTAAATAATTTTTAAATAATATTTTTACTTTTTACTTTTTCTTTTTCTTTTCTTTTTTTCCTATTCTTCTTCTTCTTCATTTGGTCGGTCGCCGGTCCGGCGACCGGCCAGACGAGGGTCGGCCCTCTTCGGCCGAGCCTCCCTAGCAACTGGGCGAGGCTCGCCTAGCGTTGGGCTTGCCTCCGGCGAGCTCGCCGAACCGGTGACCGGCGGCGGCGGGCGGTGGCAGACGGTGGTGGGCGGTGGCGGACGACAATCGCGGGATGACGAAAGGAAGAAATGAAAGTTTTACTCTTTTGATTCTTTTTCGATTCTTGGACGGAGAATCCAATTTTTTTTTATTCTCAAATCTTGTCCAAAACTGCTATTGGGAACAAATTTGTTCCCGAGAACAAAAATTTTACCAAACTCGATTCTCGTCCCAAACTGATTCTGGGAACAAAAAATCAAAATTATGCACTGTTTGGCACGTTGCCAAACAGGCCCTAAATGCAATCCAGGATCAATTTCTCCCTTGAAATTAAATCAACCGAAATTGTCTTAATTTCTAACAACAACTAGCAATATATAACATTGCAATATGCGAAATGATGAGTAGACAAAATAAATAACAGCACCAAGGATTTAACGTGGAAAACCCATTACGGGAAAACCAACATACTACCCAAAAACATCCACTGATCACCGAGAATAGCAAGATATATAAAATATTCTTCTCTAACCACACTCTGGAGGTTCATCATCTATATTACAATCTCATTCCATCATTACATAGGTAAATAAACAAATTAAGAGCAAAAATACCCTTAACTGCAACTAAAGAATTTGAAGGCAATTCTTAACGAACGAAAACCATCAATTTGTAGCTCTCAATCTCACGAATAATATATTAAAATTTGAGTTGATAACATCAACAATTTGCCTTCGAATTGGGACCACAAATTGTTTGGGTGGTTTCTTTTTCTCTCGCTCCTCACTTTTGAGCACCTCCACTAAACGAAGCCAACCCACTTTCTTTTTTGTTTTTTTATTTATTTAATACTAGCTAGGCCCTATATAAAGGTGGACCCAGCCAACACCTAAGAGTGAGCGAATCCAAGAGGGGAGGAAGAGAGTGAGATCTGAGTCGAAAGACTCGAAACCACGAGGAGAGACAAGAGAGCTTATTCAAGAGAGAGGTGTTGATCTGGAAGGCGGAGAGAGAGTGAGCGAGATCTGGGGAGAGCAGGAGTCGTGGGAACCAGATCTGAGGGAGAGAGATCCGTGGGATCAGGCTCCGTCACCACACACAACGCCTGGCTTGATGCCGCCGCTGTTCAGCCATTGACGCCGCCACCGCAAGCCCGAGTCACTACCGTGTACGATCCTCTGTCGAGTCAATGACGACTGAGCTTGCTACTCTGATCATCGACGCGACACACCTAGTTGCCGCACGTAACGCCCTCTGCTCTCCCACCTCGATTCCTTGGCTTGACGCCACCGCTGCTCAACCACCGACGATGCCACGTGCTCGCGTCTCTCCTGTTGCGGCCTGGACCCATGGACATCGCTGTTCTAACTTGTGACAACCCAGTCGTTCTCTGATCTCAGCTAAGCCTCACGCCGTCAAGCCCGCCGCCAACCCTGCTGCTGCCCACCACATCGCCATCGCGTCTACTGGTCTCACAATGAACGACACTACTTGCTGCGGCCAGGCCCGGTCATGATGAGCTTGGCCATCCCCGTTGGAATCATAGAGAGGTGAAGAAGGGGAGAGGCACGAGTAGGGTCAGAGCCGAGTCGGTCGGGTCGGACACAAGGATCCGATCAAGCCTTTAGGGTTTGGCTTTTTGGGCTGAGATGAATCAAGCCTCTTGGGCTCTGTTCTCTTGGGCCGAACTTGGTTTTCGTTTAGCATATGGGCTCGACTAATTCTTCTTTTCATTTTCAGGTACTTCCCTCAGGCCGAGTGAATTGGGCCCATTAGCCGGACTCAGCCCAACTGAGAAGTCCAAGGCCCTGGAGTTAGGCCTCGTTCTGGGCTGGTCCCGACTCGCGTCCGGTTGATTATAATATAACATTATAAAATATTTTAATAAAAAAATAAAAAATAGAAAAAACCTTTATATTTTCCAAAAAAATCAGGAAAAGCCTAAAAGATGGTTTTTATTCTCCACAAATGTATGTAAAATACTTGAAAATCCAAAAAGCTCAGTTTTTAAAAAAATTTAGGTACTAGAAGGGCATTGGTAATTAATTAGTGTAATTAAATCCTTGATTATAGTTTTCTCATTGCGCGGGAGTAAAATATTTCTTCCAATATTCTACTTGAATTTTTAATTGATCCACTTCAAATCGATTTGTGGCAACTCCTATTTAAAATTGACAACTGATAGAAAAAAAATTCAAAACATAAAGTTGTGAATTGGTGGATTTGGAAGAGCCTAGACCGAGCCTAATACTTAGCAAAGCATTAATCTCCACAAGCTCGGCCGCTTGTACGAGCACCAAAAAGGAAGGTCGCAACATCAATGTTGCCTAGGGCTTAGGGATTAGATCAATGTTCATGTGGTCACATAAGTACGTCAACTACAATGATGGCTATGTGCTAACCAAAGCTAAACTCTAGGCCTATGTGTGTATAAGAGAAAGAGATGGCATTGGCGATGGTCATCGAAAATTTCATTCGTTCTTTTATTTTGAAGTACCTAAATTTTTTTATTAATAGATATTTTTTTATATAATGAGTAACAGCTCATCCAAAATTTTATTGATTTATTAGCTTTATCGTGAGAAGGTAAAAGCTTATTTATTTATTTTTATTAAGCAAAGACAAATACGCAGGTGAACAAAGATAGTTTACGGTAAGGAAATTACTACAAAAATTCAGAAAATTAAGGATGGACAAAGAAAAGTCACTGAATATTCTCGGCTGGAAAATCAGAGAGCCTCATTACTCATGCACGATCCCGACGATGAAGCTAGAAGGCATCGTCCGACCATGCCAACTTCATGACTACCATATGCTCCCAAAAAAAAAAAAAAAAAAATTCATTACCACCAAATGTTTTTTTTTTTTTTTTTTTATTGAGCTATGAAAAGTTGGTACGAGGAATTGCAAGGTCTGTGGACCCAATATTCATTCGATATTTATTATAGTCCCAATTACTCTGATGTTATTAATAAATGACACAAGATCTATTCCTCATCTTCTCGTAAAAGTATCAATAGTTTTGATAATTACAATATTACCTGGATTTTCAAATTCATTCCCTAAATAAATCAAATCTGACTGCCTTCCTATTACTTTTCTACCTTTCTTATTTTTATAAATATCATGATTGTTCCATTTAAGTATATTGTAATCTATAATTTATATAATAGTAATAGTTGAAATCTCGTTTAAAGTTGTACCGGGTTGATATTCCTACTCTTTTAATCTCATAATTTACATATTTAACTAGATTCAAATAAGGAAACAAGAAACACAAAAAAGCTAAAAAATTTATCCATCTAGAAAATTTGGAACAACATTTAGATTATGTTAATATTGTAATCAAACATTCTTATGAAAACACTTATTTTTAAAATAAATATGAATTTCATATAACTCGAAATGAGGTTATAGTTTTATGATTGCAAAGACTATAAATTCAATGAACTTACCTAGAGTAGTAGTAACATTGAAAAAACCAAAAGGTAATAAAATTATAGCATTTATCTTTATTTAGTAAGTAAATTGAAATGAAAAGATATTGTAAAAATCTATAGTGTAATCATGAATAATTGTGTAATTTCGTATTCTACTGCACCAAATTGGAGAAAATCATAATTATATCTCTTCGATAGTCATTATTGAATATAGTACATGAAAGAATTTATTTCAAAGTATCATTTTTTTGCTCGTAGCTAAGACTAGCTTGCCACAATCCCAAACTCTTGGAGATCATATTATCTGTTTGTGAGTTCGATAGGGAAGAGTATTAATTTTGTCATAAATCGAGATGGAAGTGAGAAGAGAAGAGAAATTATCGTGAATGGAAGAAAATGTATTCTATGCACTTCATTGATTGTATTCAATGTACAAGAGGATCAATAAATAATACAGAGAATGTTCAATAAAGAAGAAAATACTATATACTTCTAATCTAGGTAAATCAAATCTAATCATAGATTGATACAAACAATCAATTACAATCTCGAACATATCAACCATGATTTGAGTAAATCTTTGATATTTCGAGCATATCTTCCAACACTCCCCCTCAAGCCGGTAGCTTGTATATGTCCAAAACATTTAGCTTGCTTAAGAGATATGCATATTGCCTTTGACATAAAGGTTTGGTGAACAAATCCGCAGGTTGTTCGGTGGTCATGATTCCTCTTATCTTAATGATCCCTTCTTGAACCTTCTCTTAGGTAAAATGATAGTGGACCTTTATGTGCTTCATTCTCTCATGTACTATGGGATTCACCACAAATTTGAGTGCAGAATCATTATCACAAAACGTTAAGGTCAATCCCTTGACCTGTACTTCGAGATCTGGAAGCAAGCCTTGTAACCAAATTACTTCACAAACAATCTTAGCCATGGATTGATACTGAGCTTCAACTGATGATAGGGACACAGTGGACTATTTCTTTGTCTTCCGCGAAAGTAACGATTCTCCAAATTTAATGCAGAAACTAGTGATAGGCTTTCGACTCATAGGACAAGTTGCATAATCCGCATCACAGTAAGCTATCATTTCCATATTGCAATTGCGAGAAAGAAAAATCCCTAGTCTTGGACATTTCTTCAAATATTTCACAACTTTCAAGACATCATTCATATGAAATTGTTTTGGGCTATGCATGAATTAACTCAGTGTCTGAATTGCGTAACATATGTTTGGTTTGATCATAGTAAGATAGATGAGTTTCCTAACTAGTCTCTCATAGCTTGACGGATGTTTGAGTAGTAGATCATTATCTGTAGATTGTAGACTTGCATCATAATCAACAGTGGTCAACTTGACATTCTGCTCAATGGGAATAGCCATTGGTTTGCATCCCAATAAACCCGCTTCTAGTATAATCTCCAGCACAAATTTTCGTTGGCTAAGTGAGATCATTTAGTTTGAACAGGCTATCTCAATTTTAAGGAAATTTTTTTTGTGGTCCCAAATCTTTAATATGGAAAGCGAAATGTAAATATTCTTTGAGACTCTTCACAACAGATTCATTATTTCTCATAATAAGTATGTCATTGATATATATCATTAAGTAGATGCATGACATACCTTTCATCCATGTGAACAAGGCATAATCATGTTTGGACTGCTTAAATCTTGCCCTTGTGAGTGCATTAGTGAATTTGGCATACTACTGTCGGGAAGCTTGCTTGAGACCATAAAGGGATTGGCGAATACAACATAACCTAGACTCCTCCTGTCTCCATAAACCTGATGGAAGATCCATATAAATTTTCTCATCCAAATCTCCATGGAGAAAGACATTGTGGACATCCATTTGGTGTAATGACCAATCACAAAATGCAGTAATCAACAAGAAAGTGCGAACTACAACATCTTTTGAAACTGGAGAAAAAGTTTCATGATAATCAAAACCTTCTCATTGAGTGAAACCTTTGGCCACTAATCGAGTCTTGTATTTTTTAACTGAACCATTTGCTCTATACATAATTTGGTATACCCACTTGCAACCAATCGGTTTTCAATGAGGGGGTAATGGGATAATGTCCCTTGTCTGATTTCTCTATTAAGGCATGCAATATGTTTCCATAGCCTTTTGCCATCATGGGTCATTTACTGCCTCGTCATAATTCAACAGTTCTTGTTCCTTAGATACATAGCTAATGCAGCACAGATGGTTCGATGATAACTGATGAAAAGATACATATAAAAAAATAGGATAACGACTACTTGATGAATTCGAGGTATTACAAACATAATCTTTTGTCCAGGTGGGTGGACACGTAACATGCCCATATCACCATGGTGGATCATTCTGTCGTATCATGGAAATTGGTGCGGAAGAGGCTGATAATTCTTCGGTAGGTGCGGAAGGGGCTACCATTGGAGAAAAAAAAATAGGTTTCTCCTCACTTGCCGTGGAAAAATGCATATTTGAATGATCCACAGCTGTCGTGGATGTAGAATTCCCATTAGATATTGGAGATGAAATTGTAACTTGTGGCGGATGTTCTGGAGGGGCAATGATATATGATGGTCTAGAAGATAAGTCTTCGTTAGTTAAAAAACAATAAGAAGTTATGGCCCCATTAGAGTCATCGGATGAAGATAATTTAGCGCTAAAAGAAAATATATCCTTATGAAAAATGGCATCCTTGCTTATAAAGAAATCTCTAGTGGATGGTTTGAAAACCTGATATCTCTTTTGGAGACTCGAATATCCCATAAATATGCATCGACAAGCCCATGAACTCATTTTATCCCTAGGCCCCACCATGGTCATGTAGCACAAACAACCGAAAACTCTCAAATGTTGAAGTTTCGGTTTCTTTCCATAAAGCATCTCAAATGATGTTTTCTAGTTAAGAACATGACTTGGTATTGGATTGATCAAGTAAGCTATCGTGACCACACAATCTCCCCAAAAAATTTCAGGAATAAAAATTTGAAATTTAAGAGCACGTACTACTTTTAAGAGATGATAGTTTTTATGCTCGACAATTCCATTCTGCCGTGGAGTGTAGGTGTAAGAGCTCTCATGCAAAATTATGTTTGAAGAAAAAAAGATGCACACTCACTATTGAAGAATTCATTTCCATTATTATTACGAGTGCACTAGATTGATTTTCCAAAGGGATTTCTGGATAAGGAAAATAATGTTTTTATGTGAGAAAGAACTTGACTTTTTGATTGCATGAGAAATACCTATATAGCACAGGAAAAATCATCCACGATTATAAGGAAAAATCAAGAACCATCACGATGAGGTGTATGATAAGGCTACTAAACATCAGCATGAATTAAGGGAAAAAAGACCTTTTGGACGAGAATTGCTATTTGTAAAAGGTGCACGAGTTTGTTTTACCAAAGGGTAGATGGAACATCGAGGATAAGGAAAAGAAGCAGAATGACCCAATCTTTGATGTACTAAGAAAATTCTTATCATTGGCAGTAGTGTTACACAATCATTGATTATTCAATTCAATATAGGATAAACTTGAATCACTGGAAAAAAATTTCCAAAAATATAGCCTTTGTGAGATACTACCTAAGCCCATTAGTTTGTCAGTCAAAAGAGCCTGAAGAAATAGTCATCATAACTAAATAGAACATGACAAGAATTTTCTTCACAAGTGTGAGGATTGATATGAGATTGAAATAGAATTTTGGAACATAAGGCACGTTCCGGAGTATGATAAGAGGGTTAAGATTCACCGTGCCAATTATTGTGACACATGTGATATTTTCATTTGGAAGTTGTACTGAGACAGGAAAAACTAATTTTTTGGGTTCTAAAAAAAACTTTTATTGCAAATAATGGCCATTAACACCCGAATCAATTATCCATGTGTTCTTAGCAATTAAATTCATCAAGCAATAAGAAGTACTTGTAAAACTCTACGCTCTATCAAAGACATCCAATTTCCTTAAGGCCTTCATAATTTCTTGATATTGATCATGGGTGATTGACTGACTCAATTTGTCAACACATTGACCTATGACCTATAAAGCAGTCGGAAAATCCCTCTTTCCTTTTCCTTCGGGTTTGCCACGCAATTCTAGCAATTATCAATTTTATGATGTGGGCGTTTGCAATAATCACAGTATAATTTATCTTTCCCTTTAAAATTCTGCCCATTGTGCTTTGATGATGTGGCAAAATGTGGCCCATTCGATGGTTTAAAAATAGAAGCTGTCATGGCCTCACTTGAGCCGTCGGATCCAAGGGTAGGGGAGATGCCGCACGAATCGTCCAATCCTGTTGAGGAGAGAGATCGTGGACTGTTGGATTCAATTACTGGATAGAACCCCCGTGAGTCGTTGGATCACACGATCCCAATCTAGCCATCCATCATTTTCTTAAAGTTTCTAAGGTCTTCTCCAGGAAACCTTAACGGTAGCCCTCGCCTTCCCTTTTGTCCTATGGTTGCGGTTCCTCTCTGTAAGGTGTTCGCATGGGTTGCAAACACCACTCCGTCGCCAGCCTTGGGCAAATCAAAAGGGCAACTCCATACCAAGTGGAATTATCGTCGGGACTGGTCAATTGCTAGGTGATGAGCCGTAGCTTCGGCCTATTGGCCATCAAGGTGTACAACGAGTCGCCGGGCTCCAATCAACCGCTAGTGGCAAGAAATTAGTATGTCAAGAACTTGGGTTGGGGAACTGGGTAGGGATTCAGTGGCGGAATCAAAGTACTAGATTCGAGCTTATGACTCGCATGTGTGAAATTCGACCCAGTGGTTGGGCTTGTCTTAAACATGGTTAGTGGGCCTTCATTGGGCTAGATTGGTTCTTCAAGGCCTTGACTCATCAGCCATGGGCTTGTTTGTGTGAGCCCCTAGATCTATGGGTCAGGCGTCATCTGAATAGGCAGCCACTGGATGGATTGCTTGGAAACATGTGACGTCCTAGTAGCATCACATACTAAGCACAAGCGGAAATTATATGGATTATCTTTTCTTTACAGGACTTATTCATTACAAAGGTTTAATCAGCGTTCACCTTTAAAGGTTAGCATGTATAACATGGATACTTTAAAATCTAAATTTCATATACAAGGTAGTCCTATAATAGTCCTATCATCTAACAAATAGACAATTCAACCAGGATCATAGATAAGGATCATGAGAAGCTTCATTACTTTCCTTAGTAACATCCGGACTTACAAAAATCAACTTAGATCACTTCTAGTCTTGCACCTATATATACATTGCATTTACAAGTTCCAAAAGTGAAGATGCAAGTAAACAGCCAGGGAAAAAGGGTGAGGAGGTTCTAACTCCACTATCCCACACAAGCCCACGTTTATCAAAAAGCAAAAGACATTCCTCTAGCTTCTACGTGATCATGGGCATCTATGCACCATCCGTCCCAGCTCCAAGTCCATCAGCACCGAAAGGAAGAGGGCCAAACATCTCTCCTTCGTGGTTCACAAACCACATGACAAACCTCATCGGAATCATCTCAGCTCTACCATCGTCTATCCACAGCGTAGCCTCATACTTCGAGAAAGTTATCTCAACGTCAAGGTCAAACACATCATGAAAAGAAACCTCGAGGCATTCTACCACCCCGTAACGAGCTACCGGTGGCACGTCCATACTATCAATCTAAAAAATATAAAGAATGAGCAAAAACTATGCCAAGTAAAGAAATAATAAGACTCTAACCTAGACAATCCATAGCTATCAAGAATACAAGAAAATCATAACCAAATAGCTTAAGATATTAAGACAGGATTGTCACAGGTATAACTAAATGAACATGGCTACATCACATGTATGATCACTCTATGCTAAGCATATTAAATACATATCATAATCTCAACTTATATCCAAATGAAATGCAACAGTAGCATGCACAACTCACACGCCAAGTAGAAATTATAATTTAGTGTGAATATCAAGTCCACCCTCGATTAGTTTACCCACTGGAACTCTGCTGGCCCGATCAAGTCACTTTCGGAATTCCACATCTGGACTTCCACAATATTTCTATCATGGGCATCTCACTCTGAGGCATCCCAGTATCCCACAACCGAGGCCTCCCAAGATCACACAGCATGGGGCATCACACTCCGAGGCATCTCAGTATCACACATCCGAGGCATCCTTGATCACATACAAGGGCATCTCACTCCGAGGCATCTCAGTAACATAGGACTGAGGCATCCAAGATCACACAGCATGGGCATCCCACTTCCGAGGGGCATCACCGGCATCTCAATACCGATGGAAATCTCTTACTTATTCAAGCACACATTTCACACATCACACATTTGATTAATGTAATTATCGTATGCAAAAGACCTGGAAAGTACACAACCACCTCAAGTATAATCTATACTCTTAACTCTTATATATGAAACACATGTACTTGTCCAAATTATAAGATAAAACCCATTTCGGCATGTCCCATACCATGGCTAACAGATTTTTACCCCCATAATCAAGCACTATGCATCGCACTCATTGCACACGCATGCCCCATTGGTATCTATACCATAACTATACTTCAAATGATGGATGAGACTTGTTCTTGTACAAACTGACAACTATCATAGGGTCACTAGACTCCATACATGTCATACAAGTCAAGTACAAGGGGCATAACAGCTATTGCTCATTCTCGGATCAATACAGTCTATGGACTAAAATGAGCAGTTTTGATCACAGACACAGAAAGTATATCTAATCTTATCATAATGTTACGAAATTTTAGTATGTTATAGAAGAGACATAGATTAAAATTTTCTATGAAAAAACCTAAGTCTATATCTCACTGTATTAAGAGCAGTAATTACTGTCTTCTTTCCTAAATTCTGCAAAAATTTCCAGATTTAGTACCTACAGAAGAAAGATCGTTTCACTACCCGAACCTTGTCCGTTTGTTCTCAAATTTTGATATGTTATTCCTAAGAATGTTTCTTACAACTTTCATTAAGGGTTTAAAGTCCAATTATATCTAGAAAATTACAGAAAATTCAATGAATCATCAAAGGTCTTGCTGTCTCCTACATTACAGTTTACTGTTTCAAAGAGAATTACTCCCACCTACATGTTTTCGCATCCATTTGGCTATAACTAGAAGTCGAACTTAATCTAATGGATGTTCTCTTAAGTAAACTTATTCATCCATTTGGCTATAACTAGAAGTCGAACTTAATCTAATGGATGTTCTCTTAAGTAAACTTATTCTTTTCCTTATCTTCATCATTAGAAATCAAGGCGACACAAAAAAAAAGGCTTTACATCTATATTTCTCTAGAACAAGAATGTTTTGCACCATTTTCTTCATTTCTAGCTCAACTAAACCATTAATTTCTCTACAATCTCTCTTACAGCATCTCGACACTCTTCTATAGCATCTAAGGGTAATCACAGCAGGTCTTTACTTACATAGAAACTTTTTGGTACAAAGCAAATATTCACACCTCGGCTCACCTACCGCAACATACATCACATCTCTTCACTCGGCAATCACCTCTTCACCTTGTTCGACATGGCTCACTCACTCTTAAATTTCAAAGATCAGCACCTATTCTCGTGCAAGAAGAAGAAAATTTGCTGGAGTTGCTATTGGTTCTTTGCTGCTCGACCGAGAGAGAGAGAGAGAGAGAGAGAGAGAGAGAGAGAGGGAAGAAGAAGAGAGTTTTGGCTTTGCTTTGGAGAGAGAGAGAGATGACGAGAGTTATGAGGGGAAATAGAGCTAACAGAGCTAGTCCCTAGGATAGGTTAATCATTAGATTTGCTAATGATGATGTCTTCCTTGGTTGTTTTGGTTTTAGGAAAGAAAAACCGTGGGAGAAGAGAGAAAAGGGAGAAGAGAAGAGAGGATTGTGGCTTCCATGCACCGACTTCCTTTCAACACCTGTCGATCGATATCAATAAATCTCTAATCCATATCGTTAGTCAGTTCATTAGTTTCTAATGATTTTCACTTAATTCTATTTCGAATCCACTAAATTTCGATTTTCTTGTAATTATACAAATTTATGAAATCATAAGACATATTAGCAATTTAGTGTTAATCTATGAAGAATTTATCACAAGAAATGTTAAAGTTAGAAATCGACATTAGCATTGCAATTGCTAATTAAATCATCATGATTATAATCTATAAACTAAATCGGAAATAAAATTACTCAGGCCTAAATACCCATCTCTGGCCCAACAAGCTTATTCTATAACAATCACGGTCAACTAAACTAAATTTACTATTCTAACACATCCAAATCTTGGCCCGGTCTAAGCCAAGCCCAAGCCCATAATCTCCCATTCGGCTTATCAAGTCCAATTCACGTGGCCCGCTTACTTCTCAAGCCCACACATTCCTCACGGTCCATCGGGTTTGCTTTCTGGCCCGATCTAAAATAATCCAAGCTCTTAATAATCCGGCTACACTAATAAAGGTCAGTGAAATTTGGGATGTCACAAACAGGTTGGCCTGCAATTGGTTGCCCTGAAGTGGGCTTGGCCTGGACCCTTGGCTCTTGGTTCATGATGTCAAAAGGGGGATCCAACGTGCGTTATTGGATCAGTGTGTTTTGTTGCATAGTTGACTCCTATAGAGTTCTCTCTTCAAAAGTCGACGAATGCTCTTTAGGCATGGTGTTGGTAAGGAAGAAAACAGTAAGAGAAAAACTTTTTTTTTTTTTTTGTTTTTGGGAATGTTTAGGAACTGATTCCTAAATCGGAGTGCTAACCTTATTTTGTAGGTTTAGTGTTCCCATAGCAATGAAGGTATGATACTGTCCGGAGGGCAATCAGAAAATGCAGAAGCTAGGCCAAGAACGCTCACTCTAATACCATGTCATAAATCAAGATGGAAGTAAGAAGAGAAGAGAAAATATGGTGAACAGAAGAAAATATATTCAGTTCACTTCATTGATTGTATTCAATGTACAAGAGGATCAATAAATAATACATAGAATGTTCAATAAAGAAGGAAAGACTACATACTTCTACTCTAGGTCAATCAAATCTAATCCTAGATTGACATAAACATCTTGAACATATCAACCATACTTTGGGTAAATCTTTTATATTTCAAGCATATCTTCTAGCAAATTTCATGTGCCTCGACTTCATTGGATTGTCGTATCTTAGCCATTGTTTCCACTTTTGGATGCTTCGTTTATAGAACTAGAAGAATGTGTGCTGCTGGTGGAAATAATAAGGTTTCCTCTTTCCTATTAATGTTCACATAAAACCAATTGATAAGGAGTCGATTTGGCCAAACCAATGTATGGTGGTGTGTGGTCAACTAACATACTGTTTTGAGGGAAAAGTATAAAAAAAAAAATCCTAAACTTATTGCACTTGTGTCAATTTAATCATAAACCTTTTTAATTTGGCCAATTGAGTCCAAGATCTTCTAACAATTTACCAATGTTTATCAACATAGATGATCAATTAATCATGGATCACATTGGTATGTTTTTGGCTCAAAATGGTGCAAGTACAAATGAATGTCAAAGACATAGATTATTCCCTTTTATCTTTATCTAAACTGCTTTCACTTGATTTATGAATCTGTTATCCCATTTGGCATATGATTATGCTAAGATGGAAATGCAATGTCATTCTCAATTCTATCGGTCGATACCTAAAGTAATAAGGAAGACTTGGATTGAGGTGAACTATCAAGGGAAAACTAATGAACTATTAAGTGAGCATAAACGACTACTCTCAAAGAGGTGGTGCTTATACCTAACACAAACTCTCTCAAGCCCATAATAATCGCAACTTGTAGTCTCAATTCAATTTCATAATTAACCTTACCATTGGGATCTGCCACTAATTAACAATGGGTCAATTAGTTACCTAAGTAAGACATGGGAGTATGTCTTAATTTTGTGAAACAAAGATTCTAAATCTGGGAACTTGATTATACTAGATTATTCTAATACTTTTTCTATAACTTCTATCTTTATTTTGAAAATGTTTTGCATGTAATCTTTATCGAATTTAGTCCTAAACTCGTAACACGTAAGATATAATCATGTGGGTGTGCAAATAACAATACATAACTCAATAATCAAAACCATAAATAAATTATGCATAAGCAAGAATCTAAAATTAAAAAGAAATATTAAATAATTCATCATTTTTTCAAATTACAAAAATTGTCTATGTTAGTGCCCGTTGTCCATGTAAAGCGGCCAATGTTCAAATCAGCTATTTCCGACCAAAATTGGCTTGAGGAACAATATTGGTGAATTACCAAAATATTTAGAACTAACTTGACTAAATTGAAAGGTATAAGACTGAATTAATATCCTTACAATAAGTTTAAGACTTTTTTTTTTTTTGTAATTATCTCGAAATAAATTATCACCATGTAAATGTACAATTGGGTATCCGACACTCCATTATTGCAAGAGCTTTTATTAATGAAGAATAAAACTAACAAAAAAATGCGTATATATTGCTACAAATTGGGTTATTACTCAAATTTAAAAAAAAAAAAATGCAATTGTATTGTGCATGCAAGATAACATAGAAACATAAAAGGACCAATACAAGTATATTAAGTGAATAAGATATCTCTTGTCCACAACAGGCACAACTCAAAAGAAAGCAAAGCAATTTAATTAGCATATTATTTGATGGAAAAGATAAACATCTCAACATAATAAATCTTCTCAATACAGTAGACCTATACATACTTTAATTTTAAAATGCTTTCAAAATAGACTCATACAAAATCATTCATATCAACTAACCGTAAAAGAAAAAAGAGTTTGTATTGTTGGTCTTGCATTTTATTTTTTTAAAATTGATTGTCTTCAACCACTTTCATGTTTAGGTCTTTACGTCGTCCTCTTTACCTATAGTTGAATAAAAAAAAATAGGCAAAATAAAATCAAGCACAAAAAATAACAATTTTATGACAAAGTCAAGCATAAATGGATACTTACATCTTCCTTCTTCCCATAGATGATATTGAGTTTGAAATGCTACTAAAAAATTACACAAACAATTCAACTATCTTAGTTTATGATGTTGAGGCTAAAAGAGTGTTTTCTACCACATCTTGTAAGCATGAGGCGGATATGGAAGTTGCTAGAGCTAATGATGTTATTGTTGTTCCTGCTATTGTTGATGCTACTTATAGACTCTTGCAATGATACCTATTATGGCCTGACCTACTACATTTTCCACAAGTGATTGTAATATTGTGTCTTTTCAACTTTGTTCCCTTTTGCTCAAAAAAAAAAAAAAAAAAACTTTGTTCCCTCAAGCTCTCACACAACTTTCTTATTTCTTTTCTTTAAATTGTCACAAGCAATTTCATTTAACAACTTTGTTCTTTGTTTATTCTCTCTACCAACTTGCTTGGGCACATTTAGTGGGAGTAAATACTCTCTAGTAGGTCATGTGTCCTTGGAATCTACAGCATGCACAACATGACTATAAATTTGCCTAAATATTTCTATATTGAAACAGGTGTAAATCTAATTTTCAGGTTATTCCCTCAAGTGTACAAAAAAAAAAAAAAAAAAAAAGCATGACAATAAGGGATTCCACTAATGTCCCATTTTCTACAACTACAAGTTTTATGTCTGATGATTACAACCCTCTCGTCTCCATATGGCCAACTCAATTTGAACCCATCCACCCTATTCCATGCAAAAATCCATGATGCTTAATACTCTTTTTGAAGATCCAATATCTCTTGGATATTAAGACAAATCACACCAGTGTACTTAACCAACCATTCCTTTGTTTATAAATCCTCTCCATAAGTTGCACTTTTGTAGCTCCAAGGAGTATGATTATAAGCTTGTCCCATCATCAATGTTGCTCTTGTTCAAACTTTCACACCAGTTATTCAATGAATCAATTGTATTTTAAGCTTGTCCAGAAGTGAGACTTGCTCCATTGCACTATTGGCCTCTAAGACAACCAACCATAAACTTTTCTATCAACTGTCTTAAGCTCTTCCATTACTAAGCCAAATCACATACCCAATTTGCCATGGTAACCTTCCAAACTAAAAGGTTAAGTTTTAGTTCTTTGCGGTATAGCCTTACATTCTCGTAAAGATATTGCAAGCAAAATATGTGTTATGCTTAGTATTAGATTTGCTAATGCTTGCACCAATCCTTTCTGCTTTTCATACAAAAAAGTCCAATACTTCAAATTTGCAAAATTTGTAATTTCGAAGTCTTGAATTTTCAGGGTCAATAATTCCTAAGTCTTTCATAATTATACTAATAAACTAATACCATACTTTGTAGGTTTCTTGTCCCACAACTACCCATGCAAGTGAATATATTTGATCATTTTTATCTATGCCTACTGTTGCTAGAAGTATACCCTTGTAGCCTTATGACAATTGGCAAACCATCAAACCCCACAAAGCGCCTACATCATTCTATAAAACCCCTCCTCAATACACCTAAACATATGTAGGCTTCTCTAAGCTTGAATTGGTCTTGACATTACTCACTTTTAATTACATAGATGGATCTTAGGTTGAAATCATGAAGTGCTTGGCAATAGAGTCTAAGCATCCAAAATTACTCACCATTATTCCTTGTAATCATACTCATTGTTGTAACCCTAACTTTGCATCCAAAATTACTCACCATTCTTTTGACAACTTCAAAACATTCTTAGATTCCATTTTTGTTTTTTTTTTTTTTTTTTAATCAATGAAGCACCTAGTCATATTGGATTATTCATCAACATGTTACAATACTTGTTTGTTAGCCATTTAGAGCTTACTTGAGGAACATATAGAGCTCTACTACCTATGTGTACAAGTTAAAGATTTTAACAAAACACACAACCCTTAATTTATCTAGTGCATTCTTAGTGAACCTCACCTGCCTCTCATTTCCTATGGAATAACTCCAAACTACTTCTCTAAACTCTTTAATATTGCTAAAGCACATCCTTAACTTGAATATAGGATTATCCATATTAACCTTAACATTGAACTTAGTGTGTGTACTTAACTTGACTCCTTATATTTAATAAATCTACATTAAATAATGTATCTACACGCAAACTAATATCTTCGACCTATATATCCCTTTTCATTGAATTTTCACCCTCGATACAACCTACATTTCTTTTGTATGACTCATCGAGATCAATAATGGCAAACTCATCTTCTTTATCACCCTCAATGCACCTACTAGCAAACATGGCATAGTTCACTTCTTCACATCTCACCTGATGGAAAATGGAAGCAATAAAACAAAATTCATTATGTTTCCAAATTCCTATATATATTTAACAAAACCACATAAACTTAAATTTATACCAAAAAAACACAAGCTGCAATTACAACATAGTAAAATATTTAGATAAAATTCCAAATAAGAGTCTGAAGTACTCTCATTTTAAAAAAAAAAAAAAAAAAAAATAAGAGCCTTAAATGGACTTTGTTTCTAAAAAGAGCCCGAAGTGGCTAAATCATCTCAAACAAGGGCTTAAAGTAGAATTTGTTTCAGATAAAAGCAAGAAGTGGTCATATCAGTTTCAAAGAAGAACCCAACCTTACTAGCCAAAGGGCATTTCAGTCTTTTAATTGTTTAAATTTGTTTCCTTTATTTCTTTTTGTCTCTCTTCTTCCCTTCACCACCCTCAGGCGAGCACTGCCCTCACTGGCGTCAGGTGAGGGTTGCCTTGCCTAGGCTGGGCAGGCAAGGCTAGATGAGGGCGACCCTCACTTGCCCGGGGGAGGGCTGCCCTTGCCCTTGCTAAATCCGACGAGGAATGCCCTCATCGGATTGAGCAATGGCCAAATTAGGTGAGGGTCACCCTCGCCGGATGCTGATAAAGGCAGCGTCACCCTTGCCACACCAGGCAAGGGTCACCCTCACCAAATTGGGCGAGGGCCAGATCTAGTAAGAATGTTCCTTGATTGAGTCCAGCAACCTCTATCATGGCCTGCAGAGGGAAAAAGAGAACAGAGAAAAGAAAAAGGAAAGAAAAGAAATAAAAAAAAAATAAAAAAATACACTCATAATTTTTTTACTAAGATACCCTTTCATTGATGGCTAGAATAGTCACCAGCTAGTCAGAAGTCCTTATTTGAGATGATTTGGCCACTTCATGCCCTTATTTGAGAGGATTTGACCACTTCATGCTCTTCATTTGAAATAACATCCACTTTTGAGAAAATGCGGGCATTTTAGGCCCTTATTTGGAATTTTTCCAAATATTTGGAGAGGTTCTACTCGAAATTATGGAGCCATTAAACTAATAAAACTAGACAAGTTTCATATCTCATACACAAAATCCATTTCTCTTCTTTATTTTTCAAATTAGTATTCTAGATCATAGCATGTTAATGTCAAGATTAACCAACTTTAAACTGAAAAATTTACTTACAATTTGTCTAACCCAAAATTGAAAAATATAGACAGTAATAAAATCAATTGGATTCAACCGCCTTAGACGTTTTCAAGCTTTAAACCTCCATTTGAGCTAAGGGATGCCATAACTAAATTAGTGCCTAATGCATTTTAAATTTTTCGCCATCAAGTGAAGTTTAATTGAAAATCACTTTTAGCGCACAAGTAGGGACAAAACATAAGCTTTATACAAAGCATGGTAGGAAAGAAATTGCTATCATTTGCAACATTTGTAAACGACTTTAATGGAAAACTGTAAATACAGTGACTTTTTGATTGGAAACTAAAAATCAAGAAGGTAAAATTTAGAAGGGACAAAACAGTCTTGAAAAAATTTAAGAATGGGGCTCGCATGAAATCTAGTATGAAGAAACTGCGGTTGACCTCCAAAATTTAATAATGGGGTTCATGCAATGAATAACGAAACATGAGGTAGTGGGTTAACGACATGAAGGGACCTTGATTTATTCTATTAAAATTAGAAAATGCACAATAAATAATCAACCACTGCCATCATTATCTTATTCCACAACATGCCCACACCTTGTCAAAATGTTACTCCAACAAGTGCAATTGCCTTCTCTTGCGAGTACGAAATAAAAGTTGAACCAATTTAGCAAACTAACATCCATGGAAACAAATGAAATTACAAGATTTAGAAAAATTAGGGTTTCAAATCAGAGCTCCAGTTTGGAAAGCTAAACTCGGCGTATTCAAGGGGGCAAAGTGAAAGACAAAGTTGTAATAATTTTTGAATACGAGGCGAAGGCTTTGTGTGAATCGTAGGGGGAGGTTTTTCTTTTAGTTTTGTTCTATCAACCTTTCGCACGTCACGATCGCCCAGTCACATGCGGCCACTGCCAATCGCACATTTCCTTAGACATTTAAATCTCATTTTTGATTATTCAAGTGGATTGGGGTTGGGGTTGGGGTTGGCGGAGAAGGGAAAAAAAGTAAGGTTGGGTTTATACTTTTATAAATTTGCCTTGTCTTTTTATTCAATTTTTTTTGGACAAAATGCCCTTGTTTAGGCCACTAGAAAAGTCACATACTTGCGGGCCGATGAGCATTTGATTGTGTTGGAAGATATGCGATCTTGTGGATTTGTACAATATTTAGATCGATATGGCAAATCAATTATTATCAGTCTAATATAGGATTTGATTTGTAATATTCTTTATTTCCATTTTCCTTTACATGCCTAGTGTTATAGTTGTAGAGCATTATACATCATTGAGACACGGAATAGAATATACAAAAAATTTCTCCATTTTTCCTTGTTTCTCCTTGCGTTCTTTCATGGTATCAGAGCGGGCTTCGCTTTTGATTCAGCTTATGCGCCTCTCCTCCTTGATTGCTTGCCGGAAAATTTGAAGAACACGCTAACCTGCAAAACAACGTTAGCACTTCGGCGTAGGAATCAGTTTCTGAGGAAAAAAGAGCAAGTGAAGAAAAGGAATCTCTTACCGTCACCATGGCAGAAGACCAACCAGCATCTACTGGAATGCGTATCACAGAAGAAGAAAATCAAAGTTCTACTGTGAACTTACTTACTAAAGCCATACGAATCCAACCAAATGCGGGTTTCTTTCCATGGCAGCCCAATCTGGGGCAACCCATTCCAGGCCAATCCACATCGTGTCCAGCCACGGCGGGTCAACCATACCAGTGGGTACCTGTTCCTGTTCAGCCCAGCCCAGGGTACTATGGGCCAAGCCCAAGTACTCCATGGCTCAGAGCTTAAATTTCTGGAGCTCAAATTTCCAAAGGCAATACCCAGCCCGATAACGACTCGCCAACCATAGGCGGGGCAAGCACAGGTACTGGGTCTGGAAACCAAGATGCGGGTTTATCCAGTGGGTCACTTAACCTAGGTACGAGTTCGAATACCTACCCGACGATAAGACCTGGATTTTTGCCGTACCAATTTTCAGTCGTTTCCAGTCGACCAGAACTCGGTGACCCATTGTACGTATTCACTGCCGATGGACCGAAGATACGACTTATCAATCAACAACTAAGGGGATCTGAGAACTACTCAATCTAGGCTCAAGAATTCCGTCAAGCCCTTATCACTAAAGATAAAGAGGGATTTATTGATGGATCTTTTCCCATTCCGGCAGACAAAAGGATGGCGAGACAATGGAAGAAATGTAATCAACTAGTGAGAACGTGGATTGGGAACTGCATCAGCCTAGAAATTGCAGCTGGACTACCACCCACAGAAGATTCAAAGAGGATGTGGGACAATATACTAGAAATGTATGGAAAATTAGACCATGCAAAAAAAAAAAAATTCCTTAACTCAAGCCTTTTCCGAATTCAAATAGGGTAATATGAGCATCACATTTTTAACAAATTATCAGCCCTCTAGAACGAATTGGAGGCAGCAAAAGAAAAACTCAAAGGGCCGAGACCACCTTGCAGCAGTACAAGGCGATACGGGACAGAGAAAAGGTTACTCGGTTCTTGCTCATTTTAAAGGATTCTTACCTGACCTTTAAATCTCAGATCTTAGCCATGGAACCTATGCCATCGCTCGGCCGCATCTTCCAGTTGGCCGTTCAAGAAGAGAGTCAGAGACTCATGGCAACGGAGCATGCTAGAGGAGCAGAGACACTGGCCTTGGATGCTCGCGGGATGCTAGCTACTCGCCGTGAGAAGGAACGAAACCAGAAGAATCGAGAAGAAAGGATGTGGCCAGACGAGCTAGGGTTTAGGATAGCTCCACAAGCTTTTAAAGTACCTGAGATGGACGGTCCAGATCGTAAGGCACGATTGGACAGCTGGAAAGGGCCTGACTCTTCATTAGGACCGGACGGTGAGCATGCAGCTGTCCTTAAGGGATCCAATGGTCCATATTTTTCCACAAGTCCAAAGGCGTATAGGCAAAATTTAAAAGGAAAAAATAAATTATTTTGTGAATACTGCAGGCAACCTCACCACACCATCAATAATTGCTGGAAATTGCACGGCAAGCCTGGTGAAAAAGGAAAATGGGGGAAGGAGTCTTCGATCACAGCGTATCAGACCTTAGGTTCAAATATTGATCAACCTATCACTCAAGGGTAGTATCAAAAAATTATGCAGGCCTTGCAAAAAATGGACATTTCCAACAAAGGAAATAGCTTCTCGGGTATTTCTCATGGCCTGATAAATTCTATTTCTCAAAATTCTTGGATAATCGACTTAGGGCCTAGTGATCATATTGTTTGTGATAAGGGCTTCTTTTCCATTATTCACGAAAATTTAAGTATTCTTGTTTCTAGAAAGTTGCCAAATGGAAGTACTACCTATGTGACTACTATAGGAATTGTGAACCTTAGCCCTCAAATAACCCTGAGAAATGTCCTCTATGTGCCAGATTTCTAGTTCAATATGATTTCCATGTCTAGAGCTTGCAAAGAAAATTCTTGCCGAATTTTATTCAATTCTGATATTTGTTTCTTTCAAGCCCTTTCGACTAGGAAACTAATGGGCTGGGGTAATCATTCTGATTGACTGTTTTTCTAGACTAGCATTCCAAGAACTTTAGATTTATCTCAAGTTTCCTTATATAAGCAATCATTGTGTAATATCACTACCAATGATAAAAATTTCCTTTTGCATTCCAGAATGGGCCACAGTGCTTTGTTTCCTTACTCTTAATGTCATATCTGCCCTCTTGCAAAACAATCACGTGCACCCTTTCCAATTAGCATTAGTCGTTCCACTAGTGCTTTCTCACTTATTCATGTTGATGTATGGGACCGTATCATACACCTAATCATGATGGATCAAGATATTTTCTTACCATTGTTGATCCAAAGGTCGAAGGAAACTATTCATCTTGATCTCTCGGAGAAGATCCTGGACAAATACAACGGATTCTTTGAGATCAACATGGATCTTCCCGCACTGTGGCCGATGGAAGGGCAAAGCAATACTGTACTCCCTACTTTGATGGAAAGGATTACAACATCTGGAAGAACAAGATGAAAGCCTTTCGCGATCAAAGGATCCTCTCGGAATCGCATCGGTTTCGAAAGAGGAAAATAAACAATTGAGACCGGTGGAATGACTCAGAAGAAATCAATAAGAGACAAGCACTCGATGCAAAAGCAATTTACTCTTTATATTGTGCTTTGTCACCAACTGAATATAACATAATATCTTCTTGTGTTACAAAGAAAAGAAGTATGGGACAGACATTACACAGAATCAACATTCTTCTTGGTCAATATGAATCCTTCAAAATGAAACCAGAGAACCTATAACGACATGTTTAGTCGCTTTTACGTATATTGTCAATGGTCTTGAGAACCAAGGACAAAAGATTTCGATCCCATGAAAGTGAACAAGCTACCGCGTGGACTTTCTAAGGATTGGAATCATATAAAGACTTCAATAAGAGAGACGCAAAGAATTATACCACTATCTATTGATGAGCTGATTGGAACTCTTCAGGCCTTATGAAGTGGAACGAATCAATGAAGACGAAGATCCAAGAGGTAAGAAATCTATTGCATTGAAATCAAATGATGATTCGATGATGCAGATCAAGATGATCCGGACGATGAGGAGCTTGCTCTTATGATAAGAAGGTTCGAAAACCGAATAGAAAAGGAAGAAGGTTCAACTCCAAGAAACAAAATTTTCAAAGAGTTTCCGAACTAAAAAGGGAAAACTTAGCTTTAAAACAAAAAGAAAACATTTTAGAAGAAAGAATCAAAAGTTTAGATTTGAATGTTTCGACTCTTAAAGAGAAAGAAGATAATCTTTTAAAAGAAAATACTTTTCTAAAAACTGACTTATCAAATATTTCAAGGAAATTTTCTATAGATCCGAAAAACTTGAAAAAGTTCTTCGGTTCAAAGACCTTACTTCAATAAGTCCGGTCTAGGTATGACAGCGTAAAAACAATTCCCTTGATTGATTTTCCTAAAGTAAAAGATAGAATTAAAAGAGACCATCGAAAGAGGCTTACAAAAACATGGATCTTCAAAATTTTACAAAGTTTTGTATGCAAACTAGGATCCCCAAATGAAAGTCTCAAGCAAGAAATTTTCAAAGTCTATGCAGGATGAATTTGAAATGAGTATGATGGGAGAATTAACATTCTTTCTTGGTCTTCAAGTAAAGCAATTGAAGGAAGGAACTTTCATTTGTCAAGAAAATATGCTAATGATCTTGTCAAAAGGTTTGGATTGGAAAATTGCAAAAAGACCGATATATCAATGTCAAGTTCGTTGAAAATAGACAAAGATGAAGAAGGGAAGAAAGTTGATCAAAAGCTGCATGTACATCATCGGTTCACTTCTTTATCTTATCGCTCTAGATCTGACATTTTGTTGAGTGTTTGCATCTCGTGCTAGGTTTCAATCGATCCTAGAGAATCTCATCTCAAGGCTGCAAAACGTGTTATTAAATACGTCGCCTCGTCTTCAAGCACGGTCTATGGTATCCTAAGGAGGGAGACTTTAATCTTCCGGGATATTCGACGCCGATCCGGCGCTGAGTCGATAGAAAGAGTACTTCAGAACCCGCCGCTTGCTTGGAAGCAGGATGTGTCTTGGTTTTCAAGGAAACAGAGCACCGTAGCTCTCTCTACAACAAGCAGTAGTATGTAGCACTTGGAAGCTGCCGTTCGCAAATTCTATGGATAAAACAACAGCTACAAGACTTTGGGATTGAAGACTCATGCACCGAGATCGATGTGACAACACCAGCGCAATCACTCACCAAAAATCCAATCCTTCATTCAAGAGCAAAGCATATAGAGATTCGACATCATTTTATTAGAGATCATGTTCAAAATGGAGAAATCTCAATTCAATTTGTTGATTCAAAAAGTCAACTAGCGGATATATTCACAAAGCCATTGGAGAAAAATCAATTCGATTTCATCCGTACTGACTCAACATTTTGAAGCTTGAAGAAGTTAAAGTCCGATGAATTTCCATCAATCGACTCTATCTTTCGACTCGAATTCTCGCACTGCACCTTCATTGTATAGACGTAAGTTATTCTTTTAATCTCGAAAAGGTACGATCTTTCGTTATATTTGATTGATATAATCTTTAATTTCCGAAACATGCCTTTTTCAAAAGGGATAATCTCTTTTAAAATGGCAGTTATTATTTTTTAAAGAAAGACGATCAAGGTTCACTTCTCTTCGTAGCGATTGTTCTTTCCTTTTCAAAACCGAGTTATATATACACGCTTTTTCTTTTTTTACCCGATTCTCAAAAACCCTAAAAGGCATTCTTCTCTCAACCCCGTTTTCTACTTCGTATTCATACTCGAGAAAGTTGTCGTTTTTCCTTGGGAAAGCAAGTGAAGGAATCTTCCATTGACAAGAAAAGATGTCTTCTTCGAGAAAGTCGTCAAGGATCGCAAAGGGTCCATAAAGAATGAAGGAGGGACCGACGCACTTCGATCTCACCGATGAAGATGATTTGTCGAGACAGCAACAGAGTCCCAGGGTCGAGTGTTGTTATATGGCTCTATCCCACTTAAAGGAATTTATTTCCTTATCAAGGTCCCAATTTGGAAAGACTGTCCAGCGGGTTAGGACAAATAATGGAATAGAGGTTTTCAACCATGAATGTGCATCATTATTTTCATCCTATGGCATATTGCATAAAAGTTCGTGCACATATACTCCACAACAGAATGAAGTAGTGGAATGAAAGCATCGACATATTCTGGAAGTGGCACGTGCCTTGAAGTTTCAGGCTTCTATCCCAAATAATTTTTGGGGAGATTGCATGATAACGGCAGTGTATTTAATCAATCGAATGCCAACAATCGAAGGTGTTAAATGGTCGAAGTCCTTTCGAAGTCCTGTTTCGGAAGAAGCCAAAAATGGATCACCTAAGAATATTTGCGTGTTTATGCTACATCACAGCGGTAGGCCCTCAGGACAAAATGAGTCCTCGTGCCCAGCGGTGCATATTCATGGGATATCCAAATCTTCAGAAGGGGTATCGTGTGTTTCAACCCTCTACAAGCGAATTCGTAATAAGTAGAGATGTAGTCTTCCATGAAGACGTATTTCCATTTGCTGAAGATCGATCCTCAAAAGAAAATGATCTCCATCTTTCCCGTGCTATTTTCTCTGAAGACGATATGTCTAAGGATCCTGGATATGTTATGATAGGAAACCCGGGAACATTCAACAGCACTTCCACAAGCGATAAGTCTACTGCTAAAGACTTTTCTCCAAGATCTAAGCATGTAATTACTGAAGAAGCCTCAGATCTCATACCGGTCCCACCTATGGCAGAGCATCCGTCATCATGTCCAGATCCACCTCAACGTTCAAGGCAAACCACACGCCCACCAACTTGGACTAAAGATTATATTTGTGCCACACACAACTCACCAGGTATTCATTATCCCATCTCATCTTATGTCTCTTTCAATCAATTGTCTCCGGAACATCGACAATGTATAAGTCACATATCTGAAGAAAGGGAACCAGCTAGTTATGATGAAGCATCCGTGAATCCACAATGGCAAAAGGCCATGGTAGCAGAATTGCAAGTATTACATGACAACCATACATGGGATCTTGTGACTTTACCCTCAAATCGGAAGGCAATAAGATGCAAATGGGTTTACAAGATAAAGTTTCGGGTAGATGGATTGATTGAACGATATAAGGCTCGCTTAGTAGCCAAAAGATTTACACAGCAAAAAGGATTTGACTATCACGAGACCTTCTCCCTAGTGGCCAAGGACGTCATGGTTCATTCTTTCCAATTGGTTGCGGATTTCCAAGATTGGTCATTACACCAAATGGATGTCCACAATGCATTTCTACATGGTGATTTGGATGAAGAAATTTATATAGAACTACCTCAAGGTTTACAGAGACAGGGGGAAAATAGAGTATGTCGTCTCTGCAAATCCCTTTATGGTCTCAAACAAGCATCTAGGCAGTGGTATGCCAAGTTCGCGAATGCTCTCACAGCAGCAGGTTTCAAACAGTCCAAATATGACTACGCTCTTTTTACATGGACAAAAGGTATGTCATCCATATTTTTAATGATATATGTTGATGATATACTTATTATGGGTAACGATACAATTGCCATGAAAAGCTTCAAGGAATACCTGCATTCGACATTTCACATGAAGGACTTGGGATCACCCAAATTTTTCTTGGGAATAGAAATTGCACGATTAGATCAAGGGATTTCCCCCAGCCAACGAAAATTCGTGCTAGAGATCATATCTAATGCAGGTCTATTGGGAAGCAAACCAGCAGCTATTCCAATCAAACAAAATGTCAAGTTAACTACGGTGGACCATGATGAAGGAAATCTCCAAGATGATCCTAGTCTCAGA
This sequence comes from Eucalyptus decipiens, assembly GCA_014182575.1. NCBI lineage: Eukaryota > Viridiplantae > Streptophyta > Magnoliopsida > Myrtales > Myrtaceae > Eucalyptus > Eucalyptus decipiens. The sequence goes on along the minus strand of CM024611.1, from coordinate 12,770,724 downwards.
GACCCAGCAGGTTATCAAAGGCTGGTAGGAAAGCTCATATATTTGACCATGACTAGACCAGATATATGTTATGCTGTGCAGACACTCAGTCAATTTATTCATAAGCCCAAGTAGTCCCACATGAGCGCCGCTCTAAAGGTTGTTAAGTATTTGAAGAAATGTCCAAGACTTGGAATTCTTCTTTCAAGAGGATGCAACATGGAGATGACGGCTTATTGTGACATTGATTATGCAACTTGTCTGATGAGTAGGAGATCAATTACAGGATTCTGTATCATGCTAGGAAAGTCTTTACTTTCGTGGAAGACGAAGAAGCAGCCAACTGTGCTGTTATCTTTAGCAGAGGCTAAGTATCGAGCTATGGCTAAGACCACGTGTGAAATAGTGTGGCTACAAGGCTTGCTTCAAGACCTTGGGGGTGCAAACAAAAGGACCGACCATGTTATTTTGTGACAATGACGGAGCACTTAAACTTGCGTCCAATCCCATAGTGCACGAAAGAACAAAGCACATAGAAGTGGATTGTCATTTTATTCGAGAGAAGATTCAAGAAGGGGTAATCAAAACAAGAGGAATTGGGACTGCCTGCAAATATATTTACTAAACCCCTATGTCAGAGACAACACACATATATACTAAGCAAGCTAAGTGTCTTGGACATCTACAAACCACCAGCTTGAGGGGGAGTGTTGGAAGATATGCAATCTTGTGGATTTGTACAATATTTAGATTGATATGGTAAATCAATTAATATCAGTCTAATATAGGATTTGATTTGTAAAATTCTTTATTTCCATTTTCATGTACATGCCTAGTGCTATAATTGTAGAGCATTGTACATTCTTGAGACACAGAATGGAATATACAAAAACTTTCTCCATTTTTCCTTGTTCCTCCTTGCGTTCTTTCAGATTGGTTGGCAAGCTCTGACACTTATTTTAGAATAATCTAAGAACTTCAGGTTTTTATTTAAAGTAATATTCACTTTAAACTCTTTTTTGAGAAAATAACCCCATTTCATGCTCTTATCTGAAGTAATATCCACTCTTAAATCTTTTTTGAGAAAATGACTCCACATCATGCTCTTATTTAGAATTTCCTAGCAAAATTTGGGGGAAATTTTTCCAAAAAGTCATAAATCTACTGCACTTTGATCAATTTAGTCATAAACATTTCATGAAGTTTATCAATTATCATCTTGTGTATATCATATATTATATATCACCCACATATCTAGAACTTAGACTGCATCCATAGTTTTCTATATATATATATATCCTTTACGTTTATATAGTTATATGTAGATTTAAAGTTAATTACTCTTGTAGACTGGACATCATATTAATCATGTCATATAGATAATTTTAGTTATTAATTACATCACATGCATTATCCGCATTGTATATAGCTCATATAGCATGAAAATAAAAAATGAGTTAGCGTTACATCATTCAATTATGAGCTAAATAATAATTTATTGGCCAGATCATTAAGTCGTATTAAAGTCCTAGGATTTAGATTTGTTGTTATAAGATAAACATGGAAATGACATTTCATATGGTTTGCATTAAAGAATCAATTCATGTTTGTCCTTCCATCATACATGCATGCTAACTTAGGATTGCACACATTATCTAAAATATGCCATCTTGCATCTAGAATACTTCTGCTAATCATGTAGTAAATTACGTTATCTACGTTAATTTTATTCATTTGTGATTAGAAATTAATGCATAATGATTAATTTTGTAGATTTTTGGGGTTATTCGTCTTTTGTTAATAAATAAAAGAACTAGAACAAAAAAAGAGGGAATAGAAAATACCATGTAGATTGCATTAGTTAGGAATATCAATTTTCGTAAACTGCATAGCATGTCATTTAGTAGATCCATGTCATGGAGGATTAATTTTAATTGATATATCACGTTGATAACGCTCAGAATTAATTTCATAATACGTGGTTTAGCCATCATGCAAGTCATATAGTCATACCATTCTATCATGTCATTTAGTAATTTAATTAGCACATGTAAGTAAAATCCTGTCATATAGAATTTTAGAGTTCATTCATGCATTTTCTTAAATTACGAATTAAGTGTAGAAAATACCAAAAAAGAAAAAACTGGTATAGATTGTATGCTAGCATTCTCTTGGCATATTTTTCTAAGTAATAGTTTGTAGAAATTTTATGATGATAAATAGTAATATGCTTTGTTTTACTTAGCACATCCATTTTTAACTTTTCTATAATTTATTTATTTCTTTAATCAAGTGTTACTTTCCTAATTGTGTACTCGCATTTTCACCCCTCACATGTTAGTGGCATAGGATATTTTCTTAATAAAGAAAAAAGGTACTAAAATGGTGGATTAATTTATTGTAGCCAAATCCCGAATCTATTGAATTTCTGGTTCGCAAAAGTAAGATGTACTCCCTCATTTTATTTGAGTGTCTAATTGACCCATAACTAACTAATGACAACTCCAAAAGGTTAAAAAGTTGCATGTTAAATCGAGTACCAAGTTACAATTGGTAGGGTTTCGGAGAGTTTGCACTAGATGTGAGTTATTGTCTTATGAGAGGAACCTTCATTCTCATTTAGTAATCCATTAGCTTTTCCTTGGTGGTTTACCTATGAGAAAGTTGCGTTAGTTGCTTATTTCAATAATTGTGTGGAAGTAAGGAACAAATGCATGAGTACATCGTTAGGGATTCACTTATAGCAACAGGGAGCTTATATTGTGAGGATAGGCCAAAACAAACAAAGTAAAAATGAAAAAAGAAATGATAATGCAATAGCTTGTCACTTTAATGCGTCACTTTAATGGAGTGACAGAGCTGTTTTTGCCACTCACTTTTCATTGCTCTTTTTACTTTAAAAAAATTTAAGCAAAGCACACCCATGCTATAGCATGAAAGTGAGCAATTCTTCCTGCACCGTTACCGCATGAAAGTGACGATACCGTCATGCTGGCATCCCTCAAATGAATATGAGGTAACAAATTTTTGTCATCTTCTCACTCAACAAAAGAGTGAGTAAAGTTAGAGAATCCTCTATATATAATGAAATTCGTTAAGGAATTTTGCAACTCAACTTCTTTAACAGTTGTCTTCACTTCTTAAATCTCCAATTTGTGTAACATGAGATGAGATTTGTCTCTCCAACTTGCAGAAGAAATGTGGTACAAATCCATTGTCATCATTTTTTGACGTGATCTAATTAGCCATTAATCTTGCACATAAAAGCAGGTAAAGCTTGTAGCTTTCACTGTTTGTTCTGCTTTTATGAATGAGGTGAAGAGTTCAAGCCCTAAATTTTAATTTAAAGCAGCCGGTCCGATTCCTTAAGTAGAGGAACCATACTGGTTCCCACTAGTTCCAAATAAGTGGGAAGATTCTCACGAAAACCATTCAAAGTCAATTGATCCGATCTAATTTCCAAGTTGGATAGAGACCGGTGCTCACCCCTAACTTCCACCACCTCAAACGAGTAGTGGCCGGTGATCAAGACACCTCACTCAACAAATTACAATTCCATTAATACCAACAAACAAAAAGGGCCCCCCCAATACGTATCGTCCTAAAATGGGTCCCTAAACCTTTATATTTCTGGTGCATACGAGAAATCATGTGGTCGCAATAACTTGGACGTCGTTGTACGAGGTCTGTGCATGAGTACCATAGCTCCCTGATTTTAGACGATATGTAGTGACATTTGTCTTTGTCCATCCGCCGTTTTCCATGTAGAACAATGATAAATGAAAGGAAGAGACAAAAACTAGCTGGAAAACATGGAAACTATAAGTTTCAAAGCACACATGACAATCAAGCTTAAGGAAAGGACAGAGGGTGAGCCTGATTACTCAACGCATTCAATTAGCTGCCGCTTTCCTTCAATTCGACTACCAGTCACTATAAATGTGATTGCTTTCGGGCTGGGGTAGTGAATCGGGGTATCTTATCTCCCTAAGGTCAATCGTCCGTCTAAAAAGATATCGCCGAGACTTTCCCTCCTTCATCCACCAGTCAAGTAAAGGCTGGTCGCAGTGACATTGTTTTTGCATCAATTCAAAGCCCCGAAAAAGGTTGTAGTAATTTATGAGAAAATTATCCAAAAAGTCTTCAACATATTGCACTTTTGACAATTCAGTTATCAACATTTTAATTTTATCAATTTAATCCTAAATATTTTCATTTCTTACTAATTGAGTTCATTTTAATTTTGATTGGAAATTATTGACGTGGACGGTTGGCACTAACATGGCTTTTTTTTTATTATTAATATTCTCATAATATTTTGAATTTTTTATGGGTTTTTCTTCTTAATTTTTTCTTTTACTTAGTTTTGGGTTTTTGGCTAGGGCCAACAACCCTTGCCAGCCACCCCTCACTAGCCACAAGCTAGGGCCGGCGACCCTTGCCAACCACAAGTGAGGGCTGGTCCACCCTCACCAGCTCTGGGTGAGGGCCACGACACCCTTGTCGGCAAAAGTGAGGGCGTGTGAGCCCTCGCTTGGCCAGATCTAGCAAGGGCGTCACTTTCGCCAGCAATGGTAAGCCGGCCCTCACTTATGGCCAGTGAGGGTTGCCGCAAGGGTTGGCCGGCAACCCTTGCCAATCCCAGATCCAAAAACCCAAAGAAAAAAAAAAAAAAAAAAACATATAAAAACATATAAAAACATATAAAAAAATTCAAAATATTATTGAAAAATTGTCACATCAACACTGGTCATCTGCATCAATAATTTCCAACCAAAATTGGTTGAATTGCCTAAATTGGCAAGAAGTGAAAAGATTTATAATTGAATTAGAAAGAGTATAATATATTTATGACTATTTAGACAATTTTCTTGTGATTTCCTTAAGATTAAGTTATCTCTTGCTCATTGTAGTATTTGTGATTGCTCAATACCATCCTAAGAATATTCAATTTTTCACCAAGGAAAGTGCAAATTAGAGTACAGACGATCTTCACATCCTTGTAATGAATATCATTATAAGTAGAACTGATCGTTCCATGTCCAATTCAATTTCGAGGTGGAACCAAAAACTAGACTAAGAGGATCAGTTCTCAGATTCTAGGATTGGGAGCTTGACCAATTGATCTGGGAATCGGGAATTGGACCGACCGACCGGTCTGGTCTGGTCCGGTCCGATGGACTAGTAATTTGCTATTTTGGGCCAAAAATAAATTGAAAACTCAACTGCAAGTCAATTTGTTGCAGATGAGAGGCATGGTTTCGAGAGGTAATTGGGCTGAGAGTGAAATCAGGAGACGCCCTGGAAATGATCACGCTTTAAACTTCCCCACCTGTCACGTTGGCTTCTAACTACCCGGGGTCGTGCTTCTGCATAAATTTCATTATTTCCTTCCAGCGTAAAGCTTCGGTTTTTTTATTTGTTTTTTCTCAGCATAAAGTAAAGAACGTTTTCATCGGAAGGGAAAGGGAGGGCTGAAGGAGGGATTACCTTTAAAAATATATAATATATACAAATATATAATCAATCAATCTGCTCCGATCAGTCCGATTATCACATTAGAACTAGGAACCAGACCGATCAGCCACCAGTTTGAAAGATGGGAATCGGACCGTCCCTGAATAGTCTAGAATTGATGGCAAATGATACTAGAAGAGCCACAAAGGGTGGGGCCTCTGTAACCTAACCGTAACTTTGTCAATGACATCCTGGCATCCATGTGGAGAGCGTTGAGATACGCTAGTTCAATCAACGGGAATGAGGAGGAAGACGTGGGGCATTTTTTGCCACAGAAATGTTAGGTAGTTTACCAAATTCTGTTCGCATTTACCGATAGCTGGATTGTACTGAGACGTCGCCAAAGAAACACCGTACGGGATAGAGAACTTATGGTCATGGTTTATAAGATTCACGTCCGCTAATTGTATTTTCTCGAAACAACTGATGAAGCAAAGAGGTTGGTTACTGTAGCAATCGCTCTGACGGTGTCTTCCAGTCTTTCTCCCCACTTCCAAATTCTTCATAAAACAAACAACCGTATCCAACCATCATGCCGTCGGAGAAACACGTCGCAGTTTGCGCTTTCCCTTTCGGCAGCCACCCCTGGGTTCTCGCCAACCTGGTTGGCAAGATCGCCGCAGCCGCCGTGAACGTCCGCTTCTCTTTCCTAAGCACGGCCAAGTCCAACCACGTCGTCTTTCCGCCTCAGTCGAGAGCCACCTTAATACCGTCGAACCTCAGAGTCTACGACATTGGTGATGGCTCGCCAGCTGGCTATCCCGAGGCAGCCGGGGACCCACGAGATCAAGCCGATCTGTTCCTGCAAGCAGCGTCGGCGAATTTCCAAGCCGGTGTCGACACTGCAGAGCGAGACGCGGGGAGGAAAGTGAGTCTCTTGCTGGCCGACGGTTTGTTACCGGTGGTCGCATGCGAAATAGCCGAGAAAATGCACGTCCCGTGGGTCGCGTTCTGGGCATCGGCTCCGCACTCTCTATCCATGCACGTCTACGCCGACCTCATCCACCAGCTGAGCCGAAACGCCACCGACGAAGAAAAGACCCTGGACATGATCCCGGGACTGTCCCTCATGTGCATGGGCGATTTGCCAGGGGACCTAGTGATGGACCCGAACATTTCCGTGAGTTGCCGTATGTTCCGCGATTTGGGGAATGTGATCCCGCGCGCGGCCGCTGTCCTCATGAACTCCTTCGTGGAGATGGATCCCGAACCCCTCACCGCCGACCTTAAGTCCAAGTTCAATATTTTGCTCCACTTGGGCATGTTGACGCTGGTGCCGTCCTCGCCGCCGAGCCTCCCTGCCTCAGACGAGGCGGGCTGCTTGACCTGGCTAGAATCGCGAGACCCGCAAACCGTGGTGTACATATCTTTTGGGTCCGGGCCCTTGTCTTGCCCGCCACCGGACGAGATAAGGTCCCTCGCCGAAGCTCTAGAGTCCACCCGGACGCCATTCCTGTGGTCTCTAGCTGACCGGTTGAAGGCCCAGTGCCTGCCCGGAGGGTTCGAGGAGCGGACGAGTGCCTATGGGAGGATCGTGCCGTGGGCCCCGCAGAGGGAGGTGCTCGGCCACCCAGCCTCTGGGGCCTTCGTGACGCACTGCGGCTACAACTCGGTGTATGAGAGTATGGCAGCGGGCGTGCCGATGATAGGCCGGCCCGTGGCGGTGGACCAGAGGATATGCGGGAGGATGGTGGAGGAAGTGTGGGGGATTGGAGTGCGCGTGGAGAGAGGGGTCCTGACGGAGAGCGGGATGGTCAAGGCGTTGGATGCGGTGATGAGGAGCGAGGAAGGGAAGGTGATGAGGAAGAAGGCTGGCGAGCTCCGGCGAAGACTGGCGGAGCTTGCTGGACCTGGAGGGACAGCTGAAGCTGATTTCAAGACCGTCGTAGAGCTTATCTCTACCTCGTGATGTCAAGGAGCATTTATACTCCTAATGTATGATTGTCTTCTGCTCCGTATTTGCATAAATAAATGCAATCCCCTCGTACTTTTCCAGTACGAATTAGTAAATGATTGAGGGATTTTCTTGAAATCTAGCCATTTAAATGGTCCCTCCCTATCGTAATGTATGAGCTTGTTGTACTTCTAAATGTCCTTTTGGTACGTGCTTTTAATGAAAAGGGCGATGTCCCTACGTTGTACTATGGGCTCCCCTTATCACATGAGAGGCCTGTGGAGTGAGTTCTTAAAATTGGCTTGACCCTCTTCTATGATCAGACGAAAAGTTGGCGATATTCCGGAAGCGAAAGACAAAAATTCAAACTTCTCCCCATAACCTGACATTTCTAAATCCATGTGTTCTGAATCGAATCTCATTTGTTCTCCGAATTGTCATGTATGAACCAAAATTTCAAAGATGCCGAATCTTAATAAACGATCGCAAATCATTTTATTGGAATCACTTGAATTGAACGGAAACCGAGTTGATGCGGTTGCGGGATGGGTAAGAGTTGGTTTGAGCAATTAACAATGATGTGTGAGTGTATGGGAAAGGATGCCGATGGATATGGGGAAAGATGTCGATGAATGAGTACAAAAGCAAGATAGATTACGATCACAACCAAGGCATACAGAATGTGCCCCCAGTAAAGGATCAAAATCCGGATTGACAAAGTTCTCCATTAAGCCTACAAAAATCACCAACTAAGGATACAAGATTTAAGAATAGAAGATTAAGGCCTACAGAAAATTACTAGTCAAGAATATAGGGATTCTTGGCTCAAGAATCCACCTTCTAATGATACAGAAACTAAAGATAGAGATTTGCTTACACAAAGGCAAATCTCATATATTCTCATTCATGAAAATCATCTTGCTTACATTTGAGAATTCACCACATTATATAAAGGGATTATTACACATAGAATAAACTAAGCATTAAAGACAAGAGAACTACCTAATTAATAAAGACATAGGAACTAGAAAACACAATAAATACCTAGGAACTAGATAATTGATAAAAACACCTAGAAACTTGAACTTTGACTCTTCAAACTTACAATGCAATTAGGTCCTAGGAACTAGATAATGTATTAAAACACCTAGAGACTGAACTCTTGACTCTTGAAACTTACAACACAATTAAGGCTCATGAAACTAGCTCATGAAACTAAGATTAATGACATTTGACCAAATGCAAAGTAATTGAACTTAAACTCCAAATTAGTTGTCTAGCTTGGGCAACTCAACAGACACCTTGAAATATTGTTAAACAACAAAGGAAATTAACTAGAATAGTCTCTAGTTGCTAGGTAGTCAAATAGTACTCTTAGAATCGATAACAAGTTTATAAATCGATATCTTGGCAGTCGATCAACAACCATAAAATCAACAACTTGTCGACCCAATTAATAACTTTTCCACATAATCAGCAATTATTCTTACATGTCAATAACTAACATGTAGAATTGGCATGAGTTGTTCGACAAATCCCAATACTCCCACATCAATCTCCCCAAGTTGTAGAAGATTTATCCTCAAATCTTGTTACTTCATTTCTGGGGCCTCTCCAACGAACTAGATAATACATCAACTTCATACAAATAAATACCTTCAAGGCTTGTTGAAAAGCTAAAAGTATATCAATCATATTTTGACAATTAATAAACACTTTTAAGAGAGAGTGCTTCCGGGTATATGGGATGAAAGTGGTGGGTAATGTCTCTAGCCACTACAATAATTTGTTATGCATTTATGACCTTAGGATTTGCCTTAATAAATTTATGTGGAGATTGATAATCCGTAATACCATGGTTGTTTAATGACATCTATATGGCTAGTATCTCTCCTTCCTTTGAATCAAACTCTACAGTATATGGATCTTGTTGAGTCTCTCGAAGTTCCAAATCAATCTTCTCAATTTCTTTAATGGTGAAAAATTTCTGGTTAGGACAATCCACTTGCAAGTGCCCATAACCGTAGCATTTGAAGCACTTGCTATCTTCACCATTTGATTTTTTTGAAGCTCTATAATGAACTTTAGGGGCTTTTCCTTTTCTTTGTCCTGTTTTGAAAAATTCTTTGCTTGATCAAACGTGCTCTTAAAGAAGGGCATATCTTTAGTTAAGAGCTTAGTTGAACATCTCTTGCCACCTTTTAGTCGTTTTTCTAGGAGGGTGAGGATTCTCTCCATTTGTCGAAGTTTGAAGCGTAACAAATGCTTCTACAATTTCTACACTTGTCTCCTTAAATCATCTATCTCCACATCTTATAGGCTTTTTTCCTATGCTGTGGGAGACTCAACGTTTGATCCACGTTGATCACGACCAACCATTTCTCTTCTTTTTTTTTTTTTTTTTTTTTTTTTTTTTTTCGAATGGAAGTATGAGATGAATGCAAGATATGTCATAGAAAGATTCACTTAGAACAAGTTCAACCTTGAGCTCTAATACTAATTTAATAGGGTTGTAGGATGGACAAGAGTTGGTTTGCGTGATTATTGATGATGTGTGAGCGTGTAACGAGCTGTGACGTCCCAGGGCGTCACGTACTAAGCGCAAGCGGAATTATAGTTATTATTATTATTATTTTCCTAACTAGTAATCTCCTTTAGCTAACCCATAGCGTTTACCATTGAAGGTTAGCATGTATAACATGGATTATTTAAAATCCTAAATTTATATTATAAGGTTATCCTACAATGCACATAGACAAGATCATAAAAGGCTTCCTTTCATTTTATCATCATCGGGGCATACAAAATTATCGACCTGGACTCGTTCCATGTTCTTCGCCTATATATTTACATCATATACAAAACAAAAGTAAGGCGCAACAAAAGCCAAGGATATGGGTGAGGTTATCTACTCCACGAGTTCCCACACTAGCCCGCATCTAACAAAAAAACAAAAGTCAGTCAGCCTCTACACGATCCAAGGCGTCTAGGCGCCATCCATCCCCGCTCCAGGTCCTCCTGCTCCAAAGGGTTAAGGTCCGAACATCTCCGCTTCATGGTTGATAAACCATGCAACGAACGTCATCGGTAATAACTCAACTCTACCGTCATCCATCCATAAAGTCGCCTCATACTTGGAGAAAACCATGTCAATGTCGGGATCATACACGTCATAAAGAGAAACATCAAGATGCACTACTGCCTCGTATCGAGTTACTGGCGGTACATCCATGCTATCAACCTGAAAATGTAAGGTATGAGCAAACAACCTTGCCCAATAAAGAATGATAAAACTCTAACTTAAACAATCTATAGCCATCAAAGTTACAAGTGAATCATCAAACAATTTAGGATGCTAAAGGAAGTATATCACAAGCATAAACAATTGGATAATAACACACTATGTACATAATCACCTTATGCGCATCCATTTCTATGCTTACCTTTCTCAAACTCAATCTCATATTAAGATGTAATGCAACAATAATAAATGGACTCACTCGCCAAATAGAATTATATTTAGTGTGCACATGATCCACCCTCGATCAATCACTAACCGGAATTCAACCGGCCGATCGAGTCACTTCCGGAAAGTACATTATCCGGACTTCCACAATATCTCTAATTGTGGGCATCTCACTCCAAGGCATCCCAGCATCACACAACCGAGGTCCTCCTAAGACCACACAGCAAGGGGCATCTCACTCCGAGGCATCTCAGTATCACACAACCGAGGCATCCTTGATCACACACAAGGGCATCTCACTCCGAGGCATCTCAGTATCTCTTTACCGAGGCATCCAAGACCACGCAGCAAGGGCATCCCAAACTTCCGGGGCATCACCGGTATCTCGGTACCGATGGGTTCATTCATCTTAAGCACACGTTTCACACCACCACACCTTTGATTAATGCATTTATCGTATGCAAAAGAAAAGACTCCAAAGTATCTAACTATATCTCTAACTCTCATGAACCTAGCACACGTGCATGTCCAAATTATAAGATAAAACCCATTACATCATGTCTCATTCCATGGCGAACAGATATTTATCCCATAATCAAGCACTATGCACCGCACTCATTGCACACACATGATTATATATGCACTTATATCTCAAAAGATATATGAGACTTACTCTTATATGACTAACATCTATTATGAGGTTTATTAGGCTCTATGTACATCACGAAGACCTAATATAAAAGACACTTCATCTAATATATGTTCTCGGGTCCAGACAGCTTACTAGCTAAATGTACAGTTTCGGTTTCGGATACAAAAGGTATATCAATTCTTGTCGAAATATTACCAAATTTTAGTATGTTATATTTAAGACATAGACTAACAATTCCCGTGAATAAAATTAATTCTAATTATCACTGTATTAAAATTAATAGTCGCCATAATCTTTACTAGTACCCTGTACCGACGTCCAGATTTCGTATTTACAAAGAAAATTGTTTCACTAACTAAATCCTATCAATTTAATCTAAACTTTTGACACGTCATTCCTTAAGATGTGTTCTACAATTTTTATTAAGGATTCGAAGTCCAATTCTAACTAGGTAATTACAGAAAATTCGCATAATCAGTAAAGGTCAAACCGTTTCTCACAAGAACAGTTTACTGGTTTTACTAAGTACACTTATGTCTCCATGTTTTTATAGTCATATGGTTATAGCTATGTGTATAACTTGATCTTATAGATGTTCTATCATGTAGAATAGTTTCTTTCTTATTTCTATTAACATACATAAAGAAAATTAAACACAAACAGAAGACTCCATATCTGTTTTCACTTAGAACAGAATAGATACACAAATTTTCTCACTTCTAACTCAACTAAACAACTTGTCTATCCACAAATCTCTTCTACAATACTCCAATGTTTACTCACAGCAACTCAAAGCAACTTCAGCATATCTTTCTCTAACAAATGATCAATTTCACAACTTGGCTCGAAGTGTCGTTGCATCTGTAAGCCACTTATCGCGATTTCTACCAAAACAACACACTCGGCATTCATTTCATCCCTTCTCTCAACAAAACAGCATACTCACACAAGGATTTCGAAACATGCAGTCCTTAAAAACAACATGCAATGGCTTCTAACTCTAATCTAACACTTACTCAGCTTAGATCAATCACAAAACAGCAACTACAAAATATATCCATCACTGTTTGGTTAGATCCTCAAGCTCCCTTGATCAATGGATAACTTTCAATTTAGAGTTAGATCTTTCCTTACCTTGCTTCAGCTACTAAACAACACAGAGATGCTTCAAGATCAACACTCAAAATCAGCATGCAAGAAGGAGAAATCGCTGGTTTGCTTCTGGTTTTTCGCTGCTCAGCCAAGAGAAAAGAAAGAAGAAGTTGAAGATGGGTTGCTCGGTTTTATATGGAGAGAGAGAGAGGGTACGAAACTTAAGGGGGAAATAGGTCTACAAACTAATCCCTAGGCTAGTGTAATGATGAAATTTGCTAATGATTGCTTTTCTTGAAGTTTGCATGTCTCGGTTCATGGGAATCAAAACCGTGGGTGAAGAAAAACAAAGAGAGAAGAGAGGTGTCGTTTCCTCTAAGTTTATTCTCTTAAGTTTAATCTATCACTCAAAATTAATTAGTCTCTAATCTGAGTCATTAGTTGGTTCATTGATTTCTAATATTTTTCAATTAATTTCCTTTTGTTTCTACTTGATTTCAATCCTTTTGTGATTATACATAGTCATAACATATATATAACATATCGAATGACACAACATATCGACTAGTCAATGTTGGTTTATAAGGAATTCATCAAAAATGCTAAAGTTAGAAATTTATATTAGCATTGTAAACATTAATTAAGTTATCATAACCATAATCTATAAAATAAAATCATTCGGGCCTAAATATTCATTCCCGACCTAACAGGCTCAATCTATAACAGTCCGGCCCGCTAAACTTATAAATCTAATAATTCCAAACCTTGGCCCGCTTCAAGCCAAGTCCAATCCCATAATCTCTCATTCAATTTCTTAAGTCCAATTCGTGTGGCCCACTTATTTCTCAAGCCCACACATTCCTCACGATCCATCGGGTTCATTTTCTGGCCCAATCTAATTAATCTAAGTTCCTAATGATCTAATTACACTAATGAAGGTCAATGAAATTTGGGATGTCACAGAGCGTATGGGGTAGGATGTCGATGGATGAATACAAATGCAAGATAGATTACAATCAGAACAAGACGAATAGGACGAGCTACCAACCAAGGATAAAAACGAGATTGATAAAGTTCACCACCAAGGCCTATAGAAAATCACCAGCCAAGGATATAGAATACCGGAATAGAAGAAAATCACCACCAAGACCTACGAAAAATTATAAGTGAATGATACAGGGCTTATTGGCTCACCACTAAGGAATGATCCACCTTCCAAGGATACAAGTAACCAGCGATAGATATTTGCTCACATAGAGGCAAATCTCATATATTCTCATTCATCAAAATCGTTGTGCTTACATTTGAGAATCGCCTCACTATATAGGGGGACTAATACATAGGAAATAAACTAAGCATTAAAAACAAGAGACTTGAATTTTGACTCTTGAAACTTACAACACAATTAAGACTCATAAGGGTAAGATTAATGACATTTGACCAAATGCAAAGTAACTATAGTTAGACTCTAAATTCGTTCTCTAGCCCGGGCAGCTCAAGTGACATCATGAAAGATCGCCAAACAACAAAAGGAAATTGTCCAGAATAACCTTCAATTGCTAATAGTTAAATAGTAGTCTTGAAATCGATAGCAAACTTGTAAATCAATATCTTGGTAGTTGATTGACAACTTGTCCACTGAATTGATAACTTTTCCACATAATCGGCAGCCATTCTTACGTATCAATAACTAGCAGTAATATCGAAATGAGTTCATTGATAGATTCCAATGATACCATATCACAAGCGGATCAAACACATAAAAAGTATGGAGATAAGGAAATCGGACACTGGAAAAAACCAGTTCATTGGAAATTGGAACCATACAGATTGATTACTTGAATGCGGCATACAAAGTGAGCCAAGCTATTCTTTGAAGTAGTGGCCATGAGCTTCCAAGACCACGTGGAGACCTCGGCCAGAAATGCGGGAAGGAAAGTGAATTGGATGCTGATGGACGCTTCATTGTCGATGTTTTACTCTTCTTTTACCTTCATCTGTTGAAGGAAATTTTCAATTATTTGCATCCTAGAACTTATCAGTTGCTCATATGGTCATACAAGCAATATCATCACCCAACTATTAAGGAAAAATTACCAAAAAAGTTCTAAATCTATTGTAATTGTGTTAATTCAATCATAAACCTATTTTTTTGGTCAATTGAGTCCTAAACATTTTGCAATCGTGCCAATTCAATTCTTCCAACTAAAATTAGCCGACCAGCACTAACGTGGCTAGCAACTAGCACTAATGGTAATTTTTTAATAATATTTTATTTTTTGAATTTTTTTATTAATTTGTTTTATCTTTTTTATCTTTTTTTTTCCCTCCTCCCTCCTCTTCCCTCCTTCTTCCCTTGGCTCCAACAACCGGCCGAGAGGGCTACCTAGTTCTAGCTAGTCGCCGGTTTGAGGCAACTAGGCAAGCTTGCCTCGCCGTCACTTGGTGAGTGTGAGCTCACCCGACCAATGGCGAGGCGAGCAGCTCACCCAGCGATGGCAAGGGCTCAGGGGCTCGCCCCACTAGTGGCCAAGCATGCTTGCCCTCGCCCAGCAACGGCGTGGCGAGCTCACCTAGCCACCTCAGTCTGGCGACTAGCCAGCTCTTGGCCAATCGCCAAAGCCAAAGGGAGGAGGAGGGAGAAGGGGAAAAGAAAAATAAAAATAAAAATTAATAAAAATTCAATAAAATAAAATATTATTAAAAAATTGTCGCTGGTGTCGGCCGATGGCCATGTCAACACCGACCAGTCAATTTTGGCCAGAAAAACTAAACTGGCATGATTACAAAATATTTATGACTCAATTGGTCAAAAAAAAAATAAGTTTATGACTGAACTAGCACAATTGTAATAGGTTTAAGACTTTTTTGATAATTTTCCTCAACTATTAGAATACTAGACTAGAGTATGGCTTAAGTTTAGTCTATGTAAAAGTTGGATAATAGGACCTACACGATCATTGGTTTCGAGCATGTCAGTTTACCTAGACCGAATCTATGTAAAAACTGGATTGATCCACGGTAGAAGAGCCTAGTGTAGTTATACTAACATGAACTCTATATCGCCGTACCAATTGCCCAAAAGAAGTATTTGCTAGAGGCGCAAAACTCATCTCTCCAAGTTACCAAGCCGTTAAAAAATAACTCTAAAAAAAATCAGCTCGGTCATCTATCAAAATCTAAGATCAATGCAAATCTTCCACAAAGCAGGATATGGTTCCTTTATCTCCTTCAATGTCTTTGGCAAATATCTCATCTCCATATAGAGCATACAAAGTAAACTAGAAACGAAACATATCAAGAAGTCGAAATCGACTCCACAAGGGCCTTGAAATCAGCTTCGACGCTCCCGCCAGGCCAGGCAGCCTCCACCAATCTGTCTCTAAGCTCACCAACCCTCTTCCTCATCTCCTTCCCTTCCTCACTCCTCAACACTACCTCCAATGCCTTCTACATCCCAGCCTTCATGATGATCCCTCCCTCCACTCTCACTCCAATTCCCCGGCATTCCTTCACCATCCTCCCGTTCATCATGTTGTCCCCAAGAGCGGCCTGCGTATCATTGGCACACCCTCCACCATGCTCTCGAACATCGAGTTGCACCGCCGTGCATCATGTATGCCCCGTAAGCCGGGTGGCTCAGCACCTGGCTCTACGGGGCCCACAACACGATCTTCCTGCGTGTCTTCATCTGCTTCACGAACCCTTCGGGCAAGTGGACCATCATATGCTCCTTTAGTGACCACAGGAACGGGGTCCAAGTGGATTCCAGGGCCCCGGCGCACCTCAACAAGTGATGGCATTACCATCGTACCAAAGCATATGTACGCTAGAGTCGGAGGGTCTCTGGCATCTAGCCATGCCAAGCAACCAGTATGATCGAAGGCGGAGGTTGGTGGTAGCGGCAGTGGAGAGAATTGCACAGCAAGGCAACCTATGTGGAGGAGAATCTTGAGCTTAGACTTTAAGTTCGCTACAACGGGTACAGGGTTCGCTTCCTCGAACGAGTTCATGACGATGGCTGCGGCACATGGCAGCACGCGGCTCATTTGGCGGGGCAGGTTTGGCACCATCCAAATCAAAATACTCTAGCCTTGTAGTATGTGGTCGGGAAACCTGACATGCGAAACAATGATAACCCTGGAACCATTTCTAGGGCCTTGTCATCGGCCTCTCCATGCACCACGCCGCCAGAGGAGGTTCCATGGCAGAGCTTTCTCAGGGCCTCGACATGGATGCAAGCAGATAGAAAGCACGGAGAGTCGACCCGGAACGTCACCTAGGGGACACGCATTTGCTTTGCGAATTCGCATCCAAAAAGTAAGAAAGCATTACCCAATAGACAACCCACCTTTTTTCTTGCCTCTCGCTTTGCGACACTGATGGCAGCTCGAAAACTCTCCAAAGCTTGCCTGAGGAACATATCCACTTGCTCTCCCCAGTGCAACTTTGCCGCTCCATCATGAACGGCCGGCAAGCCATCCTCGACGTCATAGATCCCAACATTGGGCAGCAACTCATTTCTCAATGAATGTGGGAAGAGATCGCAGTTGCAATTGGTTGTGTTAAGAAAGAGAAGTGGACGTTCGTCACGGTTTTCACCAACTTACGGAGGAGGATGACGAGAGGCGGAGGAGGAAAGCTATCAAAAAGGTCTTAAACCTGTAGTATTGGTATCAATTCAATCTCAAACATTTCAATTAGACCATTTCAATCCTAAACTTTTTTTACATTTGTATCAATTCAGTCCATCAAGCCAATTTTGGCCAACTGACGCTAACATGGATGCCGGCCATCTGACTAACGCTAACATGACAATTTTTAATAATTTTTCTATTTTTTGAATTTTTTATTAATTTTTTTGTTTTTCTTTTTCTTTTCTTATCTTTCTCCTTGGATTCCTTGCAATGACCGAGCCTCGCCGAATGCCAACGAGGGTTGCGGCCCGTGACCAGCCGTGCCCAACCTGACCCTGGCCTTGGCAAATGCCACCATGGCCTCATTAGCCTCGGGCAAGGCTGCCTTTGCCCATGGCAAGGCCAAGGTGAGGCTATCCTTACCCAAATTTGGGCAAACCGCCTCACCTGCAGCCCTAGGCAAGGCCGTGCAAGGGCCAAGAAGCCTTTGCTAGCAATGGATGAGGACCACAACCCTCATCGGCAGCTGGCAAGGGCTTCGTAGTCCCCGTCTAGTGGCCAGCGAGCCGCCTAAGGCTTGTCAGCCACTACCGAAGAAGAAGGGCAAAGGAAAAAGAAAAGGAAAAAGAAACAAAAAAAATTAATAAAAAATTTGAAAAAATTAAAAAAAATTATCACGCCAGCTTTTGTCAACTGTGTCCACGTCAGCACAAGCCAGCCAATTTGGTCGAATGGACGAAATTGGTATAAATGTGAAAAGGTTTAGAAATTTTTTGATACTTTTCCTGGCAGAGGGTGGCCGAGTATGGGAACACAAGGATGGTGACGGGCTTTTATGAGGACATTTTGATCCCCACCCACTGACAACCTTAGAGATCACGACCCGGATATGGAAAAAAAGTCCTCAAAAATAGGTTGTGCCCAATGCGGGCGAGATATACAATGCATGTAGCAAGTAGCAACCAACATATAAATACAAGAACAAGTTCAGTTACTGAAGGATAAAAACATGAATTAATCATGATGTTACATTATTATGGAAATTAATGTACGAGGGTTCAAGTGCCATTAAACTGCTACATTCGCCGCCCTCGTGCGGCCTAACTTACCGAAACATTTTAAATATTTGTATCTTAATAGCTTTTTTAAATGTATCCTAGGTAACTCTGGAACATTTATCAGAATTTGACTATCCTTCTTTTCGGTGGGCGATCAAAATTATATAGGCAATTAGCATATGCCAATTCACACCTATCGAGTCTTCCGCTTCTTTCTTGGTTGCTGCTAATTTTGCATACATTTTTGTTCTTACTATATGTCAATGTTAGTTTCCTACTTTTAACCGCGAGTGACTCTTGGAAAAGGAAAAGTTTTCAAGTATTCGGTCAATTTACACTTTTTCGCAAACAACGTGCGTCCATCACCATTGATTTGAAAAGAGAAAAAGTTACACGTTCCTTTGAAGATGATTAGACTGGGGAAAACGCCATCATCGAAAAAATCTCATACCTAGTCATCTAACATTCGATTAGACCCTCGAGTCGTTCTTTAAATTTGCACTTCCTTCCATGAAACAATGAAACATTAAACTCTTACTTGCCATCTAATTGTAAGTCTATTAAGTACTATTAATGCGATAGATTATGAGTGAACATTTAAAAAAACAAGCCCGACCTTGATATACATCACTTAATAATGCTAGATATATCACTGTGGGCTCCGACGGATTAATTCCAACCATGGACTGGATTGGCGGCTCCAATGTTGACATTGACTTGACGAAGAGAAAGAGAAAGCTTATGGGCATCATGGAGCAGCACGCAGAAGTCCCTCAACCAGCTAGAACAAGTTGTTTTAAAAATAATCGACAAAATTCATTGATGTGAGGATTCAATTGAGTTGCCAGCTGCAAGTGGCTTTTGATCTACAAATGGAGGCTGCCGCATGTTGGCGGATAAGAAAAATTGCGGGAGAGAGATAAAATGAAATTTCTGTATATTTCGATAAACATTGATAAGATTGCAAAAGTTTATTTATTAGTTTTATTAGATGAGTATTTCAATAACATATCCATTAAGAATATGCATAATGAAACGAAGATATAAAGAAATTCCTAGATATATATTGCATCACGAGAGAGACGAAAAATCAAGGAAAATATTTTAATAGTGCTGACATCCCTCAAACTCAAAGTGGTGTGAAACAAGTCAACTTGTGTTTGGATAGAAGATTTGAAAAAGGCTTAGGTGGATTGTCAAATCGGTTCGCTGTGCTGAAGAAAGAACCGGATAATGTTGAAGTGACTGTTATGTGATGTCATGGCTGCTCTGCAGGCAACGTGGTAGGAGGCTGTCGTCATGTAGGAGGCTATCACCACAGTAGGAGGTTGCCGTCATGGCAAGTGGCTATCTTACGTAGGAGACTATCGTGGCTATTGTGCAAGCTGACATGTTATGGGACAAGATGGACAATGTTAAGGATCAACGTTAAGAGAGGGATATCAGTAGTTATTGAAAAATAAATAAATAGAGATAAGAGTTGTACTCTACTTGTGCACCTCAACATTGTCTCGCTTTAGTACTAAGATAAGGAAAAATGCGAAAGAGAGAAAATATGAAATTTCTATATATTTTGTTGTATGTTGATAAATAGTAGATGTGTCTATTCATAACTTTTATTAGATAACCATCTAGGTAACATGTCAATTAAGGATATATGTGTGTGTATGTATATATATATATAATCAAAGGCAAATTTAGAGAATTTGCTATATATTTGCATATGGAAAATCAAAAAAAATATCCTAAATATCTTTAGAGGGATAATTACCCAAAAAAATTATAAACCTATCATACGAATGTTATTTTAATTTTAAACCTTTTATCTGTATTGATTTAGTTTTAAACATTTTGATAATTTATCAATATAGTCATTTCAGTCGGTTTTGCCAAGACATCATTTATGTAGGCATCAGACATCCTATAAAGTATTGTCAACGCAAACGGTTTTTGTAATTCTTTTTAATTTTTCTTAATCATCTTATAGAACATTTCTCTATGATCGAGTTACTATTTGGTAAGTCCGAGTGGATTGGTAGATAAGGAGAGAGAGGGCTAATTGGTTGCGTAGGATTGGCGTTAGAAGTTAGATGTGATGGAATCGGAGGATGACGATGATGTAGGGTCGAAGGGGCAGGAGTTACTCGGTGCAACAGGAGATGTACAAGTGGGTTGAGACATGGATTGATGACTGACCAAATTGGAAATATCAAATGCTTGATGAGCACAATCAGGGCGTGTACCACAAAATTTCTAAAACATAAATCAATTTCAATTCTATGGACGAGTTTCTAAGAAAGAAACGCATTTGATAACAATTCAAAATTTCTATTTCTAGAATAAAAATTCATTTGCTAAAAGAATAAAATTTCTATTTCTAGGAGTGGCAATGACTAGCATCCGATGGCGAAGTCCGACGTTCGACAACCGGCGATGAGTGGTAGGAGTCCGGAGTCGACTTTCGGCGTCCAACGTCTGGAGTCCGGCATCCGGCAGTTGGTGGCCAGCATCCGACATTCGAAGTTCGATGTCCGGCGTCCGGCATCCGACTAGTCGGTGATTGGCGTCCAACATCCGAAGTTTGGCGTTCAATGTCCAAAGTCCGGTCGGTGGCCAACGCCGAAGTCCCGGCGGCGGCGACATCCGATGGCGGCCAACATCCGACGGTCGGTGGCGAGCGACTGGCAATCAACAGCAAACGTCCGGTGGTCGGCAGTGGGCCTCCAACGTCCAGTGGTGGCGATGAGCGGCCAACGACCGATGGGCATCCAATGGCCAACGATCGACGACGGGCGGCCGGAGTCTAGTGGCCGGCGGTTGGTGGCGGTCAACAAGCGGCGGCAAGTGGCGAGCGTCCAGTGTCCCACAAGTGGCTAGTGGGCGATGGGCAGTAACAAGAGTGAACAATAAGAAAAATTTTGATTTCTCATTTTTGTTCCAAAAATAGAAAAACTAAAAATTTTAACTTTTGATTTCTACTTCAAATTTATTTATGGAATAGAAATCTGTTTCAAAAATAGAAAAATTAAATTGCATTATCAAATGAATTTCTATTTCAAACCTATTCCGAGGAATAGAAAAATAGAGAAATCGAGAAATATAAATGTTGTCATGTGGACCCTTAGTGGCCAAAACCGTGACTCACCAAAAATAGTAGGTCAAGAAGGGAGGTGTAGCCCACCAGCTCTGCAAGACATTCCTGACACACCGAAAAAAAAGTAGTTCTAGAAAAACCCTATCGAAAATTACTCATTAATCAATGTGACAAAATTTTTATGAATTAATATCACTAAAAATTCTAAACCGGTACACATATAACAAATTTATCCAAAATTAATTTTTTGACAGCAAAAAGCCCCAAATTGATACATTTATGACAAATTTACCTCAAATTAATTTTTTGACAATCAAAAACCCCAAACCGATATACTTATGATAAATTTATCCTCTATTAACTTCAATACAATTTTATCATTAAATTTGCTGACACGAATGAGACATGATGACTTGACAAGTCTACATGAAAATTCATGAGGTAAATATCACATAAAATCCCAAACTGACCCGTAACAAAATTAACAATACACTTTTGACAAATTTTGGGTTTTTCATGCTATTAACCCTACATGAATTTGCCATGTCGCCATGTGTCATCTACATTAGCAAATTTCATGGCCAAATTTAACGGAAGTTAATGAAGGGTAAATTTGTTAAATGTATACTAGTTTGAGATTTTTGCGGTATTAATCCAATCTTTACTAGTTGCCACAACAAGTGAGACCTTTGAATCGAACTATTAAGTTTTTTTTTTTTTTTTTTTAACATTCTATAAATTATTTGAGACACTGCCGCATAAAAAAGTTCTCGTACATTAGCACGAAGAAAGTCTGTAACAATTTTTTTCAGTACACGTTGCATAGATCCTAATATAAGTCTAATATCTTGTAGAATGAGTAGATGGCAACCATTGAACTATGCAATTGGATTCTAATGGTCATATTTAAACATCTATCGTGGATCTGTTGCGTCAGCTTTACGAGTGGGACTTTATATCTCCTATTATTCATCTCCAAATTGAGTGATATTGTCACATGTGACGACCCTATTAGCAACAGCAAAAACCATGTGTCTATGTCTGTGATTTTATAATGCGGACTAGCTTTATTTTAACATTTAGATTATGTGATATAGCAAGGGAAGACCCCTATAATCTGATGGATGAGGTACGCTGCATGCACATGCACTTGGTACATCCAATAACTCTTAGCTAGCGGTCAACCTACAGTTAAGAATGTGTGAGTCCACGCATTTTCTAGCATTAGTGGGCTTTTTGGCCCTTGACTACAAGTTGGTGCTTTTTACGAAGGGATTATTTGGGTCGTGAAGGTATAAATTCATTTCTTTTTGGAGATTTGGTCATCTATAATCCAATAAATACTTAGGTAAAATAAAGAAATCGGGCAATTTTGTTCTAAGTTTCGAACTAGCAAAGACAAAGGTGAAAAGGCCACCTGAACACCCAGTTACATAGAGGCGAGAGGAGGGAAATAGTCCATTTGCTGACGTATAGAACTAGGCCGTGAGCCTGGTTTTGGAAGAATTAATGTTCGCTTACCGTTTCCTTAAAAAAATGACTTTAATCGTATTAAGATTTCAATCATTTATTCAACTCAAGTACCATGAGCCGGCCCCAAAATCTACATGTCTTCGAACAGAAATCTCATTTTCTTTTCTGTTATCTTAATAAATCGCTGCAAATTCTTTTTGTGATGATCCAGAGCATGGGCGTTGAGACCTGGAGCGTGGAAATGATCGGAGATTTCAAAGATATGGAAACCTAACAAATAGCACAAAATCATAATCCAGGAATCACATAGGTTGAAACTCATAGAAGATAAAAAGATAAGGAAATTAGACTTTGGAATCACACGCTTCACTCGTATGCTCACTTATTGGGAAAAGTACTAGAAAAGTACCCAAAAAAATGCCTAAACATTTTTTTATATCAATATTTATTCAGTTCATCCTATCAATTTAGATTGGAAATTGCTAACATAGACGTTAACCATCCTACGTGGCATAATTGGTGCTAACTTGACATATTTCTAATAATTTTTGTTTTGTTATTTTTTTGTTTTCTTTTTGTAAGAAGTACACTCCAATTACCAAAACTTGGCACGGGTAAACATATAAGTGCCAAAACTTCTAAAATGTACACTTAAATGTCAAAATCAAGGAAGAAATTATTGGGGCTAACAATACAATCTAAAGGGGGTGAATAGGTTGTTTGAGAACTATGAAAAACATTTGCGGAAGATAATAAGTTCAATTTCAAACATTGGCAGAAATAGATAGAAGAGATCAAAGATTGTGCTTGTGCTCCTGTTTAACAAATACATAATGGTTCGGCTTTATCCTCAACCCTACGTCTACTCTCCAAATTAATAGCCACAAGTTGGGTTGAATTGCACTAATAATATATTCAATAAGTTACAATGGTAAGCATTGCTCCTATTACATGATAGATTATACTATCAAGACTCAGCTGCTGCGTTTATTCTTGTACACATGATTTTTCACACGATTACTATACGGCAAGACTTTCGCAATGAACCACCGGCCGTTGCGGCATGGATGGTAGATCCCTTGTCCTCCACCGAGGAGGCCAATAGCGCTGTGTGGTGCAAGAGCGTGGTGTCGGGGTGGTGGTTTCTCCGCTAACGACACCTGGAGGGTTTACATGGCGGCTGTCGGCCAAAGCGATTCCTCTAGCAAAAAAAAAAAAAAAAAGACTTTCGCAATGAAGATCTTATAAAAGAATGAAACATTATCAATAAAGAAAGTAGCTCAAAGCAAATATTCGAATTCTACTTTATGCTCCCTAACATTTTGACCTAGAAGCTCTTCTCTTAAATAGACATATTTAATCTTCCCGTTGGGGATGTTTCATAAGATCAACTAGCCATTAGAAATCCATTGGTGGTGCTGTTCGAGGTGGTACTACCCATACAGTACTTTTTTCTAAACATTTGCAAACTATCCAAAAATAGGTCTTGCAGCTATTGTTCTGACATTGACTGCTTTGACATTTCTGACATATGCCTGTTGCTGTTCCTCGAAAGACTTCTTAATCTTTCGCTGCACACTTCCACCCTAGTAACAGCTATAATCTTTTCTCCAACAAACATCCTCACACGATCGTTGTTCATACATCGCCAATGACATGATATTTCCAACATCAACACAAACATTGTCATCAACTAATCTTTAGGTTCGTTGGTGTTGTTTGCAAAAAACCGTATGAATGACTTGCGATCAATCATCCAATAATCCTCTTGAGTATCTCCGCTTCCAAAGATATCAGCTTGATAATAGATTGACTATGGTAGCTCCAAATCATCAAGAACACCTCGTCATCTTTAACTTGTTCTCCTCCTTGTCAAGATCTTCATCCTTGTACCTAGTCTTCACTGAACTCACATAGGTCGTTGATATCATCATAGTCTTCCACCTCATTTATATAAGGCAACTGCTCTTTGCCAATAATCTGCCACTTCAATAACAATCCGCTACACCCGATCTTTTTGGTATTTCCAAATATATTGGCAATTTCGACTCTACCAAGCTATTCATCTTCATGGTCCTTCTAAACTTTACCGAATATCTCCATTATAGGCTTGTTCCCCTCACTACATCCATCCAACTATTCACCTGCTCTTTGTACCTCCAAGCCATCACAAACATCCCAATTCTTCTTGGCCTGTTCACCCTCGATCAAGGTCCTTCTAGATGTTCACCTTATGTGAAGATCCTTCCAACTTGTAGACATCTTCATTGCCCAATACCTTGTTCACCTCATGTGTCGGCAAAGCACTCATGACAATGTCAAAGCACTCCTCATATCAAATCTCCGGTGTTGTTTATAACAACATCTACATTTCAATTTGTACATATATTACCTAGTACTACTCAACCAATGCATACACTAGTAGCATTTGATTGTCTTTGTTATCTTCAAAACAACATAGGGATTTTCCCAATAGGAATGAACACTAAACTCTTCCTTGTTGGCCAATTGTAAGTCTATTGATGTGATAGATTATTAGTGATCATTTGAAAATCTACGCCTGTACGTTGCACCTCGATAAAAATCTCGATGTGCATCACTTAATAATGCTAGATATATCACTATGGGCTCCAGCGGATTAATCTCTCGTGTCCAACCATGGACGGGATTGGCGGCTCCAACGTTGACATTGACTTAACCAAGAGAAAGAGAAGGCCTATGGGCATCATGGATCCGCACGCAGAAGTCCATCAACCAGCTAGAACAAGTTGTTTTAAAATTAATTGACGAAATTTATTAATGTGGGAATTCAATTGGGTTGCCAGCTGCAAGTGGCTTTTAATTCAAAAAAGGGTGGACGCTGCCGCATGTAGGCGGAAAAGAAAAATTTGCCGGAGAGAGGTAAAATGAAATTTCTGTATGTATTGATATACATTGATAAGATTGCACGGGCCTATTTATAAGTTTTGTTAGATGACTGTCTTAATAACATAGCCATTAAAAATATGTACAATCGAATTGAGATATGGAAAATTTTCTAGATATAAACTGTATCTCAAGAAATATGGAAAATTAAAAGAAAAATTCTAATACTTTGACATCCCACAAACTCAAAATGATGTGAAATAAGTCAAACTTGTGTTTAGATAGAATATTCGAAAAAGGCTTGGGTGGATCCTCAAATCAGTTCGCCGTGCTGAAGAGAGAACCGGATAATGTTGAAGTGGGTGTTATGTGATAGCGTGGCTGCTCTACAGGCAACATGGCAAGAGGTTCCCGTTGCGCAGGAGGCCATCATCGCACTAGGAGGCTGCCGTCGCGACTGGTGGCTATCGTCACACAGGAGGCTAACGTGGCTATTATGCAAGCTGGCGTGGTTATCTTATAAGGTGGACAATGTTAAGGATCAACTTGAGAGAGGGATATTAATAGTTATTGAAAAAGAAAAATAGATGAGATAAGAGCTGTGCTCTACGTTTGCACCTCAAGATTGTCTCGCTATAATACCCAGATAATGAAAAATGTGGAAGTGATCAAATATGAAATTTATGTATACTTTGTTGTATATCAATAAATTGTAGATGAGACTTATTCATAATTTTATTAGATAACTTGTCAGTTAAGGATATGCATAATCAAAGACAAAGATTTAGAAAATTTTCTAGATATATGTACCATCACGAGAGATATGATAAATGAAGGGAAATATCCTATATATCTCTAGAGAGATAATTACACAAAAAAAAAAATCTTAAATCTATTGCACGGAAGCTATTTTAGTTTTAAATCTTTCAATTATGTTAATTTAGGCTTCATTTGTTTAGCAAAAAATGAATAATTTGGAAAATAATTTCAAAAGAATGAACGTTTGTATTGCTTACAAAATAAATGAATAAAAAATATTCTCATCGTACACGAAAATATGTAGACATAAACTATTGTTGGTAATGAAAATAATTTTCATTGACTTATTATTTCCAGCAATACAAGTTGTCATTCTTAGGAAAATTATTTCTAAATCATTCATTTTTCATAAAATAAGCGGAGCCTAAATTGACAGTTTTGGTCAGAAAGCACTAACATGGACGTTGGTTATCCTACAAAGCACAGCTAACACCAAGGTTGATAGTTTTTGTAGTTTTTTTAAAAAGAAATTTCTGAATCATTTTATAGAATATTGCACTGTGATAGAGTTACCATTTGGTGAGTCCGAGTGGATTGGTATGTAAGGAGAGAGTGGGCCGATGGGCTGCGTACGATTGGCGTTAGAAGTAGATGTGATGGAATCGGAGGGGTAGGAGTCATTCGGTGCAACAGGAGATGTACAAGAGGGGCTGAGACAGGAATTGGTGAGTGACCGAGTTGTAAATGTCTAATGCTTGATGAGCAACATCAGTGGCCGAAACCGGGAAGCAAAGGGAAACTGCGACTCACCCAAAACAACGTGCCGGGAAGGGAGGTGCTGCGGGGCCTTCGTGACACACCAGAAAAAAAGTAGTACTAGAAAAATCCTATTGAAAATTACCCATTAATCGATATGATAAAAATTTTATGGATTAATATCACGAAAAAAAACCTAAATTGATACACATATGATAAATTTACCTAAAATTAATTTTGTGACAAAGAAAAAATTCAAATTGATACAACTATAACAAATTTATCCAAAACTAATTTTTTGATAACCAAAAACTCCAAATTGATACACCTATAATAAATTTATTCTCTATTAACTTCTATTAAATTTTACCATTAAATTTGTTGATGTGAATGATACATGGTGACGCCTGACAAACCTAGGTTAAAATTTTTGGGGGTATATATCACAAAAATCCCAAATTAATATATCTATAATGAAATTTAAGATACACTTGTGACAATTTTGGGTTTTTCGTGATATTAACTCTATAGATTTCCATATGAAGTTTGCCTTGTCACCATATCACCTCACCTGTGTCATCCACATCAGCAAATTTAATAGTAAAAATTGTGGAAGTTAACAAAAGATAGATTTGTCACATATGTACCAATTTGAGATTTTTTCGTGATTTAACCTAATCTTTATTGGGGGCCACAACAAGTGAGACCTTTGAATTGAACTATTAAGTTTTTTTTTTTTTTATTACATTCTGTAAATTATTTGAGATGTTACCACATAAAAAAGTTCTCATAAATAGCACGAAGAAAGTTTGTAACCATTTTTTCAATAGACATTGCATAGATCCTATAATTAATCTAATATCTTCTAGAATGAGTAGATGGGGACCATCGAAGTGTGCAGTTGGGTTCTAGTGGTCATATTTAAACATCTATTGACGATCTGTTGCATCAGCTTTACAATTCGAATTTTATATCTCCCATTATTCATCTCCAAATTGGGCGATATAGTCACATGTAACCCATCGGTGACTGTGCAAGACATGTGGTCTATGACTTGGTAATGAATAAAGAGATTTGATAATGCAGACTAGCTTTATTACAACATCTAAATATTGTGACATAACAAAGGAAGACCCCTATAATTTGATGGTAGAGATGCACTTCGTGCACATGCATTTGGCTCACCCAGTAACTCTTAGTGAGCGGTCAACTTATAGTTAAGGGTGTGTGAGTCCATGCTTTTTCTTAGGATTAGTGGGCTTTTTTGCCCTCTTAGTGAAAGTTGGTGGTTTTTTTCAAAGGGATTATTTTCGTCGTGAAGGTATAAATTCATTTCTTTTTCGAGGTTTGACCATTTATAATCCAATAAATACCAAGGTAAATGAAGAAATTGGGCAACGTTTGTTCCAAGTTTCGTACAAGCAAAGACAAAGGTCTAGAAAGGCCACCTGAAGGCCCAGTTACTTAGAGGGCCAGAGGAGGGAAATAGTCCATTTGCTAACGAATAGAACTAGGCCGTGAGCCTGGTTTTCTGTGAATTAACGTTCACTTACCGTTTCCTTAAAAAATGACTTTAATCGTATTAAGATTTCGATCATTGATTCATCTCGAATACCATGACCAGGCCCCATAAATCTACATGTCTTCTACCTCAAATCTCATTTTCTTTTCTGTTATCGTAAATAAATCGCTGCACATTCTTTTTCTGATGATCCAAGAGCATGGTTACATAGGTTGAAACTCATTGAAGATAAAAAGGTAAGGAAATTAGACTTTCAGAATTACATGTTTCACTCGTATGCTCACTTGAAGGGAAAAGTACTAAAAAAAGGCTTGCACTTATTACATCGTATCAATTCAATTATAAACCTTTCAATTGAACCAATTTAGTTTTAAATATTTTTTACATTGGTATTAATTCAATTCATCTGGCCAATTTAGGTTAGAAATTGCCAACGTCAATACTAGTTGTCTGACATGGCATAGTTTGCAGTAACATGACATTTTTCAATATTTCTTTCTTTCTTTTCTTTTTTGTTTCCCTTTTCTTTTTGTTAATGGTCGGATCTGGCGAAGGGTGCCTCACTAGTGATTAACCAATGAAGGCTAACATTGCTTGGGTGAGGGTAAGTGCCGATGAGGCCCCCCTCGCTAGATCCAGCCACTAGAAAAAAGAAAAGGAAAAAATATAAAAGAAAAATGTCCACATCGTTGTCGACTGTACTAAGTAGAACAACTGGCTTTCATTCAATGATTATTAGTTAAAATTGGCTGAATGGATCAAAATGATACTAATGTGAAAATGTTTGGGACTAAAATATCACTATTAAAAAGTTTTGGACTAAATTGATACTAATGCAATATGTTAAAGACTTTTTAATACTTTTCCCCTTAGTTAAAGTGAAGCATAAAACTTCATTATGGGTAAATTAAAATGGTTCAATGGATATTAGAACCCCATTTATCACTCAAAAACTCTTAATATTTCTAAAGTTCCGATTGTTAAACCCTAATTGATTTTGATGATTTTAAGATCACCTTGAATTATGTTGCAATGATATTATTGCTAGTTTTCGGGATCGGAGGTACTTGTGTGATATCCGAAAGGTGCAAAGGTTAAAAATTTAGCTGTTTAAGGAGTAATAAGCTTAGAATTCTCTCATTCCGTTCTCATTTTCACATGGTCTTCTTCTTTGACTTCCATGAAGAGGAGGGTTTGAGTTAGATCTCTCCATCCCCTCCCTTTTTCTTTGGTCGTTTTGGTTCTTTCTTTTCTTTTTCTTACTTTCCTCCCATTTGAAAAGCTTTTCTCTTCTGATCTAGTTTAGATCTAAAAGCTTTCTCTCCCGTTCTCGGAGGTTGTTATTCATATTTTATATAATTGTAGGGTTTTTTGCTTGTATGACTTTGGGGTTTCGTTTCCCTTGGGTTTTGTTGGTGTACAAGTCCAATTTTAAAGGGGATTGGATGAGTCTTATGAAAGTTTCGCTCTCACAAGCATTAGATCCATACACGTTTAACCTTTTTACTTTGAACGACAATGGTGTTGGGGACACCATACCAAGGCACGCACCACCAAATCCCCAATACCGAAAGGCAAAGCCATTGTAATAGATAGAGATTTCGGTGTGTACTCATTACTAAAGACAAATTCAGTGATCAACCATTGATTTTGGTTTGAAAAAGTCACAGATTGGCCTTTTGAGTACATGATCCATAACTTTGTTCTAATGATTCATCTTATTATCTTATACTTATTTTGTTTTGAATTTTTTTGGGATTTATGTTATGGTTGGACTAAATTTAATCTCTCTAGTATTTTTGTGAAAATGAATGAAATCTTACCTTGACCACCAATAGTAATTAAGCTTGATTAGTATAGGATAGAAACTCTATCGCTCGGGGAATAAAGACCCACGAATATATTTAAAAATATCCTCACTCTACCTCCTTTGTAAACATCTTGGGATGAAATACTTGAGTGAAAATCATCCTATTAGAATGAAAATAAATTTGTGAGAGTTTTATCTTAATATCGAGAGCTTTCCAAGCATTAGACACCAAAATTCTACAACTAGCGAATCCGGCTTCACTCCGGAAGAATTTAGGGAGTGTAGCTGGCATTGATTTGGAGCCGAACCACTATAAATCGGTTCGGCACCTCTCTATCTCTTAACTCTATTATTTAGACCATATAGTCAATACATTACTCATTTATATTTTTTCTTCTTTCTTTCTGGGTCTAACTATTCCTCATTTGTTAATTTCCCCTTAATTGGCGAACATATAGTTTAATTACTTGACTATCTTGGCAAACATAGATCACATCAAACGAAACTCATGGATGAGCCCTTTAGGAGGGAAAATTCCAGACGGATTCGGCGATCAGCCAAATGCTTGGTTCCACCACTGGAAGCCATGGTCGCCTGGTTGGGCACCTGATCCTTTTTGTGCCCGCCGCTCGATTAACTCCATCATACGACTATGACTCTATTGAGTATGCCCGCCCCTTATTAAAACTCTTTTGCAGATGAATGGACATATTGAATGAGTAGCTTATGTAAACGATTTCTGGTAAGACCTCTCTATGCACTTGGCATGGCTCTTAGTTTATTAGCACGGATTCACCTAATTTCACGAATCAACGGAGAATCCTCTGGTTCAATTAATTATAACTTTGAAGTCTCCTGTCAAAAAATATCCAACCTCCTTCACCACCTAGGCGAACTTCAACCGCCAACACCCCGATTCCTTCAACCACCGTTCTTAATGGCAATGGCCGTGGCTCATTCTCTCTCTCTCTCTCTCTCTCTCCCTCTCTCCCACCCTTGGTGCTCTGTCGATAAAGGACAATCGCATCCACCTCGGCCTTGTCACCATCGGGGTCCAGAAAAGTATAGGGACAAGATATGAAATAAAATGGATCACCTCAGCAAACGACTCTAAACTATCAAAATAATTACTGGGATACAATTGCCAGAAGATGCTCATCCTCTGACGATTGAGAGAATTTAGTAAGCACAAAGCGTGAAAACGACAGGAGCAGACCTGCTTACCATCACTCGTTTATACAAATATAATGTTTCCCAGAAAGAAAAGCACAAACTAAACGAAGGAAGACGACCAAGTACAACAAGCAATCAGGAAAATAAAATATAGCGACTGGATCAAACCCCCCTGGCGTTATTTTTAGGGTTTCTTAAATGCATTTCATGCGGTCTTTGCACAAGCCCTGAATATATAAATCCAATCAAATCGGATTAGATTAGATTAGAGATAAACAGCTCTTTCCAATGCATTATTTTTAGGCTGACAACTGGTGAGGAACTTGGGGCGAAACGTACGCGATAATGCTTCGAGGTGTTGGGGATTCCTCAGGCAAAGACAAAAAGGAAAGAAGCGCCCAGCTCTTACGTCAATTCACGTTGCTTTCAGTTCTTCAACAACTCTCACGCCATCGATTCACGTATAAATAGAACTTCCTCCTTTTTCTGGTTTTAATAAGAGCCGTATCTGGTTTTAATAAGAGCCGTACCTTAAGTAGTGACTAATGTCGGCTGTCATATTAGATTAAATCGAGAAAAAAAAAACCTGATTAGGTAGCTCACATACAAATTTATTTGTACTGACTGGTATGCTGAATCCGATCCATGACGAAGCACACATTTAAGAAAAGATTACTGGGTATCTTTCTATGTGCGAAATCCAATCCATGACGAGGGTTTATATGACTTATGGTTAAACTTTCACCGTAAATGGCCTGATCAAATTTATTATGCAAATTTGGTCACTCTTTGCACCAATCCAACTTAGTCTAGTCAGCTTAGTGAATTTTCTATATATGATAATTAGATATGCTTCTTTAGTTTTGCTTTGACCAAAACAAAATTGCTGTTCGAGTAACTTTCTGAATGGATCGATGGGCGGACCTAAAAGATAATCGTCTTAACTCAGAAGTTTAAGTACATCGAGAAAAACGAGAAGGATTGAGTCGAGAAGCGAAGATGGGGTGCCTATAAGCTTGTTTCTTCATTGGAAGAAGTTGAGCTACCTAAAAATTGATTCCGAAGTGTTAGTGACCTGCAACCGTCCTTTGTTTCTAGAGAGCAATTTCTTAATCAGCCCTTGCTTTCATACTGCATATAACTAAGGTAACAACTTCAGAGGTGATTAATGATTAAGACAAGGAGATGCTGATGGTCCCCAGACTGAGAAGATGCTCGTGAAATTGAGAGGGAGCATGCTTCGCAAAACCAGGGTGGATTATAGTTTCTTGTCCCATAAGCTGCTTTGAAATTTTCATTGCGTGCTCTCTTGGAGGGCGTCGTACCCGAAAGTTTCGAGAAATTCGAATTCTACGAAAAGAAAAAGGGCGGAAAATGGATTCCAGGTTTTACGTTTCTGTTTCTCTCGTTGTGTACTGTTCGAGTTTGGAGAAAAGGGCGAAAACGGCTTCCCGGTATTGGGCGCCTTTTTCCCTTTGCGATGCTCAGAGGTTTCAGTCTTCAGACAGTGGCATGTTCTTGCATCTGTCCTCAGCAGAAACATAGTTCAGGGGACATTATGATGGCCAACATCAAACGGTTGGCGTTAAGCTGGTTGTTTTCTTAAATCTGCAGACAACTGTTTCAATTAATTACAAAGAGCAATTTCAAATGTCGATTCAGTTGAGATTTTCTCGCGGTATTCAAATCGTAAAAGGGGCCAAGATCATGAAGCAGAAAAGAGACCCAAAAAGAGCTTCCAAAAAGGAAAGAATATATGAAAATTTAAAAGAGTATTCGAAGATTGGGTCAGCAAGCATTACACATCTGGGACTGTAGTATGTGTCTGGCTGTGGGTGTTTTGAGACCTCCTTTCTCTATTGGCAAACCACTGAACTGTCCTTCTAGCTATTGGCAACCATATCTGCCGCGTCCTCTCATCCTTAGAATCACCACCCTCAAGTAAAGACATCTCTCTATGCCTATTCCTTGAACTCGAATCTCCAAACCTCGACACGCCAGTTATCTCTGACAATGATCTCTTATCTGCTGGCGACATAATCTTCGATTGCTGAACTGAGCCTGAATCTACAGGGGCCGTGGAAGGATGCCCGGGGACCGAAACCAAACTGTTCTTGTCAATTGAGCTCAACTTGCTCTCAAACAATCTCTTCCTATCCATCTCCTCCTTGATCTTCATTATCTCACCACTTTCAAATGTCCACGCCGCCGTTGTGGCGGCTTGTCCTGTGCCTTCCAGTTCTAGGGAAGAGAACCTATTGCTTGAGAGGTCGTTTAGCATCTCCGAATTGAGGAACATTAGATCGGAAGAGCTCACGTTGCTCCACCGGTTCTTGAGGACAACATCGGATGCTATGATCCTGTGGTTAAACTTGTGCAGGATCTTCCTCTTCTCGGCCTCTTCTTGGATCTCCTCTTCCTTGTTGCTCTTGAAAATCTTCCGAAAACTGCTGCCGATGCTGAATCGCGATGATGATCCTTGAATCCCTGCCTCTCTCTGAACGAACAGCTCCAAGTTGGAATCTTGTCTCATATCAGATTGGCTCATCAGCCTCATGCTATTCGTATAGGTGAAGTTTGCTGGGTCCTCGGCACTGACTTTGTGCCGGCAGAGCGGGCAGCTTGAGTGCTTCTCAAGCCAATAATCGATGCAATCGATGTGGAATGCATGCCTGCACTTGGGGAGTAACCGGAGAATCTCAATGTCTTCGAACTTGGACAAGCACACCGCGCACTCTAGCCCTTGTTTCGATCCCTTGAGCGAGGAGAATCTGAAGAAAGGGAGGGACTCAATCACAGTCTTGTCGATGCCTGAGAACCTCGACCTCGACCTCGTGAGCACCGCAGGGTTCTCTTGATCACCGCTGCCGGCAGTAGTAGACCCAGCCCGGTGGCAGAACTTCGCATACACTAGCAGGACAAAGGTGATGGAGAACATTACAGAGAGTATGCCGATGACGACGGCGAGGCTTGGCTGGAAATTGGAGACCATGTCTTCTGATGAGGATGAGAAATTTTCCTGGCCATATGAGCTTTGTGCTTGAACTTGTAAGAACAAGAGAGCAAGAAGTGAGACCCAAACGAGGACATTCACTTGATTCATCTGGAGTGCTAGGAAAGTTTCTTACTTTTGCCCAGGATTCTATGCTTTATGCCCTGGCATTCTGATAAGAAAGCCTAGAAACATAAGCCCTTCGAGCATTTTTAAATGGGGTGGTTTGAGGTCTCTGATTTTCTGGCTTTGTTCCTAGGCCGTTTCCGTGTCTGCCCAAATATAATAAACCATTTCGTGGCTTAACAAGTGGTGTTAGAAAAGAGTTAGTGATCTAGAGGTGGGTGAGGTTGATGATGGCATACAAGTTTGGCTTTTGACTTGAAGAGGGTCGGCGCAATGGAGGCTTTTTTCCAGAAAATTGCATAAAGGACTAATTTAAATGCATGTTTATCTCATCCTACCAAACCAAATTTTTATAGTAACACCATGAATGGGTTATCTGCTGCCACAAATATTAACAAAGCATTTTATCAATGCACACTCTCGAGACACTTATTATGCAATCTAATATTGAAAGTTTATAGATTTTCAATGCATTATTTTCAGTGTGTTATTAGAAACGTCAATTTGAAAATCAAAGTATTTTCCTATGAGAAATGTCGAAGGAGTGCTTTAAGAACCCTCGTTACCCCCATAGTAATTTCCAGAACCATGATTAAAGCATTACCATTGCATTGATGTGTTGCGGCTTCCTCGTCTTTTTCTAACTACGAATCAACATGGAGATGTGCCTGCTTTCACATCAAATATCTTAATCACTTGACAAGACGGAAGTATGCATTCTAAACGCCTAGTCCAACCATAATCAGAAAATGTGAACTGCTAATCTGGTGAAACTCTTTTCACAAAGTCACAGCTTCATCCATCTAGCATTACCATTTCACTAGTAGATTATGCTAGTACACGTCTATTTAGGTGTTATATGTATCATGTCAAAGACCCAAGCGGCAACATATGCAACATACTAACATATTTATGTATTGTTTGCATATATTATCGATGAGTTTATCTATACATGTGCGTGTGAACATACGATTAAATAGCATAAACAGAGAGCTGCAAACCAAACCAGTTGGTCCTGAACCCTACTCGACCATGCGATAATGAAGTCAAGAAACCTGATTGAGCTTATACAGTATCCTTCAAATGCATGGTTTGTGACCTGCAAATTTCATTTTCAGAGCCACCTGATTTACTTTACGTATGTGCTCAGCTCACCTGATTAAAGTGAGTCTAAAAATGGCGAAAATAAAACGATACGCAAATGTTCTAATAAGGAAAATCAAAAGGAGGACCTTTATCCATTACTAATGGGATATACAAGGACAATCCGAGTTCATTCTCTAGTGGCTTAAACTTCAGAATATTCATAAATACAACTTTTGATTTCACTTGGTATCAAAGGTTTAGGTCTTCAAGTTCAATTTCATATTTCCCGACCATCCATGGATTTTCATTTTCTCTATACGCAGAATTTTATAGACCTTCTCCGCCAATGGGCTCCACCCTTCAAGTTCTCATCGTCCCAATAACTCTACCTAACTGGGGTAGTTAAATTTTTAAAAGTAGACGGTTACATGCTCAATTTTAGCAACCGTAGTGACCACAGAAAGATTTAATTTGCACACGTGTCCAAGAAGACAGTAAGCGGGCATTTGAGATTTAGAAAAATCATATGAATTCGAATATTGAAATGACAAAAACATATAAACGCCTAGTACAACATCATAAGACCCAAAATACCTTGTTAGCTTCTTGGCCAAGGAAGCGACTATCGATAAGTCACGGTCAGCAACAAATGTCCAGACATCCAACCGCCATTAGAAGCACCGATCTCATCTCAACCCTATTAAAAAAAAGGGAAAATACAGACCACATCTGTTAGCAACATACGCAAGGGTAGATATAAATCAGCATAGTTTTCAGAGGCTGCACATGCAGGATGATCACAGCCTGGGACAAAAGTCAAAATGGAGGAGATGAGGGTGACACCAGCATGAGAGATCAAGACAGTACGTGCGTGGCCCTTACGATAATAGGTTTGTCCATGCTAGGCATCTTGAATCGTGTTCAATCATGTCTCCTTTTTTTATAGTAATTATGTCAATAATGTAGAAAGAGTTGTCCATCAAAGAAGCGCCACGGAAGCCGAAAGCGGCAATTCAACTTTAATCGTGACTAGGCATTTGCGTGGCTCTCTAGAGATTCTTATTAGATCTTACTGAGGGAAGGAAATATTTGTTAGGTAACAGTCGGTTCCTGGCACATGCCATTAGAAAATTCTCTGGAAATCGTCTTGGAATTGGGTGGAACTCAAAATATAGGATAAGTCTAATGTTTCATAGAGAAAAAACTGACGATCTTCCTTGCATCGTAGTATCATGAATTTTCTTGAAAATTTCGAAATCTTGTCGGTAGGCTTTCGAGATTGGCAACTTACCGGCCCGCTTTGCAGTTAGTAATTTACCAACAATATGAAAAATTATCTCATCGAGTTTGATAGTGAATTATAATATCCTCCTACAAATTTACCATGTCAAATCAAATACTACTAGTGGAATTAGTAACTTGTAAAGGGATTTAACAATATATATTCAACTAGGAACATGCATTATTATTTATTTGTCAATTTTATCAACGTAGGGACCACATTTACAAAAGTAGGTTATGAGAGAAAATTGTCCAAAAACTCCTAAATCTATTGGATGACGGTCAATTCAGTCTTAAATCTTTTAATTATATCAATCGAATACTAAACCTTTTGACAACTTGCCAATTTAATGTGCTTATATAGTCCTAAACATTTTGATAATATGTCAAGTTAGTCATAAACCTTTATTGATTTGTCAATTTAGTCATTTTGGTCAATTTTGGCATAAAATCACTTACGTCGCAGTCTAGTTAGTATGGACTATCCTACGTGGTATGGTCGGCGTTAACGTGCATAATTTTGCACTATTTTTTAATTTTATGAATTATGTTTCTTTGTTTTTTTTTTTTTTGGTTATCCTTTTCTTTTCTCTTTCCCTTTTTCCCATCGCTAGCCATTGCTAGGCTTTGTTGATGGCCAGTGGAGGTCTTTGGTCTTAGGCCCTTGCCTAAGGTCAACAGAGGGAAAAAGGAAAAACGTAAAGTAATATAAAGTAAAAGAAAGAAAGAAAATATTCAAAAAATTGCAAAAATTATCTACAACATTGCCTATTGAGCCACATAGGACGGCTGACATTGACTAGACCGCCACATAAGTGGTTTCCTACTAAAATTAATCAAAATGACTAGATTAACAAATCGTTAAAAAAATTTAGGTATAGATTGACAAATCGTCAAAAGTTTTAGGACTAAATTAACACAATTAATAGAATTATGTTTAAATTTATAAGTTGTCAAAAAATTTATGACTAAATTGACACAATCAAAGTGTTTAAGCTAAATTGGTCACCATACAAAAAATTTAAGACTTTTTGGATGATTTTCCCTAGTTTATGATATTGTTGCAAAATTTGCCTAACAACTTGTAGGAAAATATGATAAATGAATTCAGTAAGTAACTAGTGAAGTTTGTAATTATCAAACTTTTGAAAAAATGATAAATTTTCAAAAGTTCTTGCACTTTCTATTACATCATTTTTTTTTTTGTCAAAAGAAATTTTCATTTATTACCAAAATAGTACATGAAAAAAGGATGCATACGAAATCTCAAAAGTCGTCATAACAAGCTAGGCTTGTAGAGCTCCAAAATAAACAAAAAATCACAAATCAATATATATTATCAAAGCATGGTTTGAGCATGGTTGGTAAAGATCATCGCAGCTCGTCCTTCAAGAACAAATTTATGACTGCATCAAGCAAAAGGATTAATAGTCAAACAATGAATCACATATTATTGCCTTTCAGTGATGTACACCTATGTTCAACATCCCCAACACAATTACTATACGAAAATAATATAAACATGTTGAACAAACTCAAATATGACAGCTGTGAGAGCATGCCATTTAGCAAGAGCACATATTTGATATTTAATTTGCTGTGAATATTATTGAAGCTAGAAATGGAGTACTTATTTATTAAAACTCCTAAATCTAGAGTTAGATCAAAGAGAAAAATTCCCGCATCTAAGATCGAGAGAGCAATGAAAGAAAAAAAGCAATTAAAGAGGGAGGAAGAGAACTAGGTCAAATCCCTCCCCTCCAAAAGTTGAAGAGATGACAAAAGCTGAAACTTAGAAAGGGAGAGAAATAGAGAGGCAAAGCTTAAAAGATAATAATACTTGGATCTATTTTTAGCTACACAAGCTCCATGAACGTTTTTTGGGTCACCAATCATTAAGATGAATAGTTATAGTCAGAAGATGATTTATACTTGGTAACAAGCCTGTCCTGGATCACTAGCGTCGCTTATAGGGTAACCGCATCAAAACAAGGGTTGTAGCCAATCAACAAGGGCCGGTCACACTTTTCCTCTAATGATGTGAGCTATCAATCGGTGTTTCTTTATTTTAAAGTACCAATGCTTGCACAATCTATTCCCCCCAATTTCCCTTTGTACCTCTGTATTCCTAGAAGGAGGGAATACCCTTTTGGTGCTTTACATCTTGAAAGACCTTAGGTCCAAATTTGAATCAAGATGAAGTCTTTTAAGGACATGCTCAAGTCTCAGATGAATAGTTATAGTCAGAAGAACTAACCAATTCAACACCAAATTTAAATGATGTTGCCGTAACTATTAGAATTAGCTTATACATGTAGAACGAAAACCCGGATACTTTTGAGAATTTGCCGCCTCTTTGATTCATGATATTTTTCTATCAGAAAATATGTCAAATGCACCGATTCAATGGCTGGCCAAAGTTAACCAATTTACACTCAAAATGCTATCGCCTAGCTAATCCACGATAATAAGCTACTGAAAATAAACGCACTATGTACAGCAAAAATCTCATCAACCCACTTCACCTA
Source organism: Eucalyptus decipiens (assembly GCA_014182575.1). Taxonomy (NCBI): domain Eukaryota; kingdom Viridiplantae; phylum Streptophyta; class Magnoliopsida; order Myrtales; family Myrtaceae; genus Eucalyptus; species Eucalyptus decipiens. Next base: position 12,730,964 of record CM024611.1, on the reverse strand, counting down.
AAAAAAAAAAAATCTCATCAACCCAAGTCAAAGAAAGGACCTTTAGCCCTGGCTTCAACTTGACGTACCCTGGTCCATCAGTTCACGTCTCCTCCTTTTCAATCGGCTACTGCGCCTCCGGCCTTCTACTAGAAATCAAAAGGCATAACTCTCGGGTCCAGACGTCGCGAAAAGCCCATACCCTAACGATATCCGAAACCTCCAATCGGTTATCCTTGACGAATAAATTCCACCCGCTAGTGATTACATGCGACCTGCCGCACCAAATTTTGAACGTCATAGGATACGCCTTCCCCGCTGGATTAAACGTCTTCACCGGAATTCCCACCTCAATGTCGTCACCCTTCTTGAGCAAGGGCAAGATAGATGTTGCAAAGTCCGTTTTGTTCACGAGCAGCCGGCTCTGAATGCCGATGATGTCACTTGTCGTCAATTGCTTCTCGAATGGCTCGCTGCAATCTCCGATCGAGTCAATAAGCGTGTTCACGATCCGAGCCGAGTGGAGTCCGGTCGCTGAGTGTTGTGGATCATACGGTGGCCGACTTGGACATGAACTAGCTTGAATGGTTTTCAATTGCCTATGTTGTTGCATTGGTCGGACTCCTTGCTCTTTGTTCAACTCCATGTCCTTCAATATGGAAAGAAGCAGTGATGCTTGGAGTCTTTCTTTGGGCTCTTCAGAGAAAGCAACGCTTGTGGAGGAGAAATTGCTTTGACGGGGACTTCTCTCCATGTCGACTTTTTTCTCTCTTTTTGGCCCCTTGAAATTCACAGCTTATGAAATTATAAGCATGTAAATATATATTTATATAGGTCTATAGAGTTGCCTTTTCCCGTAGCAAAATAAAAGTCTTACAATAGAAAACTCAAATTTTCTCAGCTTGGAAAGTTACTTGAAAGTCATCATGGTGATATATTACTAGACCCAAAAAAACCATGGAGATATATTCAATAATATACGTAAGTTGTGTCAATCTTGGAGTAATCAGTAGTGTTAGGGTTTATTTAGGATACTTGAAAAGATGTACTCCGTGCTTTGTCGTTACAATCCTAATTTTCCTAATTAGGATAAAGGCCAATAGGAGAGTCTCGAGATTATCAGATAGTGCCAAGAGTATCACTTACCTTTTTCAATTTTATGGCTTTAATACCTTTTTTTTTTAATCACTTGTCTACTCATACAACATGGTGCTCTTTTTCTTTTTTCTTTTTTCTTTTTTCTTTTTTCTTTTTTCTTTTTTCTTTTTTTTGGGAGGGGGGGAATTATCTAATATTTTAATAATAGAAGTTATAAAGCCAAAAGCAATATATACACTGTTTGAAGATAGCAATCACACATCATTCTATGATTTTTTACTAATTGTAGGAAATATTGCATCAACACGGGATTATCTTACAAAAAGTAAAGAAGGAAAGGAATATCGATTTACTCCAGGTCCATTTGTTTTTTTCTTTTTCTTTTTTTTTTTTTTTTTTTTGTAACGTGTGACTTATCTAATCAGATGACTTGTAAAGTTCTACTATTTCATATCAAAAAATGTAAATTTTTTGCGTCCTAGTTCATTTAAATAAAGTATTGATAAGTGTTTAAATATTTGGTAAAAAAATTATCCGTAACTTTTTCTTCAAGTAGTCTATTGGCAACTTACTAACACTTTTATGAGATTACCAACTCTTTTTAATAGTTTGGAAATCAGCAATTTTGTACTTATTTATCTATTTTTATTTACATAAGTTTCCAAAAGTTCGAATTTACTAACTCTTGCACGAAATTATCCATTTGAACTGGAGTAATACACCAACTTTGTCATATTAAACTAAGTTTTGTATTATCAATTTTCATGTGAGTTCGTTAACATCCTTTGTTTTTGTTTCCCTTATTTATCAATTTTTCTATTGAGTTACCAATTTTGATTTGTTTTGACTAGCAACGTCTTACATTTATCAACTCTTATCGATGATTTACCTAAACTAGCATAACTTATTAACATTTCTCCCATTAACTACCACATAGTATTGCATAACCAACTCTAAGATGAATTACTTCGTGACAATATTTGGTTTTGTTTCAATTTGCCAACCTTTTTTTTTTACAAACTTTTATTTGCATTTCTTAACAACTCATACATTTAAGTTTTTTCTAAAAAAGATTACCAATCTTAATTAGAGTGATTTACCAATTTCTCTCTTATTAAGTTACCAATTAGGAGATGAAGATCGTCGGTTTACTGAAGCTTCATCTGTTCATTCCTTTTTTTTTCGTTTTTGTACCCCATGGCTTATCTAATTAGATGACATGCAAAGTTTTATTGTTCTATGCCAAAAAATATGGAATTTCTTTGTTGATAAATTTTAATAAATGTTGGGCAAGTACCAAAAATCTGTTGGTAAAAAATTGACCGGTGACTTCTTCTTCTGCTTTTTCCAGTAATGTACAGGCGACTGACTAAAACTTCTTATGAAATTGTCAATTTTTCTCTAATTATTTACATTTGATTTTGGACTATAATATCTCAGCAAAAGTAAGGGTGCGTTTGGTTGGATTTTTAGGAAAAAGTAAAAAACTTTAAGTTAAAGAAGTTTTCCAAATTGCAAATTGTGTTTATTAAATTGTAATATGAAAATCCATTGTAAAGTACCTTTGAGCAAAATAATGTTTGAGAGGATTATATTTACAAAAAACTTTTATGATTAAAAAAATTTGTCAAAAGAAAAATAAAAAAGTTAGCCGGCAAGAGTAGGTGGCCACCAACAATTGAAATCTATTGTCAGTGACTGACATATGAGGTTGCAAGACCTCAAGTGGCCCCTAAAGACAACTAGCAGGGGGCCGCTTGGGCTCAAGTGACCCCCGAAGATCACCAACGAGGGCCACCTAGGGTCGGGTGACCCCTAATGAGGGCGCCAACAAGTAGGCTCAATCTCCACGTGACCTCGCCGCAACCTAGATCTAGGTTGCACCCGCCGAGGTTGCACGACCTCCAGTGATCCAAATCTAGGTCACCGAAGGTGGGTCACATGATCGGCACCCAAATCTGGGACATGTACCATCCAAATCTAGGTCACAATGAGATCACATTGGGTCGTCGGAAGTGGGTCACATGATCGGTGACCCAACAACCCAAATCTAGGACATGCTCGGCGAGGTCGCATGACCCTTGGTGACCCAAATCTAGGTCGTGACGAGGTTGCACGACCTCCAGTGACCCAAATCTGGATCATAGCAAGGTCACACTAGGTCGCTAGGGGTCACCCAACCACCCACCCTTCGTTGGCAACCACTTGCAGCTTAAGTAGCACCGACACCAACATGGGACATGCGACACGACATGACACACCGACACATCGTATCTTAAAAAAACAGAGATAATTCCAACACATTAAGATATGTTGTATTTTAAATGTATATTTTTACATATACATAATAATTTATCATTTTATGATTATTTCAATCAAATTAATTTACTATAAAATAATAAAAAAATAATAATAAAAGGCTAGAATGAATTTATACTAAAAACATTAATTCACCATTTATTAGTATCATTCATTGTTTCAATTTAATAAATTCAACTCTATTCCAATAATTCATAAAACTTGGAGAGAGAGAGAGAGAAAAACAAGCAATTCACATTTTAGACTTATGTGTCAGATGTGTCAGATAAGAAGAGAAAAAAATTGAGTGGTGAATTGTGTATCACGAGAAGTAAAAGAAAAGAAAAGAGAATATTAGTTATTTTTCTTTCCCCATTTATTATATTAAATATTGTGTTTTTATTTTTTTCGCATACATACATTTTGACCCATCATTTATTAAAAAATTTTAAAATTGACCTCACATGTCGGAAACTTGCATGTCGAAATTCCAATTTGAGTGTTGAAGCGTATTGGGAAAGTTAACTAAGTATCGGATTTTCCGACACATGTTGATTGAGTATCGGAGAGTATCGGACACAACAAGAAGGCTCTCGAAGAGTGTCGTGCTTCATGACTCGTAGTTATATCGATCATATTCAATAGAGAATAAGAATAAGATGAATAATGGCTCAAAGAAGAAGATGAACTATGACTTGAAGAAGATAAACATTAGCTCAGCATGCCCACAAAGCAAAAGCCCAAGGCACCTACGCCCTCACCTGCTTTGGATTTTCAGCCTTTAGAAGGCTTGCATTTAGGAAATGGGATTCAAAAAAATTTGTCAAACACACTCTATTTGTCCTAAGGATGCCCAAGGGGCTTTGGGAAAACCTTTCCCAAACACACCCTAATTGATAACTTTAGTGGACCTCGGCAACGTCTTTCGGCCTCGCCAATAAACCTATGGCCCCTTCTCCCTATCCTTCCCTTTTGTTTTTCGTAATTTATAATTTATGTTAAGTCTCACTTGTTTGTTGTTGTTTTTTATTTTTTTTTTTTTATGTGATCATCATGTAAGATTACAAACGATAAAAATAATAAAAAGTTCACTTGGCATTTATTTCATTAAAATCAGCGGAGACAATAATGAAAAGATCTGAAGTGCATTGCAATAGCAAACTAGTTTTACTACTTCGTTCGAACCCGCCGTATATTCCCTAACAAGGTCAATCGTTGTCAAGAGTGTCCATCTGGCTTCTCTCGTCTCGACTGCTTTCGCTTCCGAAGCCCATGGTCGCAGCACGGTGAAAACCGACAACAGTCAAAACGAGCTCAAAGTGCAGTACAGCGAACTTCGCAGGTACCCATTCTTGTCTAACAACGAAAGCTGAACCAATGACTCGAAACCTCCCTCTCCTGATCTCTGCAGCTTTCCCCATTCTTCTTCTTTGTGGCTAGAGTTCTTGCTTCTTAGCTGCAGAGGTTTAATTCGCTCGTGCTGGCAAGATTTGCTGATGTTATCTTAAAAAGTTAAAACCTTCCGAGGAGTGTCAATGGAAGTGAATGTATCTTCAAGTTCGCTTCAGTTAAGATACTGTATCGTGTTCTTGCTCAAATTGACTGAATACGGTTCCACCCAAAGCTTGCCCCTTTAGGATTGAGCTTGAGAGGATCAAGATGGGTAATGGCTGCCTCGTCGTTTAAAAGGGACTGGCTCTCATAACAAGTTCTGGGGTTTTGAATTGTGCTCTTGGATACTTGCCAAGATCATGGCTTTGGGTGTGATGATGTTTCGGTTTCGAGTTTAAGCGAGCAGGGAGCACCAGGGATAACCAATTGGTTAATGGGTGTGTTTGTGAAGGGGGGTTGATTAGTAAAATGGTCTCCTTCTTCGGAGTTGTCGTTTTGGTTTTATGGTCTGGGTCAAATTTGATTTGCAGACATCAGATTCGTGCCTTGTGAGGCTGTCTTTCCTTTGTTGATAGCTACTTATTGCTTTAATTTTTCAGGTCGTGGGATTTCAGACACCTCTGTTGTAGAAGTATAAGCAGAAGAACTCATCAGCTCTGTTACTTTGGAAACTAATTGAATAAATAAAGAATTTGGAGATTGCTGCTTTTGATCTTAAGGTTTTGTTTTTGTGGATATGAGGAGGCTGCTGTTCATCACTGGCATATTCATCACAGCTTTAGTTGTGTTTCAATACTCCACACTCCCTCATGGGAGAACAGGATTTGAATTTGCTGTCGGGGGTGGTGTTGGTTCGATGGTAGTGGTAATGAGCAATGCCACCATCATGGACAACTCGAAATCACCTGACTCTTACTTATTGCATGAGGAGTCTGATGAGGTTGCTGGCTCTGATTCGGAGGAAGAGAGCGGCTCTCAGATTATTGGAGTGAAAAATTCGGACAAGGCTCATAGGAACTCAGGCAACATTTTATCACATCATAAAAGTAGCAACTTGATTGAAAACTCCATATCTATGATGAGTGTCCGCTATGAAAAGGATTTGCAGACTGGAAACAATGACAATGTAAATGCTGCGTCTACTGTGGAGGAGAGTACTAACCCAATTGCCATTTCAAGAAAGGTAGAAGATGCAGGAAAAGACATTGTGTCATCTGCAGATTTTGCTTCTCTACCACTTTTACCAGCTAAATTTCCTGCACAGGGTGTACCAGATGAGGATGCAGATTTAAGATCTATCTCAGAGTTTCAGACAGATTCCTCCAATATAAGCAATTTCAGAAGTCCAACCAAGGGAGAAGCGAACAGAAATGCCAACAAGCTACGAGTTGTATCTGCGACCCTTGATGACAAGTCTGCAATGGCTAGAGCATTGAAGAGGTTAAACGTGAAGCCTATGTTATTATCAGACATGATATCTATGTTGAGAGAAAGTGCTGGTTCTTCAAATTCCTTGGTATGACTTTGAATTTGAAGATGAAAGTTGCCAAGGGGGCAAATGTGATTATGCCGTAGTATGACTGGTGCTTTTTGTTGGCAGTAGCGACCAAGACAGTCTTCTGTCTGCGATCGCGAACTTCTATATGCAAAGTTAGAGATCCAGAAGGCTCCTATTATGGCCGATATTGCAGGGCTTGGAGGTTATGTTTTCAGAAATTTTTCTCAGTTTAAAAGGTAGTTAAACTCTCTCTGGTGTTTTGTAATGCATCTCAGTCAAGGGGCTTATGTATATGGTCTCAGTTGTTGAGATGCCCTCTTTATTCATTGTTGTAAAACATGAATCTCTTCAAAATTCTTGGATTAGACTGGTAAATTTGTACAGGTGTATTTAGCTATGTACAGTTAATTCAATTATTAAACAGTATCTAAAATGCCTTTGATTTTTTATAGTCAACCAAGAATAAAACTTCTAACAAAAGCTCTTTGTGAGGAACCTTGATAAGACTTATCTTTTTTGTGGAGATTCTACTTTATCTGTTTGCCAATGGAGGGTTTCATGAACTGTTTCCTTTTATTGTTGCTCATGTTACGGACTGCAGATACTCTTCATGAGTGGAGCAAATGTCCTTTTTGAGTTTATTTTACGTAGCTACTTTGTTTTGTTTGCAGGAGCTATGAATTGATGGAGAAAATGCTTAAAGTTTATGTCTACCGGGAAGGAGAGAAACCCATATTTCATCAGCCAAAGATGAGGGGAATATACTCCTCTGAAGGGTGGTTTATGAAACTAATTGAGGGAAACAAGAAATTTGTTGTGAGGGATCCAAGAAAAGCACACCTATTTTACCTGCCCTTTAGCTCACAAATGCTAAGGAACACACTAGAAAATAACAACTCACAGAGTCACAGAGATCTTGAGGGTTATCTCAAGAACTATGTCAATCTGATCTCTGGTAAATATCGCTTCTGGAATAGAAGCAGAGGAGCAGATCACTTTCTTGTCGCTTGTCATGACTGGGTACGCATGTGTAACCATTCTAAGATTTACTTTCTGAAGCAGCTTTTTTGATTTTGCTTATTACTATGGTTAGTAAGCCAGAACAATATAACCCTCTTAAGTAATATTTAATTTTTGAAGTAGCTTTCTTGATCTTGCTTATAAGGATACCATGGCCTACTAGATTATCATGTCTTGGAACCTATTACAGGTCATTACCAATTACAAGCTATTTATCCATTCGTCAGATGGCTTTAGACTTCAGGAATATGATTCCAAAAAAGTGAATAAGTATCATTTCAAATGCTTTATTGTCTTGATTGGATAGAAAATGAAAATGAGGATAGAAAAGAAAGTTAGCGTACGAGGTAATAATGTTTAAACTGATTTGAACTAAGCGAAAGCCAAGTTTTCTGGGTAATTCTTAAGCTAACATGATATATGGCTTTTCAGGCATCCAAAATAACCAGACAACCTATGGGGAATTGCATTCGAGCTCTCTGCAATGCGAATGTCGCCAGAGGATTCAAAATTGGCAAGGACACTACTCTGCCGGTGACATATGTGCGCTCAGTGGAGGATACTGTAAGAGATATCGGTGGCAAACCCCCCTTAGAACGATCTATCCTGGCCTTTTTTGCAGGAGGCATGCACGGTTATCTCCGGCCAATTCTGCGCCATTACTGGGAGAACAAGGAAGCAGACATGAAAATCTTGGGGCCAATGCCTCGTGATATCGACGGCAAAAGAGCTTATCGGGAATACATGAAAAGCAGCAAGTACTGCATTTGTGCCAGAGGTTATGAAGTTCACACACCCCGCATAGTTGAGGCCATTTTCTATGAGTGCGTCCCTGTTATAATATCAGACAATTATGTGCCTCCTTTCTTCGAGGTTTTGAACTGGGAGGCATTCTCCTTGTTTGTGAAAGAGAGTGACCTTCCAAAGTTGAGAGACATCCTGCTATCCATTCCTGAAGAAGAGTACCTGCGGATGCAGATGGGAGTTAGAATGGTGCAGAAGCATTTCATTTGGCACAAAAAGCCCGCCAAATATGACTTGTTTCACATGGTTCTCCACTCAGTATGGCACAACAGAATCTTTCAGCTAAAAGCCAGATGACGCACTGACCTTTTGGCCTTCTGGTACAGCCGAAGCGGGTACCAACAACAGACTACAAAGTACTTGATCAGCCAAGGAAACAAGATTTGGTTGTTCAAGAGACTGGAAAATCAATAATCAAGGGATGAAGATCGTATTGGGGGTCATATGCCTTAATTAGCCACTGTGCCTTAGCTCATGTGCATTGAACCGTGGCCGTTAAAGACGTGGCTTTCGCAGGATTTGAATTAATCTGCAGGCACATGATTGATTCGATCTGGCGTCCTCTTTTCTCATCTGGAGTGTGGAATCCTTAGTTTACTTTTGATTTGATCGATGACCACGGATTTTGTAAATGTGATACCGTAATTGAAGACTGCTATTCTGGAAGGATCGATTAACAGTCCAGTTGCTTGCGGAGAATCGCAGGGACGGACAGACGGTGTGCTAGTGAAAAGTATTAATGATTCTTCTGTGCTTTCTAGCCGAAATGAAGTAGTCTTTCATGTGAAGAGTGGTAGTCCATTTGCTGACAACATTTGGTAGCAGTTCTGTTCTAATCAATCTCTTCACAGGTTAACCCTTATAGTAAAAAGGCAAAATACATTTTAAATCTCAAAAATATTGTTAGGCAACATTAAGGTTGGCCGACCTGCTCGTGAACAGCGTGAGTAGTTAGACAAGTCACAAGTTTATCCCTCGACAACACTGATTTGTGCGTCGTCGATTATTACTTCATGTGAACCGGCAGGCCCATGGAAACTGCTGTTCGGATTAGCCCTAACACAAAGAGCCCCACACAGTCCACTGTAAAATCCGCATTGTTGATATTCCTACGAGGAAAAGCAAGATTCACCTTCAAGAACTAGACTCTTCCTAATTATTTTTACATTACATAACCGGAATAATAAAAAAAGATAGAAAATACGAGATTATGAATGAGCACATTGTTAAAACTATTAACTTCCTACTCTTCATAAGATAACCGCATACATTCTTAACCATGTAATTACGGTGCTTGACGCTAGTGCATGCTAAATTGAATCTGGACCATTGTAAATGATGGATCTCACCTGCCGAATTCAATTGTCTAAATCAACTTGAGTTAATGTACCAGATTTACTCGACCATTCCATCCATTCACCTAATCCACAACTGCGCAACTGAAATTCTGTTTCTATAGTTGGACATCTTGGCGCGGACCCCACCACCGTTTCGGAACATTTTTGTTCTAGCGAAACAGCTTACGAGAAAAGAAGGAAGAAGACGAGGACTCCCCGGCAAAGGCAAGCCCAAGCCCCGCGGATGGTGCTGGCGACTCGTGCAACTAGAACAGAGGGAAAGTGGAAAAGGGTAAAATCGATGGCACTGGGCATAGCCACTGATGATGCTCTCTGAAAGAGCATTCAACCATCCACAGTGAGTGACTTCTGTCGAACACATCTGCAACCGGGAGTGCGGATAGCAAGCATTTCGCCGAAGAAGAAGACCCACGAATCGATCCAACTTGATCAGTTCGAGAAGAACGGTCAAATTGACCGTGGGGACGGATCGGAATGTTTCTTGGTTTGTTTAGTGGTTAACTAATCTGCTCCCTGTACTGTTTTGATGGGTCTTCTTGAACTTGCGAAACCCATATTTTAAACTGAAAAAATCCTGGTGGGTGTGATGCAAGATTCTCTGTTTCTCCGTGCTTTCGTCACGACAGCGAGAGGAGCCAAGCGCCGCATGCTCGAGTCTGAATTGGGCTTGCGTCATTGATTGTTGTGTTGCCTCCACAAACAGCTTAGCATGATGCCATTTTCCTTTTCTTCAGTGTTCTGATCGCGTTGGAGTTTGGTAAAGGAGCATCTCTCTAGGGTTTCAAGCTTCTTGCTGAGCTCGGAGGAGTTTTGGGTTGCTTCGTCTCGGTGACTCGTCGCTGCCACTGCTTCAAACTATGAGCACTGGTTCGGGACGAGTAAGAGTTGTTCTCTCGTTTTGCTTCTGAATTTGCTTTGAATGCAGAAAATCCCCCTGAGTCCGCTTCCAATTCTTGCGTTGCACTTGCTTGGGTTGAATCATGCCGCAATGTCAGTATATAAATATGTAACCCGGTGTTTTTGGCTTGACATAGTATCTCTGCTACAGAAGCATATAAGATTTTCTTCATTTGGGCTGACCCAATATTACCTGGATAAATTTTGGTGGGCACTTGCTCAGGGTATATCTGGGGATGTCCTGTTCGAAAAGCAATTAAAGTTCTTTCTCCATATAATAGTTCTTGGTATTGGTGTTTATTCAAGTAAATTTGCAGTTGATCTGTGATTGGATGATGGGCAGTTGACGTCAAGAATGAGTGCTTCGATTGCTTCTTTATGATTTACATGCATGTTGATTTCATTCCATTAAGGGAATTGGTAATGTTTTTGCATCTACTCGTCGCGTAGAATCATTTCAAACTTTCAATTGTGTTCACCCTACCGTTCTTTTTGCCTCTTTGTGGTGACTTGTGCTAGATACCTGCATTAGATACTCATTGTTGGTTTTCTGAAGCTTTACCTGTAGAATTCTTTCTTCTTTTATCTTTCCTCTTCGGAGTATCCCATCACTGAGACTATTTTAGCTTCAACTTTTGCTGCAGAACTGACAAAAGGGCGTGTCATTTTCCCTTGGAAGATGATTCGTTGAACTTATGTGTCGGTGTGGATCCCCCCTTCCTGCTATGAGGCTCTGCATTGAATTTCAAAGGCTCTTCCTAAGCAAAAATAGGAGATGGCTTTTCCTAGTGGCATTAGTTGCCACTACTCACTTGATGTTTCAGTTTCTGCTGCTTCCATATGGAACTGCTCTTCAGTCTTTATTACCCGACCGAAAGATTATGACCGCTGACAATGCCACCTTCTCAAACACACATTCCTCTGCAAAATCCGTGATGGTTCGCAACCCTCTTACAGTCAATGTTTCAGAATCTGCAGAAGCTCTCGTGTTTCTTGGAGCGATTAAAAGCAATAAGAATTTTAATGGTGGAGGGGACATTGGGCATTATGATGGGCAGAATAGAGTGGACAGACAAGAACAGAAAAGTAACGTACCTGAAGGTAGCATTGATCATGTGATTGAAATGGGTGCAGCTAAAAGGAAAGAGGGTGGTTTGTCCTCCAATAAAATCATGCATATGAGCGAGAGTCTGGTATTGCAGGGCAGAGAATTTGAAAATCATACTTTTGTCCCAGTCATGGCCAGTGATACACATAGCGTCTCTTTGGAGCTGACTGTGGAATCAGACAATAGAACATTGTCAGGTGATATTCAGTCAGAAACTTTGAGTTTGCCTCAAGAAACGTTGAAAGATTTGGAAACTGAGTTCCATTCCACAACACTTACTCCACCTGCCACACCTGCCAGGGCTCTACCATCTGACACGAACAATGTGAAAGACTTGATGTGGAATGCAAGTAATTCCTTTCATTCTGCTGGTGCACAAAATATTAGTACATCTTTGCAAAACCAATCATCAGCTACAATCAATCCAGGGAAGAAGAAAATGAGGTGTAATATGCCACCTAAATCAGTTACAACTATAGAGGAAATGAACCATTTATATGTGCGGCACCGAGCATCTTCTCGTTCAATGGTATGAACATTTCACTAATAGGACTAAGAATTAGAATACAATTCTCACTTTTTCTGCAAATCTAAACTGACTTATGTGCTTGTAGAGGCCAAGATGGTCCTCAAAAAGGGATCGGGAAATTTTAGCTGCCAAGCTGCAAATTGAGAATGCTCAAGTTGCTATCAACAATCAAGAACTTTATTCCCCTCTTTTTCGGAATGTTTCCATGTTCATAAGGTGAGCGTATTTAATTCGAGTGTGAAAATTCACTTGCAAGTTTTGGAGAGAAGGAAAAGTCATGTTTGCCAATTGACTCAGGTGTCTTGCATAGTGACTGCTGATGTGCTTAAATTGCATTTATTTTTGCTTCAGCATTATTAATCTTAGTCATGTTAGTGGAGGCCTCAACAGTAGAGGATGGAGTTATAGTGATTTGCGTCTGCTGAGTTAGAATTGTAACATAAGAATTGTGTATAGTAGCCAGTTGCTGTTTGTAATTGCTGCAGGAAGTTTCAAAATCTGTTTTCTGCTTCCATGCAGTATACTCCTTTATCAACTAACTGTCTAAACAGAAGTTCCAATATTTCATGGCCTGCAATTGCACTTTTATGGGGGCATAGATGATTCGTCATCATGAGGAGCTATTTTTTGGCTTATTGACCTGAGTAAGATGCTTTAGTTTCAATTTGTCCTTGGAGTAGCTGTAGTGAATTATGTGGCTATTCACCTTATGTACTTACTTCCAGAAACATGGAGGTGCTAAATCAAGCTCTTTTACTATGCGACTGTGAGATGCCTCCATAGTTCCCATGTCAACAAGTTGACAGCAATTATTTTTCACTAAGCCAACGAGAACTGGACCGTTATCAGAACTTACTTTACTTAGCTTGAGTATAAGTTGATGGCTAAGCACAGAATATAAACAACAGGTCCAGGCCTTCTCTTCAGGCTACAATTATCTTGTCTTGCTAAATTTGTGACCGATCTACATCTTACTTTCCAATATTTATGCATACATAGCAGGCAAGGATGCTTGTGATTCTCATTTGAAATTGAAATTTTTTTAATGTATTTTAGGAGTTACCAGCTCATGGAACAGATTCTTAAAGTCTACATTTACAAGGAAGGAGAAAGACCCGTCTTCCATCAACCAATACTCAAAGGCTTATATGCTTCTGAAGGATGGTTTATGAAGCTGATGAAGGGGAACAAACAATTTCTTGTGAAGGATCCTCGAAAAGCTCACTTGTTCTATATGCCATTCAGTTCGCGAATGCTAGAATATGCAGTTTATGTTCGAAATTCTCACAATCGGACAAACCTACGCCAATATCTAAAGCAGTATACTGACAAGATATCAGCAAGATACCCATATTTCAACAGAACAGGAGGGGCCGATCACTTTTTAGTGGCCTGTCATGACTGGGTACGCTGTTGATGTTTTGTTTCCTTTATTTGTGTGGCTTGCAGAGCCAGTTGTGATGAACTTGAAGTACTAAAAAGTTCTGTGTTGAGCTGGGCTTCTGTCATTAAAATGTTTTGATAGAGATGTAAAAGTTTGCATGATCGCTTTTGATTATCGATGCTATCAGCCTTTCCACACCCGAGTCTTATTTCCAGTGTTGGTTTGTTTCAGGCTCCTTACGAGACAAGGCATCACATGGAACGATGCATCAAAGCACTATGCAACGCTGATGTAACTGCAGGCTTCAAAATAGGGAGAGATGTGTCTCTACCAGAAACATATGTCCGTTCTGCAAGAAATCCTCTCAGAGATCTTGGTGGAAAACCTCCATCTCAGAGGCGCATTCTTGCCTTCTATGCTGGTAACAATCACGGGTATTTACGAACAATTCTGCTTAAACATTGGAAAGATAAAGACCCCGATATGAAGATCTTTGGTCCGATGCCTCCTGGTGTTGCAAGCAAGATGAGCTACATCCAATACATGAAGAGTAGTAAGTACTGCATATGCCCCAAGGGTTATGAGGTGAACAGCCCACGTGTGGTCGAAGCCATCTTTTACGAATGCGTGCCGGTGATAATATCCGACAACTTCGTGCCACCATTTTTTGAGGTTCTCGACTGGGGGGCCTTCTCCATAATTCTGGCCGAGAAGGACATTCCCAATCTGAAGAACACATTGCTTTCAATACCAGAAGAGAAGTACCGGGAGATGCAGCTCAGAGTAAGAAAGGTTCAGCGGCATTTTCTATGGCATGCAAAGCCTGTAAAGTACGACCTGTTTTACATGACACTCCATTCAATTTGGTACAACAGAGTGTTCCAGATCAAACTTAGATAGTTCTTTGGAACCTTTCTCAACGAGCATTTTGATCTAGGAAACCAAGTGAGAAACAAGATGAGGGCGATTCTACTCAAAAGGAGAAATGGATCTTGAAGGTGAGTGAGCACGATCATGGCCTTTTGCTCATACAGGGGAGCTTTACATTTGTGTGTCACTGTGAGATGGGAGATGTGGAGGCTCTTGTTGTTGTGTCATGCATCAAGTGTATGTAGCGTTCTTGTACATGCCTACTTTTAACCATTTTCGTCTACTAAAAGAAATCAAGATCTTCGATCTTGAAGTTTTTCTGCAGCAGCTAGTGATTTTGCTATGAAATGCTCCATGACCAAGCGTTCAGGATTCAAAACTATATCGTAAAGAAAGATAGAGGATGAAGTGAACCAAATTTGATCATGCGCTTCGACCTTTTAACTCATATTACGCGAACGGGTCCGCATGTCCAAATGCTTCTACATGGAGACAACATATATTTTTTGGGGTTAACACTACTAAAAATCCAAACTTGGTATCTCATACTACATTTATTAAAAGTAATATTTTCTCACGATAAAATCCCAAACCAATACTATCACGACATATTTCAAATTAGTATCGTTGAAGCAAATTTATCTTGTATTCAACATGTGATTAGTCATATTTGATGTGGTTACATGTATACATTTTTTTTTTTTTGCCGAAACATGTATACATTTTAATGTGATACAAAACGAAATGTTAATAGAGGGTGTATTTGGAATCAGAGTTATTAGCTTAAAATAGATATATGTCACGTAGTTATCGAATTATCAATTTGAGTTTTACCCAAACTTATTGAACGAGCTAAATTACTAGGGCGCATTTGTTTGTGTTTACATTCAAAAAAGTGTTAGGGGAGCGAAGAAATAGAAAAAACTATTTCGTTCAGGAAAACAATTTTTGACCAGAAAGAAGCGTTTGGTAAACTTGTTCCGAGAATAAAAAATGAATGGAAACACGTTTGGTAAACTTGTTCCGAAAATAAAAAATGAATAGAAACGCGTTTGTAAATTTATATTCTTTGTTTCTTTCTTTTAATTTTTTAATATTTTTATTTTATTTTTTTCCTTTTTTTCCTTTCTTTTTTTTTTTCTTCTTTTGGCCAATAGCCTCGCCCTTGCCCTCGCCGGCCCCCGGCGGCTCGGCCTCGCCTTGGCTGCGCGAGCTCGGCCTCGCAGGGCGGCGGAGGTCGCCGCCAAAGAAAAAGAAGAAGAAAAAAAAAAGGAGAGAAAAATGTTCTTCAAAAGTGTTTACGGAATAAAAAAATAATTTTTTTTTTTTTTCATTTCCGTCCGATTTTGTTAGGAACAAAAACAACAGATTTTGAACAAAAACGTAAACAAACACGTTTCTACTCTTTTTTTGTTTCCAGGAACAAAAAAATAGAAAATCTGTTTATGAAGAGATAAAAAGAACACAATCATGCACGCCCTAGGTTACGACCGAAACAAACCAATGTCGGGAGTATACCATCGAGTGACATTTGAAGTTGTTCCTTAATTATGTTATGTCTTGCCTCTGGGTCGTCCTGTAAATCGTCATCCTGACGAAGGAGAAGTGGGTCCAGAAGTGGGTCCGACGTCGACGCATTATCGTGTCATTGGATAGTTCGATCGTCCCGAGCACGCCAGGTGTTCGATCCTGCCACCCCCCATTTGTCGTCGAGGCGCGACCAAACGCGGTGACTGACTTCGAGCGCTGGAAGACCGGTTGTCCCGTCCCAAGTTCTCGTTTTCGGTTATAGACAAAAAGAGCTAAAGGGTTTGTCAGTGTTTATCGAGTTGACCGCAGGGAGCTCTGCTTTTTATCCGATTCGCATGGGGTGCTCCTTCTGGCATCGGTTGCTTCGATCTTGCGTAACCCAAAAGAGAAAGAAGCCATTTTTTATTGATTCTTTCTTGTGGGTAATGCTTAAAGGTGACCTCAAGGTGGTGGCCCTGGTGGGGACGCTTGGAAGTGGAAGGAAAAAAGAAGCAAAGTGGATAAAGATAAGCAATTATTTAATTGCTCCCACTCCATTTCCATGACTCTCTTCTCGTTCGGTTCGTCTCTCTCTTTCTTTATTTACACCCCAAGATTTTTGGGGGAAAGCCAGGATTTTTTTTTTTTTTTTTCTGGGGGTCTATTTATGTGACCACGTTCTGTGTGTGGCTTGGTCAGATTTGAGCCGCCGCCTCCTTGCATTTTGGAACTTCGTTCGGGTAAGTTTCCACCCTTTTCTTGGCTGTGTTTCTTTTCCTTCTCATCTGCAATGTCTGAGAGTGAGTTTGCCCCTTATTTTTTTCTGTATCCGATTCACATCTGCTCTGTATTTGCCTCATCTTTTCTGTCCGGTGCCTTTTGAGTTGTGCCATCTCATGTGGAATCGTGGTTTTTCTGGTGTATTTGGGACAGGCTGTGTAGCAATTTAAGTTTGCTTTTTGCTTCTTGTTGTTGACCGTGGAATGTGCTATGGAGTGAACTGCGGATGACGGCAATGTTTATGTAGTATGGTCGTGATTATGAACAACTGTAGAATATGGAACTTCAATATCAGCAAACTCATGCCAAGATTCTTGCTTCTGGATTCTTTTCGCCTAGGCATAAAGTTACGTGTGTAGATGTACCAGTTCAGAGAGGCTAGATGAATATGGGACTCCTCAATATTCTCTGGTTAATCTTTTTATCGGTCCAAAACACATGAGCCCTGAAATAACTTGCCGGCCTTTACCTTCGTCTGATGTTATTTATAATACGTTTCTTTTGCATGTAGCTCCTTTTACTATATCAACTTTACACTTCTGAAGGTATGTTTATGTTTCCATCCATAAAGGCACACTTCCCGGAGCTTATGTGTTGATGGGTGATTATTACAACAACAATGAGACGCCTGAAACTTATACCTCCGTGAGTAGTAGAAATCTGCCTAATTATTTATAACAGTGTGTGGAGTAAGATCTCTTAGTTGAATTTCATAAGCTTACGTTTGTTCTTTCTACTGATTCTTATCAGGTTGGAAATGTGCCAAATTCTTGCATTCTTGATGGACATGGGTATCAGCTAGCAGATACGGTGAGATACGTTTATAGATCAAGATTTTGCTTCCAGATGTGTACTGTATCAATACAAGCTATTCTTATAGCGAGTCTTATATGAGAAGGCCTGAAATTCTTGGATTCTCAATGTACCTGAGTTCATGATATTTTGAAAGTTTTCATCTTAAAATATCGATTGTGATAGGATTTTCAAGTAGTTTGCTGCAGGTTTCTAGTTAATTTGTTATTTTACCCCTTTGTTCGAAGACATCACTGGAAGATGTTCAGTTGCCATCATACAATGATCCGTTGAATGGCATTTCTAGATCACAGCCAGTTTAAGTGACGTTCACATCTTGTTTTGTGGACTCATATCATTTTGTTTCCAAGTTTGATTTTTCTTTTCCAGGTCTAATTTATGGCCTTTATATCAGGCCCCTTGCCACGCCTTGAGAAATATAATATGTCCACTTGATAACCTGGGGCTCTGCTCGTCGGTGAATGATATTTTCTCTCATATTCTGGCATTGAGCTCTCATATTACTCAGCAATTCTTTTTCTTTATTGGTAAGTTTCATTTTCTGGCTCCCTTTTCTGCTGTGCGAATTCTGTCAGTTATATAATTGTTATTACTACATAAATTCTTGTTGTTCAGCATCAGGATTTCTCATCCCTCCTTTTAATTTTCTCTCATGTCTGTGGAAGAAATTTCTGTTCATGCTTTCCTTTTCGTTTTGAATGATCCAGAAAATCTTGTCCTAAGAGATGTTAATAGATACTCAGAAGACTTGGTGGCCTTTTCTGGTTGCCACCCAAGATCTTCAGTGGACTGTACATATAAATCTGCTTTTGAGGATGGTCCATCATCTTCAAGTCCTGGAATCCATGAAAACAGATCCGTGGTTGTCGAGGAAGAACTTCTTGGGAATGCAAGATTTAAAGTTGTCGAAATGTATGACAGTTTTAGGGGTGTCCCCTTCATTTTTCAGGGGTATGGCTCAAACTTCTTGCTTCCTACTTCCAAAAGAGATAGGCATGACGTATTCCAAGCATGGGCTTGTATTACCACATTATTTGTGGTTCGTCTCCCATTTTGTAATCTCTGTTGTGCTTTATGGTTCTTTGCACTGTTGAGAATCTATTTTACGGCGGTAACTTTGGAGAACTCATGCACTACATATTCTCAATCATTTTGATCTAGTCATGGTAGTGTTCCATAAAACCTCATTCTCTCTTGTTGGCAAATGGAATTATCCTGCAGTTTGTCTTCCTGTGTTCTGCTTTCCTCCTTGTTTATCCTTATTTTTCTTTGCCTGTGTCTAGGTTGATGATCCCTTTACTTTGTCTGAAACTTGCCTGTAAGTTGGCTGTGGCTTCTTGGAGGCTCTCTTTCTCTTATGTCAGATGCACACAACTTCAACTCAGTAGGTAACGAGTGTTTGCATTTGAATGAGTAAAACACTAAGATGTGTGCACTAGAGAATCTATGGTGTGATTAGGCTCCAGCATCTCATTCTGGATGTATGTTTACTCTTGCATTTCAGTATTATTTCTCGAGTTCAAAGGACATTGCATGGTTCCTCTGATGATATCGGATGGTTGCAATATAATCCTGATATGGCTCCAGTTGAGGATGGCACTTCAAGATTTTTAGAAATTCTTGAAGCTATAAGGTATCCAATATTCACAATGTTCATCTCACTCTTACTTCAAGCATGAAATTGTGGTTTCTTTGCAATAGACATCATCATCTCCATTTCCACGTGACTGTATTGGTTTCTTAATGAGTGCTTGAATGGTCATTTTACCTCCCTTTATAGTGTTTGATGTCCTCCAGACAACCTGATTTGGCTTGGCTATCTTCGACCCAATTTAATACATCTTTGCCAGATGATTTTGTTGCTTTCTTCTCGGTGTTAGATTATGTTGCTTTTAATCTATGTCAATTGGTACATGGGTTTGATGACTACCATGTTCTTACTTTCTCAACTTCCTCAGGAATGGGGAGCACAGACTGCCCAACTCTTTCATTTATCTACTCATTCCAGGTATGTTAGGGTTGTTTGTTTTTCATGCAATTTCAACATTCTTGTTTAACTCCCTTCAGTTGGCATTAAAAAATGAACTTTTCTTCAGGTCTCTTTAGCAATCATGGTCCCTTATACTTCGTTGGCACCAAGAGGTTCTTCTCAAAAATGGGCTTGACATGTCACATAGCAAAAATCCATAGTGAGGTAATTAAGTGTTGAGGCTACTATATTTTTTCACTGAAGAAACCATTAGTGCATTTATTTTCTTCCCGATTCATCAAATTGTATAGGTTATTTTGCATATATGTTCTTTTCACCAAATTACTATCTTCCAGCATAGCTTATGGTGTTGGACAATCACTTGTGATTCTTTAAATCTTATTCTATGAAGGCGTCTGTGGAGCACAATGCATATGAACTAAAGCAATATATTGAGGAACTCTACTGGGGTTCGGGCAAGCGTGTGATGTTATTAGGGCACAGCAAAGGTGGGGTGGATGCTGCAGCTGCCTTGTCAATGTTCTGGGACAACTTGAAAGGAAAAGTTGCTGGATTGGCACTGGTTCAGAGCCCATATGGCGGCACTCCTGTAGCTTCTGATATACTTCGCAAGGGCCAGATTGCTGACAAAGAAACCAGGAGGATAATGGAGCTTATAATTTGCAAGCTAATTAAGGTACTCTATTCACTGAAAGAATTGCTCCCGATGACCTTGTATGAGATGGCAACTCAACTATTTCCATTTCATTACATGCGAAACGTTTCGGCAGCAGAAAAATAATGGAAAGCCTAGAGATTCATCAAGATTATCAACTATCCTAAAAGAATTTAATGACTCACAGAAGGCTCTGTGATGACAATGCCTTCCAATCACATCCTAATCCAAACTCACAAACTTGGGAAAATAGAGTGTGCATACAGTATGTATTAGCTGCACGTAACACACAATACAACTGACATGCATGTAGACAGTCAAATGTGTAAATAAGTCTGTATAACTGCAAGAGGATATCCATATGCAGTGTAGTTAGATTCATGGGGATATAAAACATATATAACAGTACATGTATATATCCATAAAACATGTAAGTGCATATGTATTTCCAGAGTCTCATTTGGATCATTCTTTGAGCTATGGCATTCTTTTGCAAGATGACTTTAATTTCATTCATTCTTAAACTTTTATTCTTTCATGGATATGTAAGCTGGACAAATTTACCATGGGCATTGCCAGCATAAAGCTGGACTAAGTGAACTTTGGAAGGACAAGCTGACTGCACAGGACATAGAACTGTCAAGGATTCATTCAGTTCTTTATTTGGTTTAAATCCTATTAATTTTGTTCTGTCTATGAACATGACTCATTTAAATTGTTACATCATTGGTCCAGCAAGTTTGGGAATGCTTTCTCAATGATTTGCAGAAATGCAAATGTGATCAGTGATGAATGTCACCATATGCATTTCACCTTACATGAAAACTTTTTCATTGACAACTAGTAAGCATTTTCCGTAACCAAAAAAGTTTCAGAAAGTTTAATCTGTGGAGATTTTCATTCTTGCTGCTTTTATCCACTTTTTCCTTTCTGTTCTCTGTTTCAGCTCCTTGTATGATGAAATTCATGTTGCATCAATGATAATCTTCCTGGCCTGTTCTTGTTCTGTTTTGTTGACTTGATAAATCTATTGGTCACCTGTCTTAGGGTGATATACAAGCGTTGGAGGACCTCACGTATGAAAAGAGGAAGGAGTTTATCCTGAAAAACAAGCTTCCAGATGAAATTCCTCTTATTTCTTTCCATTCCGAGGCAAGTATAGCCCCGGGTGTACTTGCGACAATGACTCACATAGCCCATGCAGAGCTTCCATGGCTTCCTCTTCTGAAGTTTGGCAGTGAAAGCTCAGATGAGCTCGTATTGCCAGGAGGTCAGGTTCCTGTTGCCATTCCTCTTTCTGCTGCTATGGCTGTTTGTGCTCTCCATCTGCAGTTGAGGTATGGCGAGAGAAGTGACGGGGTAGTGACGTGTCGCGATGCTGAAGTTCCCGGATCAGTTGTGATTAGACCTAACCGGAAACTTGACCACGCATGGATGGTTTACTCCTCAAGGAAGAACAACCCCAGCGAGCCTGATGCTAGTGAGATGTGCGAGGCCATCTTGACTCTGCTTGTAGAAAGTGGAGCGGAGCGTGACAATAGGGAAAAGAGTGATTGAGTAGCTCAATTGTGAAAACCTTCATTCTTCATTCATTTCCCTTGTGATTGATGACTATTTTTCCCCCCACGTAATACAATTGGCAAAGTAGAAATGCCTGCAAAATTCATGTCCGGTTTACAAGTATTTGCCTATCTCTGCCTCTTATCTTTGTGTTTGATTTAAAATTCAGATAACTGATCATCTGATTTCAAGAAAGGCAACTGCTGGAAAAAAAAAAAAAAAAATTCGTGCAATTAAACAACTATTAGATAGGGACCAGAAGTTGGAAAAGATTGGTCATTGCTTGATAAACTTTACCTGATAATTGCACTGTGGTCTGGTAGTACTAGGAGTGGGGTTCTCGTGATATCATTAAGATTCTCAGCTGATATGCGGAACAAGAACAAGGAAAGACAAGCAGGCTATGGAAGGTCACTGTTGGGAGGTCAGAGGAGGTGCATCCTTCCATTTCTTGACTGCAAGCTCACCTCAGATGGGTACGTCTCCATTTGCTGTACTCTTACCATGGATGTTGGAGGTTAATCCCGTGCGGTTAAGATTGCATCCGTGTACAGGACAATAATGCCCTGGAACGGCTTGAGAAACTTCAGAGGCCTACTGTGCAGGTCAGATGCTGTCAAGGTATTTCTGTATTATTAAGGTCCAAATTGGGTAAGCATACAAAGATGTACATACTGAAAGACAAGCTTTGCCAGTTGAAGTGGACTGAAGATGATGGCATTGTGAAGGTGATGTTGATTGGGCAAGGGAAATTGAGCGAAAGACGGGGAGGAAATTTTACTTTGCCATACGCTTCACATTGCTAGATTCGTGTTATTGTTTGTTTGTTGTCGGCAAGACTGCACATTACTAGTTTGGTACAAGCTTAATCTTACTTCGCCAGCCTCTTCACATTGCTAGATTCATGTTCTTGTTTGATTTTTTTGTTGGGGAGACTGCACATTACTAGTTTGGTACAAGCTCTATTCTGCGCCGTCGAAGCCAACCTGAATTTGAACATGAAGATAACCGCACCGTTGTGCAGGAAGTCGTGTTCTTTAGGTGGGAAGTCATTTTCATATGCTGATTATGTTAGAATATGAACTGGAGGGGCGTGGTACCATCAAAAGAACTGTCCTTTCCCAAATGGGTTAAGGGCCAAGAAGGGTTCGTCCGTAACCTCTTGTCCGTGCCCTTCACATTGTCCATGCTCTTGTCCATACCCACTTGATCTTTTCCCCTCCCTGGATGTGAGTACTGGGCTGTGAAGGCCCACCTTTTTGGACCCTTAATGCTGGAGAGTTTGGATAGGTACGATGCGTGAAACTTCCTTGATGTTACAGATGCAGAAGCTGTAATGATACAGAGTGGTGAATTCGGGGCCCCAGCTCGAGGCATCAATGGCGTTTGGCCCTTTCGACGAGCCATGTGTTGTTATCGCGTCGTGGATGCGGATGCGGACCCATGTAGGACATTAGAAAGCCAACAAGAACCAAACTTAGAAACCCCTCGTTCCTGGTCAGGACACACCAGTCTGGCCTGGTCTTTGAGCTCCCCAAATCAGGTAAGAAGGGGACAATGCCCAGTGGCGTCATCGGTTGGGCCTGACAGTAATTGCTCGTCGCCGGAGACCCATCGAGTCGGTGGCCGGTACGATGGTTTGTGGGCCTGCAAGTGGCTCAGCCCATTCATTGATGCCCTTAAATTGCAATGCTTTGCTTTTATGGAAATAGCCGGTCCCGCTGGAGGGCGATGTTACAGCATTTAGCGCAGAAGACAGCAGAGTGCAGCTTTCGGGGGTACTTATTGCCAACTACAGGGCTGTCCTTGGCAAAATGGCCTTGACACTGGCCGTGGGGCCCTTCGCAATACTTCAAATCGAAGGTGGATCATCCCCAATTTAGGTGGAGATTAATCAAGCGTCAAGGCCCAAGAAGCCCCGAAAAACAAAATAAGATGGTACTTGAGACTTGAGAGACTTGTCATCTAGCAAATTAGTCAAAACACTGATGGTGATGTTCAAATCATAAGTGAGAAAATTACCATCTGCATGATTCGATCGCCAGTGGCAACTTCATGAAATGATGATACATATCTATCTAAGTGATTGTTAGGTACGATTTTACCTCAGTGGTTTCGATCATTCAGAATCATAACAATTTACGTAAGCTTTCAAAAAGTTGTCTAACATGATTTGAGATGAGGGGACTATAAGATACGTATTATTAGACATATAACTTATGGTTGTAGACTATAGTTTAGTCGTATCCATGCCAAACAGGCTAATAATTTAGTAGCATAAAGGTTTTCCTTACCACCTACTCCTTCAAGTCCACCAATTTCTGGCTTTTAAGCTAAAAACTTATTCTAACATGATTTTTGCTTATAAAGAATTCCCTTTTTCTATTCCAGTGAGATATATTATGGTAAACCAGAAACACTTGCCAATAATAATAATAAACACGAGATAATAGGGATGAGCAAAATGAAATAAACCAATTATTCTCTAAATAGACTGGAACTAAATTTCATAACTCGAAGCTGTCATTCAAGATTTTCGAATATGGAAATTTACCCAAAAAAAAAGCATGAAATCAACAAACAAAAAGAAGAGGGTTTATGTAATGATTTAGCCCGACATGATAATGATTATGATGATGTTTAATAAAAATAAACTAGGAATGTTCGTTCCACGTCCCCCGTGTATCTCCATTATTTGATTCCAGTTGCATCATCAGACAAATGGTAGGTTTGATCATTGTAATGTTGACTTCGCTTGAACAGTATCATTAATCCAAGGAAAAGAGAAGGAAGAAACAAAACTACAAAGAAACAAAACGTGCGGAAACTCGAATCTTCACTTATTATATCATTATTATATTATCAAAAATATTTCACATCACTTGAATATGAGATTTTATATTCTCGATGTACATGCAATATCTCTATATTTGTCAATTTAAGCTTTCAGGCCGCACATTCTAACGTAATACCATAGTCGGGTATTGTCCTGTTTATTTCACGCATGTGCACACAGACTCGTTAGCAGAAGACGACACTCTGTGTGCACATGCATTCTCCGTTCGCCTGTCAATCGGCATCAATATATCATTATGTAACTGGCTTTCGTCCGCAGCATTGATGTGATTGATTAGGGGTGACATTGCACGAGCAGAGTCCGAGCCCAGTGCAATTACTGAGGACAACGATGAAGGTATGGATGAACGTGGGGAGGCGGGGCAAGCGATTGAAGGCAGGGCTCGTTATTGAAACGCTTCATACGATGGATCGGTGGGTAGGCGAAAAGCATTACGTTCAACCGGCGTACCCTTCTTCTAATCCTCCTTCACGGCCACTGCTTTCGTGCGCTTCCGGTACATCTTTTCAATCCTTCGGCGAATGAATGACCTTTTATGGAAAGAGTACGTCGTGACCCCAGTTGATCTGAACCCTGTTGCGCAGAAGCGTAGGTGGACGGGATAAATACGAAAGAACAAACGACAGTTATAAGGTAGTGGGAAGATTTCCGGAGTGACTAGTTGGATTGGTCGAAAGTTTTTGGGAGGGTTTGTAGGAATTTGAGTAATTGAAAGCGTCATGGTTTCTACCACCGGCCTTGGTGGCGAAGTTGGATAAGACTCGAACCCTAGGAAAAGGTGCGAGGTCAAAACCCACCAAGCGTCGGCGTCCAAGCGTGATGTCGGGGTGGTGGGTCTTCCGCTAACATCACTGCAGGGTTTCTTGGCGGTATGTCATCGCCATAAGGTGACGAATGGGTAATGGGAGCTGAGATTACCAAAAATAAAAAAAAAAAGCATCATGGTTTCTTTCGTAGCGATTCCAATCCTCGTGCTCGGTTTCGGAAGATTTGTACTATCTGCTCAGTTGTGTAGCGTGATGAGGAGGCGAGGCGTGGCGAAAGAGGGGAAAAGAGGCACTGACGAGAGGGAGAAAGTATCATGTCCAACAGCTAAATCACGCGGCGATAATGACGTGATTTAACCCGGCCTATCATCGCTGTCTATACGCGTGACATGACGACGAGTACACGGGACCCGTGGCGCACAGTAAGGGAGATCGGTCTCTAAAACTACGTTGTCACCACCACGTGGTACGACCATCACATAGAATAATGCTTCGGCAGATGGAGAGACAGAGAGAGAGAGAGGTGGCGGCAATGGTGGTGGTTTATTGACTCGAGGGGAAGAAGATATCGATACCGTGGCACCGGCCAATAGCGGAAATAGTGAAGATATCGACCGTGGTGACGGGCGGTCAATGGCCGCGGTCTCTCTCTTTTCTTTAGCTGTGCCTCACATCATTTGATTTGGGGAGCTGCTAGCATGACATGACGGTAGCTACAATTTCCTTTCCAAAAGAACGGGGAAACCGCTCTAAAAGGTGGAACAAATCTGTCCAAAAGCGCCGAATTGAAGTAGATGAGACTCTTTGTATGACATTTGTTATAGTTATTTAATGATTTGATCATTTTTTTGTTTGGCTTTCACTTATCTCAATTAAAGATTAACATTGTCCGGTGGTTCATTATGGACCTGATTTCTTAGCAAAGACTATGATCGATAGTCTAGTTAGGTACACATAACATAACTGTAAAGTAATATTGACTAGCGTCTATTTGGTTGATTTCTATTTTTGACTTTTTGTGAATTTTTAAGACATCACCACTTTGACTTGTATCAATCACGAAATACTTAAAAAAAATTTCAAAATATTCAAATAAAATTGTTTGCAATTTTTCATAATCTTTTGAAATATAAATACTATTTTTTTCATCTCAAAAACTTAGAAAAAAAAAGTTTAAGTAATAAGTAGAAACCATAAATAGAAATTATTTATCTCCATATGGTGTATTATAATCATCATCATCATCGCTATTATTACTATTAAAATTATTTGACATTTTCTTGACCTTCTTTTGCAGTCTACATCTAAAACTAAAAGGTAATATTACAAACCGGACGAATAAGTCATAAGGTTCGAAGCGCAAGTTTTGTGGTCCGTAATCTTTCTTTTTTATTTTTTTTCTTTTTTCTATCTTACCAAACTGAGTTCTATAATTATATATTTTATTATTTTAATATTAGAATTTATAATGACACCAGTCAACCAAACGTAAAAACAAAAAAAAAAAAAAAAAAAGCAAACGTGATTAAATTTGTCAATAACAAAAGAATTTGACTGCATAAATGATGAAATTCAAGAAGATAATAAAATTTACAAATTTAAGGACCCATCTCCACGATCAATAAGTTGGTGGATCACTAATGGGCCTTGTCCCAAAGGGGGCAAAATCGAAGTGTGAATCAACTTCCAAATGTTTGTGCAAGTTAAAAGGTGTCAATATTGTTACAAAGATCTCCGACGTGATAGTTTTATAGTCAAGTGATTACGAATCAATCTTCCCTCACGGGATTAAATTGACTTTTTCTTGATCTCGGCAAAATGGTCATCCAAGTCGGGAGTAAGGGACTCACGATAAATTACCTTTGTATACACTAAAGTGAGCAATTGCATTAGAAACTTGATTCTAATCAAAAGCGGACTTAACCCCTTTATTTATTCCCATCATTATGATAAATAAGTCAAGTGATTACAAAATCGATCTTCCCTCGCATAATTAAATTGACCTTTCCTTGATCTAGGCAAAAGGGCCATCCAACTCGGGATTAAGTAACTCTCGAGAAATTATCTTTGTATAAACTAAAGTGAGTGATGGCATTAGAAACTCGATTCAATCAAAAGCAGACTTAACCCCTTTATTTATGATCAATAAGATGGATAATTTAGTTGAGAAGGATTAGGACCCGTTTCATCTTTTAGCGTGAATCTCGTTAAACCCACGAGAAAATTGACCGTACAAGAATGATGGAGTCACAACTAAAAAACAAAGAAATCGTGACCGCTATCATAAGTTGGGCCAAGTCACGTACATTTCAATTATCCTTTCCCAGGGAATCATCTCCAAATTGCACTACACGTTTAATTCCGTCAATTTGCACTTGTCCTCGTTCGGTTCTCGGCCTGACGTAGGGGTCGATAATCAATGCAGAGGACCAATTGGAAAGATATGGGAAGGATCTTGTCCGTCCTATTAAAGTTTGGCAAAGATAAAAAAAGGTAGGGAGAAGCACAGTAAACATACTATCTTTATAAGCCCCATTTGCATGAAAAGTCCTATAAATTTTCCGCAAAGTGCAATTGAATTATTAAAACTTCTCGGTCAGTGCAATCGGGACTTTAACACTATTTATGAAAAAAAGTACAATCAGAACTTTCTAGTGGTTGCTTCTACAAGGCGACATCTAACACAAGTTTTTGTTGTTTCACGAGCAATTTCTAAGTGACTAGATTTCACTTTTCCTAAAAAGGGCTGTGATACAATTGCACCAGTTGAGATCTTTGGGATTTTACTATGATTTATGAATTTTTATGAACTTTTCTCCTTACTGACTCTAAATTCTGTCAAGGTCAAGGTCAATTTGGTTCGATAGATTGGAACAAATTATAGGAGACATTAAAGATTTGTATAAAAAAAAAAAGATTCGTATAAAATAGGGGTTCGAATATCAATTTACGATATTTTAAATAATTTGTGAGTTTGCATGAAGCATCTTTGCGTCACATAACTGTCATTGATCGTTGATGTTTGTCTAAAAGTCTTAACATATTGTCCAAAAAAATCCTAAACATATTGCACAACGGCTAATTTAGTTTTAAATTTTTAAATTTGATTAATTTAATCCTAAATCTTTTAACGATTTACTAATTTAGTCCTTCCAGAAAATTTGGACAAAAATCGCTTATGTAAACACTAATCATCCTACATGAATTGCGCCAACATAGACGGCTCTTTATATTTTTAAATATTTTCTAATCTTTTCTTATTTCCCTCCATCAGTGTCAGGTGGGGGGACAAGAGCTCCACGAAAGGCCGACGCCAACACGAATGTGAAGATCGCTACTAAGGATCCCGGGCTTCACGAGCGATGTAGAGGAGAACACTTTCCTCACGAGGATCAAAGGATTCCTGGACGCGCTGCCATGGATGCTTGGCTTCAATGGAGACAAGTCGAAGAGGAGAGTGAGTGAGCTCGACCTTGTGGCTAGGGTTTTGGGAACGGTGTCGAACAGGCTCCGAGAACGCGAGAGCTGCGCGAACACGGCCATGAAGAGCGATTGCCGCAGCTCGGATTCGAGTTTCCCGGCGATCAAGCAGGGAAAAAATTGGGAGTCGAAGGTTGCCGCCATCGGAATCCTCGAATCGGCTGTCATTGATGTGGAAACGAAGCTGTCAATGGCGGACAGTGAGCAAATCCTCCTTTTGAGTGCTGAAGCCGATGGATGGCTTTAGAGACCAATCACGGCCGGCCGGGGAGCCCTAGCCATTATCAAGGCCTTGGGCTAACGTCGGAAAAAGGATAAAGAAAAGAAAAGAACAAGGAATGAAAAGAAAGGCAAAAAAAAAAAATTACAAAAATTGTTCGCATCGGCGCCGACGGTACATATAAGACATTATGAATCCATGTCAAGATTTTTGACTAAATTTGGCTAAAATTGCTACATTAACAAATTGTTAAAAGTTTAGGAACTAAATTAACTTAATTGAAAAGTTTAGGATTAAATTGGCCATCGTACAATAAGTTTAGTACTATTTGAATAACTACCTCCGGATTTATGGTAACGAGACAATATTTGTCAATTTAATTCTAAACATTTCAATGATTTGGCCAATTTAGTCATAATATTTTTGATAATTTGCTAATTGAGTCGGAATTTAGATGGCGGTCATTTGACATAGTACAATCAATGCTAACATAAACAATTTTTATAATGTTTTGAATTTTTTTTTTCTTTTTCTCTTATTTTTTTCCTTTACATTTTTTTTTTCAGCCGGCGAGGCCACGAAGGCTCTTACCGGATTTAGGCAAGGCCCTCACTAGCCATGGAAGCCTTCACCTAGATCTAAGCTAGGGTTGTCTCACCCGCAAGCAAGGGCCTTCGCAATCATGGCCTAAGCACCCTTGCTGACACAATGAAGAAAAAAAAAAAGGAAAAAGTTTAAAATTAAAAAAAAAAAAAAAAAAAATATTACAAAAATTGTTTATGTCACCGTTAGTTGCCTTATGCTAATCATGCTATGTAGAATGACCAGAGTCCACATAAGTGATTTTCAATTAAATTAATCGAATGGACTCAATTGGTAAATTGTCAAAAAATTTATGACTAAATTAATCTAATTAAAAAGTTTAGAACAAAATGACATAAATGTAATAGGTTTAAGAATTTTTTTGATAATTTTCCTATTTTTTTCTTGTCCACTCCATGTGAAAAAGTAGAGATTCATTTAGGATTTCAAAGCATTTCGTGTTCGTAGCTAGATGCCGAGTAAGTACTGTTATTTATTTTTGTGATCCCAATTTTCGGATCCACATTTTTTCTTTAAAGTGGCGGTTTTGATTTTTATGTCTTACAAGTACTCCTCGATATGTTACTACATGTATAAGTACCTGTTCTCGTGCCATCTTCAGTAGTCATTTCTCTTGACTTTTTACTTCTAAATATCTGAGATTTAACTTTTAGTCAACGTTGAACTCCCTAAATCGTTAAAATCATATCTAGGACTTTTAGGGTCATTATGTTGGAATTCCGCGTAATTCCTTTTAGTCAAACAATATTTCTTTTGGTCTTGGCAAAAGTGGACAATTAACTTTCGCTTAAAGTAAAGCGAATCAAACAGGCCCCATCCTGCTTGTTGCAATTAATCAATAAGCGAAAATTTACTTATTTACTTTCCTGTCAATTTTTTTTGGTATGATTCATGTTTTGCAAATTATGAACAAAGCAATTATCTGCGAATCTGACTATGTTGTTCTAGGGAAATATTCAGGTATCTTGCATTTAATAAAATCAAAGTATATACACGGCAAGATTCATGAAAATCATAAGTTAAAAAGCCACTCGAAACAATTTCAGGAGTTTGTTCATCTAATTGTTGCGAAAATTACTAAAAGGTCATAAATCTATTACATTTTTACCAATTCAATTATAAATCTTTATATTTGACCAATTTAGTCATAGACACAATTTGTCAATTGATTTCTTCTAGTCAATTTTGGCAAAAATTGTTAAAATTGATAATAATCATCTTACATGGTATAACCAGTAGGAACATGTACAATTTTTGTGATTTAAAAAAATAGTTTTTTTTATTTTTATTTTCCTTTTCCTCTTCCTTTTTTTCTTTGCTTCTTTCTCTTTATGCCAGTGACCCTCCTCAGCCTTGAAGGCCTCACCTAGACTAGGCGAGTTCTGCCTTACCCGCCACCGGTGAGGTCGGGAAGTCCATGGACGAGACTATCGCGGCTTCGTTGGCCATAGTCAAGAGCCTTCACAGTCGTGCTAGCTACAAGTGATGCGGCCCTCGGCCAAATCTAGCAAGGTTCTTCGTAGCCTCAACTGACAAGGCCGTGATGGCCTCTCCAAGGCCTTCATGGCCCCTCGACCACAAGCAAGACCTTCAAAACTAGCGACACAATAAAAATAAGAAGCAAAGGAAAAAAAAATAAAAAAAAAATAATTAGATCAATTTAAAAAAAAAAAAATCACAAGAAATTGTACACGTAAGTGCTAACTGTGCCACATAGGATGATAATCATCCATGTTAGCAATTTCTTGCCAAAATTGATTACAACGACTCAATTAGCAAATTGTCAAAATGTTTATAACTAAATTGGTTAAATTAAAAGGTTTACAATTGAATTGACATGAGTGCAATAAACTTTTAAAAAAAAAAATCGGTAATTTCCTCTCTAATTTCCCTAGATTAGTTAGAGTCATAAGCTCTAATTATAATTTGGAAAAATACATTCTCGAGGAAAATTCGAGATATAAAATGAGTTTCAAATTCTTCAATAGTAAGTAATTATCTTCAGCAAAGTGCTGCACGGTTTTTGTTTTTTATATAAAAAATGCATTAGTTCTTAATGATTTCTTTGCCAAAAATTAAAATAATAACCTGATTTTTTTTTATCAAAAATGAATATTTCATTCATTTCTCAAGATGATAGATCAAAGGTTAAAAACAAAGCATATTACGAACAATAAAGTACAAACTGCTATGATAAACATATTCTTATCTCATAAGAACGAATCTATCTCAATATCAAAATAGAATGATTAGCAATGGATTATCGAATCTCATATCATCGTTAGTAATGAACACACATCATAATCTCCTTTTCATTAGCTATGACTTGCTCAATAGGTGATGCGTGTTTAGATTCAATGTCCTCAACATTCCGTAAGAAGATACCAAAAGTAGGTTGAACAACCTCTTAGATCTATGTCAATAACTGAGTTAAAAATCTGGAATACGACATAGAAATTCAGGAGCTGCTGAGGAGAACCCGTAGGGCCCTTTTCGCTTGCATGACTAAAGTATGTTATCTTGGGATCGGACAATTAATTGAATGAAAGCCCCAGTGCTTACCTGCGCTCTTCTTCTTATCACGCCTGCTGGGGCCGAGTCATTGAAGACTTTCTACTCGTATCTTTAAGAAGCATGGTGGTACTTACCCCAAAAACCCTAATTTCTTAACACCTCCGACCTGGAATTGATTGAAGAACCGAAGCCCAAAAATGGGTTGGCACACAGCCCGATCCACGGGAGTGTACATTTGGCAACGCCAGTATCATAAATAGCACAGTGACCATGGATAACACAGGAACGAAGATGAACAGCCACTTGCTTTCATGGATAATGCTGAGATTAGACCGATCTTGTTGAGGATCATTCAGGCCATGCCCCAGAGATGAAAAAATGCAAATCGGATTGTTCAACTAGAATCGAACTTTCACGGAGATTGATCGCCGACTTTTTCACTTGGTAGAGCTGGATGGATATAATGCATCGCTTACATAGATTGGGAAATTTGTATTCATTAAACATTTTCATGTTCCATCAATATTCCCAAGGAAAGGAAACATCAATTAGGCATATAGCAAACATTTTCATGTTCCATCAATATTCCCACCGAAACATTTTGAGCTCAAACTTTGGAATAATTGAGTTGGAATCCTAGATGTGGAAAAGTTCTGCCACCATGACGATTTCGATTAAGACACCAAGTCACCAATCAATGTACAGTCGACCACATGATACAAAACGAGTTTCAGCAGTGCACGGATTTGGCGTCCCCTAGCACAGTGCTCGGAAACAGTCCATCTGCCGGTGGCAGATTGCGGCGGAAGGAATGAAAAATCTATTCCAAGCGCGACCCCTAATCACCACGGCCAGTGCTTAGACATGAACATTAGTGCATCCATTCCGGATAAAAAAGAAAAAGAAAAGGAAGAACAATCAGGAGGACAGAAGGGAACATGGCAAGATGATTCGATTAGGTGGGTGGAAAATTAAGGAGGGATACGAAGGTTCTGATTGAATTCGTAGATGCAATTGAGTACAGACAGAGGCAGGTCGAAAGTGGAAGGAAAACAATAACTGACGGACGTGAAATACGAGAAGTAAGGTAGAAATGCACGATTCTTTTGCAGGCGGCCCTGTCCCGCCAGGGACCGTGATTCGCCCGAGAGGCCTTCGTTAAGCCAAGGGCCACGATTCTCGTACCCCATCGGGCGCCCTGGGCGTAAATTCTTTCCCCTTCCATTTCTCTCGTATGTCATCGACTCATTCATTGTGAAATCGAATTCGTCGTACGCCAGATTTCATTTAATCGGAAAATCACCGTTTTGTGCAGTAAATGCTGACTGTAAGGAGCTGGCGGTATCATTCGAGTGAGCCTTTTCATGACATACTTTGTTTATTTCATCAATGAATCTTATTTCTTTTCACGATTGGTCTTTAGTTATAAGTGAATCATTCCAAACATCAAGCGTGACCCACATTAATTGCAAGTAGAATGCATAGGTTTGTGATCAAATTCATGATTTCGAGTCATATTTCAATACCAAATCTTCCACTAAGAAAACTTCACTAGCTTGGTATTCGATTTTTTCTAACACCAGAAAAGTAACAATCAATCCAACGAGGGTAGAGAGTGATCGATGAAGCGAGAGGACCCAAATAAAGAATGGCTTCCAATAGGCTTCCGATAAGCTTCCAAGTTGTGGATGAAATAGGAATCAACCAAATCGTGCACCAAGCAAGATAAATGCATTATCGAAATAGGTCAACTTATGGGGAATTATTTAGCTGATTGCCAAAAGATAAAATAATGTGATTCAATATGGAACAAGTTAAGATAGATAATATCTCGAATGAATTAATTCAAAGTTATTATGAGAATAACTCGAACCCCTAATGATGGAAGAGTGCAAGCAGTCCTCTCCTAGAACCTTGTTTTTCTTATTGTGAGGGTTGCGTGACCTTTACCTAGAACCAAGAAAGATGTCGCAATCTATGTAGCACCGACACAGACATGCGACACACGACATAACACGCCAACACGTTATTTCTAAAAACATAGAGAATTCCGACACATTCCTAAGACGTTATATAATAAATATATTTTTATAGATAAATGTAAAAATAAATAATAAAAAGAGCATATAACTAATTTATACTAAAAATATTAATTCAATATTTGTTAATATCATTCATTGTTTTAATTTGATAGAGATTGAATAAGAAATTCGAAAATTGCAAACACAAAAGAGTAAATTTGAAGGAACATGTCATGTTTTCTAACACTTGTTGGAAATTAACATGACAATAATTACTAAAGCTCGTTTTGTTTCATGAAGAATAAATTTCTCAAAAATATTTTCCTAAAAAATGATCGATTATATCACTTGAATTAATTAGTCAATCAAAAAATACATTCATTATCAACTACAATTTATATATAGATATTTTCATGGACAATAAAAAATTTATTTTATTCATTTTATGAGTGATACAAGTAAACACTTTTAAGAAATATTTTTCAAATTATTCATCTTCACGAAGTAAATAGAATTTGAGTAAGAGAAATAGTCACTAAAAAGGCGATATAGTGGCAATATAATAAGGCCAGTCAATAGGATCAATGGATAAAAGATTTGGATAGTTCAGGTTGTACAAATTAACATTCAACGATGAACTAACAATTTCACTCATTAACTAATCTCGCCATGGAAGTTTGCAGTGTACATAAGGGACATTCCACAAGCATATGTCCAAAGTTTCGAAAGGACAACACTGAATAATGTTATTTCCTTTACATATTCTTCCACTTTAAATATCGTCACATTAGTCAACATTAAGCGTCGGCTAAAAAAGGGTAAGCTTATATCCACTGCAATTTCTATTTTGGACCCAAACAACCTTGAAAAGACGCAGTTGGTACCTTAAAAGAAAAGGGCATTCAGCAAAATAGTTTTAAAAAAAAAAACAATTTCAATAGTGAAAATAACTTTATAATCATGTAATGTAAAGACATTTATTAACAAAAACTTTAAGTTTGCTTTCAGTATCATACTTCGACCTCCCTACCAAAAATTCCTAACTAGACCCAGCTCTGTAGATATCACAAGGGAAAAAGAGTCGAGTACGAATTATTCCAACCCTTTAAATAAGAATTGTTACATATAACAAAGAAAGTAATATAAGTAGAACGGAAGCAAAGAACTGCTTCCTATGGTCCAAACTCCAATGATCGGCCGAGCTCGGCTTCTTGGGTTCGACTCGGCCTTGTCGACCGCCCCACTAGAGGCGATGTATAATCTCAGAATGAGCTTCATTGGTTTGAGCCTTGAAGTCAAACTAAAGCCTAACGAATTAACATAGTACGCTCTTCAATTAGCATCAGTTTAATAGAGCTGCGGCTGTACCGTGAATAGTTTGTGCTGTGATTCGAGCATTCGACAAATATCCTCTTTTACACACCATAAGCCGACACGAGTAAACCATACCAAATGGTCGCCATATAAGTCGGGCCCGGGGTTAACAAGAAACAAGAGATCGAAGAGAAAAGAAAGAGAGAGAGAGAGAGCCTTGAGCTTTCGCGGTTAAGAAGAGCAGCATCATCATTAATTGAGCCAGGACGGAGCCATACTAGCAAGGGAAAGCACCTCCTCATACGGAACGGAATGAATAGTTTATGCACTTCCGGAGGGGAGTTTTAATTATACATATGGTGGGGAACGGCGAGTATATAAATGGCCCGGGTCATTAAAGAGTATGATGGGTTAAAAAGGTCGGTCGAGGGCGGAGTCAGCATCGGAACCTGCACGTTTTCCTCTCCCTCTCTCTCTCTCTCTCTCACTACTAAAACCCCCTCTCTCTCCTTCACTCCCGTGGAGTGATCTCTCTCTCTCTCAAGCTTCGACTCCCAACTGGAGAGAAACGAAAACCACAAGTCATTGAACCCACCAAAGGGGGGAAAGAAAGAAAAAGAAGGGGGGGAAAAGATCGGCTTCTTTTCTTTCGCTTGGATTACCATTTTCTGCAACAAGAACGCGAGAGAATGGCTGAGCCACCAAGCTCGGAGCCGGAGTCCTCCGGCGCCAGCTCGCCCCCGGGGCCGTCGGGGTCCTCGTCGTCGTCGTCGGGCCCGCAGCAGCAGCAGCAGCAGCAGCCCGCGAGCGCCGAGCCGGCCGGCCCGGCCCGTGCCGCCAAGAGGGGGCGGGACAGCAGCAAGCACCCGGTGTACAGAGGGGTGCGGATGCGGACGTGGGGGAAGTGGGTGTCCGAGATCCGCGAGCCGAGGAAGAAGAACCGGATCTGGCTCGGCACCTTCTCCACCGCCGAGATGGCGGCGCGTGCCCACGACGTCGCCGCCCTCGCCATCAAGGGCAACTCCGCGATCCTCAACTTCCCCGACCTCGCCCCCTCCCTCCCCCGCCCCGCCTCCTCCGCCCCCCGCGACGTCCAGGCCGCCGCCGCCAAGGCCGCCTCCATGACCGGCGTCTCCGAATCCCCGCAACCGCCGCCGCCGCCGCCACTACGCCGTCCCCTTCAGACGCATTGTCGCCGCCCAGCTCCGTGCCGACGACGTCTTCCTCTTCGTCCTCATATTTGTCGTCATCGTCTTGCGCCGACGACGTATCTGCGCCAGAAGAGCTTGGGGAGATAGTGGAGCTGCCTCGACTGGGGACCAACTTCGGGTTCGAGCCGATGATGAGCGACTCGGGCGTGATGAACGACTTCATCTACGCGGACCTGGCGGACGCTTGGGCCTATCCCCCGGAACCGTACGGTCAGGACTACGACTACTTCAACGGCGACCAGACGACAGCGACGGAGGGTGGCATCATCGGCGGTGGTCTTGAGGCCTTGTTGTGGCAATATTAATGTCTTAGTAATGCAAGAAAAGCAAGAAATGGGTTTGTCATTTGTGTTTTGCGTTTTAGTGTGCTCGCTCCTTGTCTTCTTCCTTCTTCTTTTTACCCCCTTTTCTTTTTCATCTTTCTCTTTTGCCCCTCCTTTGGAATACGTTTATTTTCGAAGCCCTCTTTCTCTTCATAGAGAGAAAGAAAAAAAAAAAAAAAAAAAGAGCAAATGTGAGCCAGGCCTCTTACTAGTTTTTGCCAATTTCGAACCCCCACCTTGAACGGGGTTCTATATACCTTTCTTTCTCCTCAAGTTCTCGTCAATTTTTGTCCCTCCCTTTCTTCTTCTTCTTCTTCCTCTTCTTCTTTTTTCCTACCCTTTTTGGGGGGCTATCTTTAGTTTTCGTTTAGGAGCAAAACAATTAAAAATTACATAATATAAATAACGCCCTTCGATGGTCCTCCCCAAGATGAAAAAGTCGTCCTCTGCCTGTCTGTGACTGAAAGAGAGAGAGAGAAAGAGAGAGAGAGGGAGAGAGGTGGATACAGATCGCAAGTCACTCGTTCCTCATGAATAGTTAGAGCGGGTCGATTTCACCTTTTGGAGAAATGAACATGATGAAATGATAAAGTTGGTTGGGGTTTTGGCTTGGAGATTAGCAGCACAGGAAGAAGACTCTTCCTTCTCGCTCTCTCTTATCTCTTTTCAGTGGCAATGTTATGCAGATTAAAGACAATATCTGTCCCTTTCTCTCCTTTTTCATATTCTTCTTGTTTCTCCCCTTCTCTTCCCTCCCCTTTTCCTCTAATTTCCACAATAAAAATGGTACTATTTGATGGGCTTATGTGGTTATTACTCGGAGTGCTTAAATTGCACGCATGATATAATCAATCGTGTCACTTGTGTACTTGGCAAGTATGGTCCCGATGGAAGGGCGAAGAAAAATTAGTTGTCCCAAATCATCTTTGACCTCCAATTTTAAGCATTAGAGATTGGTTGAGTAAGTATTTTTTTCGACCAATGTGCTATTTATGAAATGACGTATCGATTAGTCATGCAGATTAGAAGCTTAATCGAGGATTTTAGTGTCACCACGTCCAGAGATTTGTGTCTTAGGAAATGTTGACAAATCAAAAAACCAAAGAGTCTTTTCACCTCTAAGCGAATTGACTACAACGCGAGCCCATCGAATTACACATCACGTCATCTCAAGAAAATCACTGTAGAGAATTGGAAAAAAAATGAAAAATTGATTTAATCATGCGTGATCTAATAATAATTCGTGCATATTACAGTTAGTCCAAACATGCATCAATTATTCGTCATCGTCCGACAGTTTCCTGGACTTACAAGCACGCGAATTATTGCTAGATAGAGTCCAAATGCTAATGAAATTTTTTGTCAGTTTTCGGACCGGCATACCCAATTTCTTATATATTTAATCCAGAAAAGTACTAATTATATTCCAGCTTTTATTGCTAATAATAATCGAGGACAATCCCAAAATTTATTGTTAAGCCGCTAAGTTGGATGGACTTTCGAATTTCAACGACATTTGTCCTCCACAAGAAAAATAAAAAAAATAATTATAAACGCCATCGAAATATCTATCATATACGCACGTATTGTTTTTGGTTTTAATGTCTCTTTTCGTGTATCCAATATGGAGTCTTTGACAATGGCATTTCAACCACCATATACGTGCAACTTCCTCGAACCGACTTGTTATAAATATGTGCGCATGTGTATAAAAGTTGCTAAGTATAGATTAAAAAAAAAATATATGCGGGGGCTATTTTTTTAATAATGCATTTATATATACTTTTAGCCTGCTATCCCAACAAAAAATTAATAATGAAGACGGACGACCAACACGAATGACGTGTATATAAAGAAGTTGTCATTATATATGACCCCTTCTAATTCTGAGCCAAACAAATATGTACAATTGACACTTTCTTGGTAAAATTATTGGAGAGTTACCAAGTAATCAAATTAATTAAGAAGCAATAATTTGGGAGGGGGGTGTGAATGCTCCATTAAGGTCAAATTACGAGTTGAAAGCAACTGAAAAACATATACGAAGTTGAAATACTCTCCATCACCTATGATGGAGTTTATATTCTTTTTACGTATACGTATGATCTAGAATCAGCTTTTACCCCAATTTATTTTGCTTGTGCATTCATCCTACCCCTTAAATTCCACGTGTCATTTCTTTAGGTGTCCTATTTTCCAATGTACTAAACTTTACTTTAAAGAAAATCATGGACCCTATGACTGAACTTTGCACATATTTTTCTCTTCTTCTTTTTTCCCTTTTTCTTAGGGTAATAAAAGGTCGTATATATTTCTATTTGTCAAAACCCAATTGGAGGTGATTGTGTGCGCGTACAAGCATATTGCTAAGAGAATCTGTGGGGTATATACAATGGGAAATGATAGCTCTGGTCCTACAGAACTTCATGACCTAATCAAGGTCGCGCTTAGTATTTTATTTGAGCATATTAAATTCCAGCCCACCCCGTCATAAAAGAAGTAGGGAAAGCAATATTTATTAAAGCCAACACTGTTCAACTTGCTCTGAGAAGATATAAATCAAAGACTACCACCATTGCCCTAATGGCAATTCCAATCATGATTACAATAATTTCTCAAGTCCCTAAGTTAGGGCAATGAAGATATCAAACCAAAGATTCATTTCATTACA
Organism: Eucalyptus decipiens; assembly: GCA_014182575.1. NCBI lineage: Eukaryota > Viridiplantae > Streptophyta > Magnoliopsida > Myrtales > Myrtaceae > Eucalyptus > Eucalyptus decipiens. The sequence continues at coordinate 12,691,441 of CM024611.1, read as the reverse complement.
AGACTCCAAGTCAAGATCTTGAGGAACAATATCAGAATTGATCAAAGGGCATTATTGGTTTCCACTCCTATAATGTTTTCTTATTTTTCACTTGCACGAGCCATCAAAAGCATAGCACCTCTAATCTTGATAAAAATCTAAGAGATAACAAAATAAATTAGAAAAAATTAATTGAATAGGGTTGCCAGGATTATTTGGGGGGAGGGTGGACTTGGACTAAGTAAGAAGTAAAGAAGAAAACCCTTCTTGCATCTAGAGATTTATTAATTAAAAAATAGTTTTTCGTATCTATTACTCACTGCCCACTTCCCCCACAAGCAGATGCATTGTTTCCTACCAGAAAGAAGTCAACCTCCATTGGCCCATTTCACAGTAGTTGTCATGAGCAAAGGCAAAATCGCGTCAAATTTACCGAGGACCCACTTCTTCTTTTTCCACTCTGTCCCCTCGTTAATTCAATATATATTTTTAATTGGGGTTGGAAATCGGCTGGCCTCAAATCTAGCAGTGACATTATTTATTTGTTTATTTACTGTGTAGTAAAGCTCACACTTGGTTTTGAAGAAAGTGTGAGCATTAGGTGTGGAAGCAAACCCTTTTTAATAGGTTCTTCGTGCATTGCCTTTATGAGGTTTTATGTTGGCCATTGCTTTGCGTTCCTCATGTTTCCTCTAATTACAGCAAGTGGTTTAGAAAACTATTTTAATATAAGTGAAAATTAGAATCTGAGCTGAACTGTAAAAGACTGAATTATTAAATTAATGTAGGCAAAGATATATAAAAATGGGGGCGGGCGATGGCATTATGAAGATTCCATTAGGCATGTCCATAAATGGAATGCATCTGGGAGGACCATTTGTCGTAGAGTATTTGCATAAGGGAATTGAAAATCGTAACAAGAAGTTGATAAGGAGAGGAATCATAAAGTGCAATTGCTCATAAAATGAGCATCCGTATATCAAATTATAAAGGGTTTTAATATAGCATCGTTTACGGACTGCCCGTGTCCCAATTAATGGTGATAGATATTGGGTTTTACAATAGAGATTATACTTATTATGTATGTAAAATCAATTCCAATTTATAAAAAGCGTCAAGTGTTTCGAAGTAATTTCAGCTAAAATTGAGAAGGGTTCCAAATCTAGACAATTTTTTTTTTCTTTTTGGATAATCGAGAGATACGAATGGCATAGCTAAAATTCCAGAGGCCCTGTTTAGGCATAAGAAAAGAGGCATGACTCATATGGATTTAATGTTGTCCTTTCTCTAGCTAAAATTTGATTAGTTTTCCCCTCAATTGATAGCTTTCTTTTCAAGGATACAAATGACTAAAACGATACCGATTCGTATCAGTTTGACTGAACTCCTTCGCTTCGTTTTCTTTGATTTGAATCACTATATTTTCTCTTTCTTGGCTGAAGCATCTTTGGTCAATCAAATTGATATTTTCTCAGAGAGGCAAAACCTACGGAGCGTGGTGCCTGTTTCTTAGCCTCGAGGGAAGGGAGACATTGGGAAATTTTAGGGCGGGAGATGCGAAAATTGATATTGCTGCGCCACTAATTTTGGGTTACAGGACAGCCTCACGTGCGCACTTTAATTTCTCAAAGTTGACACTTAACTAATTCCCAAGCATAATTAACTGGGAATTGCGACAGCATAAACATCTGCCGTGATTCTCTCTCTCTCTCTCTCTCTCTCTCTCTCTCTCTGCTGCGGTTTAAGCTGTTGTTGCAGCGGAAACAGCTGGTTCCATCACTCCTGAACGTGAAAATCGAAAAATATCTTTAGAAAATTCGATTTTATTAGTTCGGAAACTGGGAGCTGCAGGAAAATTCATTGACCCTTCGTCCAGTCATGATCAATTATCATCACCATACCCTAAAGAATGGCTATCAATCCCAATAGGAATCTATTTCATGGAGTTACTTCTTAAATATTTTTAATACAAAGTATTTAGCCAGATAAGCAAGGAATTGTTGCACCGGATAGGTTTCTATGTGAATCTTGAGTAATCATACTCAGAATTATCAAGTCTCAGACTTATGGTGGCTATCCGAGAGCCCATGAAACACCTTGCGAGCATATCAACCAATTAAGTCTAGACTTTTGTCTGTGCAAAAGGTACTGGCCTAGAACAATTTGCACACAGGCGATTGGGTATTTGAAGGATTAATTTCAAGTTGCTGAATTGGAAATCTCTCGACACCCCAATCAAATGTGTCGATTCTTATTTTTTTTTTTTTTGCACCTAGTGTTTTAATTAAAGTAATCTTGCTTTAGAGAATATTTACAAAGTGACTTTCATTGATGCAATAAAAATTACTATGTTAACATAGGGAAAATCTCAAATAAAGACCCAAAGTGAGCATATTTTCCTAAATAAGGATCTGAAGTAGCCATTGTCCCAAATAAGAACCCAAAATGGCTAACAAGTCTCAAATAAGGACCCGAACTTGTCGGCCGGCCAAAATGTTCACCGGCCGGCGAGAGTGTGACATTTCCGATGCAATTTTTTCCAAAAAAAAATATAAATAGAAATTAACAAACCCTTAAAACCACCCCCCAAATTATTCTCGTTCTTTTGACCTAAAAAGAAAAACTCTTCATGTTCTCACGTTTTTTTTCTTCTGCTCTTTATCTTCCCCGTTCTTTGTCCTCTCTCACTTGGAGCACAGAAATTTTCTAGTAATGGAACACGAATTGAAACACAACAAGAAACCCCTACCTTCGTTTCTTCACATCTTCTTCTTTTGTTTTCTGTCTTCATTTCTTTCCAACGAAGAAAACAAATCTTGACTAAAGCCACATTTTCGATATTGAGACAATTGTGTGTAACACGAGGGCCTCGATTCTTCATTATCTTTTCCTAGGTTCGCCATACACTTTGATTCACACTCCCATTCAATGGAGGTTAGTTTTGTTCAAATTGAGAGAGGGAGGGAGAGAGGGAGAGAGGGAGGGAGGGAGGGAACGTACCTTTGGAACTTAGGGAGACGGGGATCTTGCTCCATCAACAGAGAGTTTGGGTTTTCCAAACGAGAGGAGACAAAGAACGTAAAGGATGAAGAGAGGAAAAAGAAGAACATGAAGAGTTTGGGGGTTTTGTTTTTAGGATTTGTTAATTTCTATCCATAATTTTTTGGGACAAAATTGCCTATATTCCAACAACCAGAAATGTCACACGCTCGCCGGCCAGTGAACATTTTGGCTGACCAGAGGGTTCAGATCCTTATTTGAGACTTGTTAGCTATTTTGGATTCTTATTTGGAACAACGATTACTTCGGGTCTTTATTTGAGAAAGTAAGCTCACTTTAGGTCCTTATTTGAGATTTTCCCCCTTTCTTTGGTGGTTTACTGCTGGGCAAGATCATTGACCTTTGTAGCACCAAAGAAGAAGTCTATATTGACCTAGATTTTTCCTAACCTGAAACATATTGATTAATAAAGATAATAATTTTCTCAAGAGGAATTGCAGGTTGACTCCTGACTTTCTTTTGGGGTTTGAGCTTCTAACATTTATATTATTTTGGCGCGATATTTAAGCTCAAATTTAACTAAATAATGGACAATTAATTAGTTGGGCTCTTCTTCGACGGAAAAAGCCCGTATTTTACGTCGTCATTTTAATTATTTAGTATTTTCCACCCACGGAAGCTGCATGGTCCGTGTATAAATCATGTGGGTCATGCTAAATAGAAAGTCCTTGGCACTGACTTAGAGGCGACGACAAATATAATACGACCCTCGCCTGTAATATCTTAAGCTAAGCCCGCCTTTAATCGCCTAAGTCAAAATCAATCAACTAATCATTCTCCCCTCGAATATTGTATCCCTTCATCGTACTTAAAACTAGATCTTGATTCGGACACGAACTCCCTGGCCTTTGTCGCGATCCGCACTGAATTAAAGCTTTGACCAGAATAATCAATGTTTGATGGGGGTTGCGGGCACGTGCATCCCTGCTGCAAATCATAGCGTAACTCTTGTTTAAACAAGGAGTCACGAGTCCTCACTGTTTCGTCCCAGTGCGGGGGTTATCTTGGTAACCTGATTTTTTCTTTCGTGATTTTGCTGTCAGTCTGATAAATTATATGGACTCTGCAGGAAGACTCCGATGGACTTCCTGAAGAAGAAAGCAACATACCGGTGCAAAAGCTAGGACAAACCCTGATTATATTATTTATAAAAGAATCACATCCTTATTTCTCCAAACATCACTGATGTTGAAATACGCGAATTTGAGAGGAGTTATTATCTCTAAATCTAGCGTACATTAAGAGATTATCTAAAATGAAAACTGAATCGAACACCTGACACTTGTCTTGAGTGTAAAATTTAAATCATCTTGCTAACTTCATTGATCCCTTAAAAGTTATATACTTTGGAAGCGCTGCTTGTTTTATTGGCACTGAACATTTAAAATGCACACAACAGAAGATACAATTTATTTTATTTTATTTTATTTTATTTTATTTTATTTCATCTGAAATGGTGGTAGTTGGGATTTTTCTTTGCGGGGGCCTACTTGGGGACTCTAGAGAGATAGGGTAACCAACCACATCTTCTTCTACTTAGCTAGAGGCATATTATTAATACTTTGTCTGGCTCAGCAAACTCAGCATCGTCCCCCACACATCTTCTTCTAACATGTCCCATTGCTAGGTCTTGTGGACGAGTGCTTTTGCATAGGAGATACTACACCGATCAGATCATTGGGCCCTCTTTTAAGGTAAACAATGACAAGTCCCTCGTTTGGTGCTGCCCATATTTCACCTTTGGTTCCACACACTGACCATTCTCTTCTACAACACAGACAGACCCATACCTACTGAAAACAACTTGGAAGCCTCCCCTCGGCTCCATAGTTGCTGTGATTTGACATTGTTCTTACAATCATTCACCTTGGTGTGGGTTCGAGCGAGCTGGATGTTTTACCAAGTTGGAGACTTTCATTGACTGTCTTGCTCTTTTCTTAGGAGAGATTGTCATTTAATAGATAGATTGGAAGTACGTGGGGATATGATCGGGCATGGATCCTCTTTTTCAGACGATAGTCTTTTCGATGTCTTGATAAATCTCGGTTGTTGATTTATGAAAATGAGGATTGATCGCCAGTTAGGATTTGTCAAGTTACAAGTGGAAGCACTGTAAAGGTTAGGTGGTCTTCTCCTGACATGACCCTAAATAAGTAGGAATATTTGGGTCAAGTGAAAACTTGGATATGGAAATGGAGGGGGGTTGGGCGGGCCCCAAGATTTCCCAAGGTCCAAAAGGTTACTTCACTTTTAATCTAAGGATACGTTTGTTTCACTGAAAATTTCATGATCAGGCTTGTCAAAAAAACTAATTACTTTTCATTTGTTTGGTGGCTTAGGTGTTGTTTGGTAAAGTTCCGGGGAACACCCATTTTTGTTCTTTTGTTCCTCAGAACAGAAATAGAACAGAAACGCATTTGGTAAATTTTTTTATCTCTTAGAACAAATAGTTCTCGAAAATAAATTTAGAATAGAAACAAGAAAAAAAAAGTCGTTTCTTGTTCCCGGGAATGACTCAAGAAACAAGCTTTTTTATTTTCTTTTATTCATTTTCTTTTCTTTCTTTTTCTCTTCCTCTCTTCTTCCCTAGCTGGTCACCGGCCCGACGATGGCTGGCGACCAGCTAGATGAGGCCCAACGAGGCTCGGGGGGGCCTCACTGTGGCTAGGTGAGGCCCCCCAAGCCTCTTCGTGGCTAGGCAAGGCCGAGCCTCACCGACCATCGCAAGGTCGGTGTCACCTAGCTTCATGGTGGCTGGGCGGGGCTTGGCCTCGCCAAATTTGGGCAAGGTTGAGCCTCGCCTAGCCACAACGAGGCTCGAGGGGACCTCGCCCCGCCATGGTGAGGCCGAGCCTCACTCGGCCATGGCGAGGCTCAACCTTGCTCGACCACGACGAGGCTGACCTCGTGATGGCTAGGTGAGGTCAAGCCTCGCCAGTGGCCAGGCGAGGCTCGTCCTTGCTAGATTGGGGTGAGGCTAACCCTTGTCGGCCCTTGTTTGGCCAATCACCGGCAGGCCATGGCCAAGCCAATGACCAGCTAAGAGGAAGGAGGAGAAAAAAATGTAATGAAATTATTAATATATTAAAAGAAATTCTAAATCACAAAAAATTTTGCGGTTATACCAAACGTATTTCTATTCCCGGAACATAAATTTTTTATAGTTACCTAACGCCTTAAAATGTTCAGAAATTATTCCCGAGAATAGAAATAGAAAAAAGTGTTTCTGAAAAGAAACTATTCCCAGGAATAGAAACGTTACCATACGCACCCTTAAGGAAAGTGGTTTCATTCTTGTCATGAGTGAAAATTGTTTTCCCCCAATCTAAGCTTCTTATTTCAGTCCATGGAAGATGTTTTTCCATAAATTGATTTATTTTCTATCATCCAATTATTGAAAAGTCGGAAAATAATATCTCGAGAATGATTTTTCCTTCAAATAAATAGACTAGAGAACTTTAATTTTTCAAATCGTAATAAGTTTTTCAACAATGCCATCCCCTTCAAATATTGTTCGGATTCATTACTAGGTACGATACCTACTTGATTCATGTGTTATTCTACTTTCTCGGAGCACATGCACTTTACGTGGGAATCAAAAGTTTAGGTCATGATTATGAGTTGAACTATTTTGTCTCTTGGTTAATTTGCCTCTAGACTTGGTCATAATGAGGGAATACCACGAAAATCCCCAAAAAGAAAGCTAAAATGGCAATTTTTAAAAGTTTTAGGAGGATCAATTATACTTTCACAACAACTTGTAAGACTTTTTTCTTGCACTTATCCTTTTTACCAAATGATTGACTTCCTTTGCCATATTAGTTATTATCACATGCGATGCTTTCTGGTATCCAAGTACCATGATTGCTATGTTTAATTTGATGATCAAACCCTGTGTTACTTGTTCAAAATGGACTTAAGTGTGAGGGGGAAATCATGGAATACATGTCTCCTAAAACTGCATTTGATTGTCTGGATTTTTAGCAAGAATAGATTGAAGATATGATAGAAAATCTAGAAATTTCGTTGTATCATATCCACTATTTGATAAATCGTAATAATAAAACCAGATATTTCCATATCATATCATGTCCATTATATGATATGAATGGTATATCAATGTAGATGAACTTGAAAATGCAAAATGGAGATAGTAAGAATTTCTTATGATTCACTACTAAAGAAATTACAAATGTACAATCAGACATAGCATCCATTAGTTAATTCATGATTATTGTACATTTACATTTCAAACAGATTCGACCATAACAAGAAATGCAATCGAGCTACAACATCACAAGGTAGATCCGCTAGTGAATGCCAAATCTAGCAAAAAATAGAAAATATGATTATTTACCTCGCAATTCTGAAAACTATAGTGCTTTGAATCTCTTGCCACTTTTGTAAAACTTCAACATGAATTATTGGGCTATGGAAAAGAGGAGGTTCGTCTCTTTTGCTGCTTTTGGACTTTTGATGCAAACTAGAGAGCTATGAACTCATCATTTTTGTAGAGCTCTAACGTAAATAAAGAATTACAAAGGAATTGTGAAACTTCAATATAAACTTGAGATATGAAGAAGAAAGAGACAAAGTAAATTAGAAAGATCCATTTTTAGTTTAGATTTTTTTATTTAAAATCGAGGTTCTTCTACTTCATTTTTATTTCTTATTTTTAATTATTTTCCTCTCTATTTTATTTCTTTTTATTCCCTTACTTCATTCATTAATTAAAAATTTATTAAATAATAAACTATACTGATATACCTAAAATATGTAATAAATATAAATACAATATATATATATATATATATATATATATATATATATATCTTCTACCTATCTTGTTTATTGTCATTTTCATCATTGCAAAATATATATTATATAATTAAAATTTTTAATTTAAGAAATTTCTTATTCGAGAGAAATATAATTTATACCATAGATATAAAAATCCTATCTATTTTTATCCCACTTTCCCTATAAAATAATTTTATTTGAATTATATCACATTTATATCTGATTTTATCTTATCTTAGGTAAGAACCAAATACGGAATAAGATACATTTTATCATATCTCAACTTTTGTCATGGTTATTAAATGTAACCTAATAGTTCAAATGTTCGCAACATTAGTCTGCCTCAGTCTTTTTGTTATTTCGGGATCAAGTGTCATATTCTTGATCCAATCAAATACAGGTAATGTACGTTGATTGAGATTAGGAAATTAAACTACTGGTTTGTTCTCTTTGCCAAACCCTAACTAGAATCTTCTATAAAAGAGCTTTTAGGCTTTCTGAGTTCTAAAGTCTCAAGACACCTTAATTACCAATCCAACTACCCATTCACAACGTCCAAATATTCAAAGTTATTTTTACCTAGTCGACTATAACTGCAATTTTGTTGTCCCACTCGAGAACCCTATTCTGATGATTCATTTTTAATGAAGAAGACATCTCCTCAAAAACCATACTCTACTTGCAAACAACGAGCCGGGGAATACGGAGCGCTGCAATCGCATAAAACATGTGCTCGATTTGATTGATGGTCCTGGCAACGTACGTGTCGTGGTTGTTTAGTTAGGACAAAAAGAAGACAAAGACCCCCCATAATGTCATAAGTCCCATCGGCGTTCCACAAATTAATGCGCACAACCCTCGGCACGCCATAGTTAGGTTGCCTCTCAACGCTCCGGTTTCAATCTTTCAGCTGTTCCGAAAACTATTCATAAGGGAGAGTGGACTTATCAGCTAATGACAAGCTTTCGCATGTAGCTCGGTACCTATTAGGAGATCGATACCTTGGATTCCATGGCCTCGTCCTATGTTGTGGTCCGGAATCACATTGAATTCGATGCAATAATGTATCTCCATCTCCTGAGGATGAATTTCATTGGTGGTTCACTGTCTCTATTAAAACCTTAATGAGGGCGTGTCCATTTCCAATTGATTTCGACTGATAATATTCCTGGTGCGAAAAGACCCACCATCAGATGATTTTTTTTTTTTTTTTTGATACCTGTGAACCCCGTCAGTTAGTTCGCGCCTTGTAGCGGTACAGACAAGTAAACCCCGAGTGATGCTTAGCAGAGGACCCACCACCCCGACATCACACTTAAGACGCCGATGCCTTCCTACTGGGGTTTCCAAGGTTGGGTTTGCGAAAAGACCCACCATCAAATGATTTCCACTCCAACTTAGCCAAGAGTTTTCGATAGGGTAGCGATTCATGAATTGGCCGAATAATGGGGAGAGGCTTCAATTTCATTAATGCGCCTAATTATGCATACAGCGATGGATTGTCTCACTTGGGTTTTGGTCATTGCCAAATGAGTGTAATAAATATGGTTGATTTTTCTTGTGTTAGAGCATGCAACCAAGAGCAATTAGTTAGTCATTTACTATCATTCGTGGTCATTGTGGTCCACAAGATTTTTATGATTGCTTCACGCAAGCAGTGACAAAATATTCGGAAATTTGTGCACTTTCAGCCACTTTAAAGCGTTTGTACAGATGTTATGATCATACGGAAGTCCCAGGCCGTCCAAGTACCACTAATATAGAAGTTATAGTTGCGGCATAGTACAATTTGCGAGTTAAATTTCCTCACAATAAGCTGTGGCCAAAAACGCATTCACTTCGGGGTCACAAACATATGGTACTAGGGTCTTCACATAATGATGCTACCATCAACTATGACAGCGTAGGACCCTTTCATGGGAGCAGAGAGACGAGATGTGAGTACCTAGAATTCAATTAGGATCCGACCTGCTCCAACTCTAGTGGGATTTGCGGATTTTGAATTTCAAGATTGATTTTGGGATCCATTTACAAGATTTTTAAAGGTTCGAGATTTACATGACAAGATAACCCGAAATCAGCGTATAAACACGACAATTGATTCAAGAAATAATCTATTTTCTTTCTGGAGCTTTAGATTGCTCATGGAATTTTTTACCTCGAAATGTACTGTAACTATAATCTAGCATTTTCCCAAATTGTCCACCGAGTGGGGCCTAGTTCCTTCTAAATGTGGGGAACAGGAGCGAACTTGTAAAAATTCACTTTCGTATACTTTTGTGACTTCAGAGAGGATGCACGTGCAGTTGCGCACTGTGGCACGTGAGCCGGATTCTCTTATCTTTCTTCCTTCTCCCTTGTTTTTTTGGATAGAAGAGAACACTATATAAATAAACAATGGCTGGACTATACCAATACTACATTAAATTGCACCCCCAAAACATGATTAGGGTTTGGTCCATATAGAACCCTAGAAGTAGCGGTTGACTACGCCCGGAATTATCCACTAACCTTAGACATCTAATCATTCGATTTCGAAGAAGTCTAGTAATGGGCTAGGAGCATTAAAACGTAAGTAAAAGTCTTATGCTACACCAACCTATATAACAACCCCCGTAATTATCAATCAGAGCCCCAAAAGAAGACAGATGTGGACTCTTGACGCTCTTAGTTAGGACTCCAAATTGAGTAATCCCTGTTATATGCATTTGTCCGACATTACTTTAGAAGCTCTCTCTCATTCATTTTATTAATGGGTTCAATATTAGTTTGATAACAGCAAGAGCACACATGAATTGGGTTTGAATGAAAGATGGGCGAGGCTCGATCCAAGATTCCTTTTTATGTGTAAATTTAACTCCCTTGATCATTTCTAGCTTTCGGGAAGTCTTCTTCCCTTACAATTACAGGCCTCTTCTTTGTCACCGGTTTTACATTTCTCAATTTCAATAGCATCCCGAAGGATATCCGTGCATCTACTTTTTGGACCCTTTGGAGGGCAAAATTCATCCTTTAAATCAGCGCTTGCACGTCTCAACATTTCTCATTTTCAATAGCTGGTTTTAGAATTTTTTGCGACATTGAACATGCTTGATGGTCAACATTTGAAGACTCCACGTGCAAGTACATGTGTCCACTGAGGTTAATAGGTCGGATCGTGATTCGTGATAGTCAGTACAATTAAAGGGGGGAAATCGTGAAATGGGATGGTACACGTCTTCCAAAAGTCACACGAAATGCTTCGCCTTTAATGTGAAAGAAAAATTATGGCACGTATGTATGTATGTTTGCTTTTGGGTTAGGGAAACTACTTATTCTTAACCTAAACAAAGACTAACTCGAATGGCAAAGGGGCCGTCCATCGCGAAGCAAGCTTCTTCTATATTGTATGAGTCTAAGGGGAATGGAGCAATCATGGACTGAGTCGATCAAGTACAGCATAAAGCAATGAATCGACATTGCAGTTATGATTGTTCTGGCTTAGTTTGGCATATTTTAACTTACATGAAATACTGTCCCCTTCAGCACGTCCTAGGTCGAGTCTCATGATTTTGTCCTTCAACACATAAGTAAGAGCTCTAGTTGTATGGCAATGCATCACTCTTAACCTTAGGTACAATTATTCGGGCTTGTGGTAAATTTTAGAAAGCTTTGTAAGACAATCTTGACTCGGCTTACAATTAAGCAAATTTCGAGTTTTATTCTAATTGTTGCTCTTGAGTTTAGATGTGTTCTAGGATCGGTTGATCAAAATCTTCAATGAGTGAAGATGAAGTGCTTAATCCCACTGCAAATTTTCAAGGCCATTCTAATCTGTTTTGTAATTCAAACACTGATTTTGATACTTGTAACTACGAACATTGTTTTATTTGTCATCATTATGCCTTGATTGTCAAACCCAATGGGTTCAACATTTGAAGAGACATGATTATATTTAAGAGTTGATTTGACATTCTAATTTAAAAGCTAATCACTGTAGTCAGGCCGATGGAAGGTGTCTTACATGAATCATCCGTATGCACATCATGTATAAATCCACTGCTACATGCTTGACCTAACGTGCAATGCTTTAGAAGCTTTGCTCACGAACAGAGCAATACTTCTTCAGCATTAGGCAACGAGGCAACGCTAGTTTCAATAAACAGCACTTATAACTAGTGTCTTCGTTATCGGCAACAACTTATGCGCAAATATTTTCGGGAGCAATAAAAATATTTTTCATTCATTCATTTTTATAATCATTACAAACATTTACTTTTAGAAAAATGTATTCCAAATTATTTGTTTTCCTCCAAACAAATGGAGTCTTAGTATCTCCTATCACTTACATTCTTGCAGTAGAAGGCAACAGAAGACAATAATCTGGACATTGTTGCCAAATTTATCAAGCAATGCTTCATAAAACGTTGTTTATACCGTATTATTGAGCAAAATAGGGAAGGTGCCAATTTGGAGAGGGAACAATAGCATGACTAACCACTCCACCAAACACTATCCTTTTACCAAATCTTGCGATCCTTAACATATAGAAGGACACCAGACTATTCCACTAGGCCATCCGAAGTGCATTATCATGCCGTGTCAACCTTTTAAATTTAGGGGATCTTGATCCTTACCGAATCAAAATCACCTCCGTCAAGAACTCCACTCATTGCATGAAGCATTATCAACTAATTGTCTTCCATGGAAACAAACAAGTAGGGCATGTCCTTAGGGTTCTGACGACCGGTCTCTCACAGAAACTATTTTCCAACTTCTCTGAATTTGCTAAGTTGGGGTGAAAAATAATTGCATGCAGTTGTCATCCCATCTTTTCATACGCAAGAGAAGTGAAAAAAACATGCCTCCTTTAGTCAACTAATGGATCCCAGCCGACACACAAGTTTTCTAGCTTGCATGATTGCGATCGTGACATGCACAAAAGAAAGGTTAAAAAGGAAAATGATGAGCGGCATATATCTCGTTGGACACCACCATAATTACAGGCTGCCTCGTGCCGAATTAGAATTCTTTGGGATCATCTTTACTTTGCCCTTGCGTCAGAGCCATGATAGCAGAATGATTTCGACCGTGTCGCTCTGTTGAAGTTCTGTGATGCAGTCGTAGCCACAACGAACCTTTGGGCGAGCAATGATAAGAAGAAAATATTGGAATTTTTTTTATCTCTTTTAGCTGTTTAAGGGCTTCTTCTTTTTATACGTGGCGGATTGCTTATGGTGTCGATATAAAATATAAATTGCGTTATTATCTTAATGGTAAATTGACTAAAATCAAGAATTATTTATTTCTCGAAAAGGATTTTCATCAGTTATCTCCTTATAGTCCTCGTACTAAACCCACAAAGAATTTCGTTACACACCTGATTACTTTTACTTTTTAACCCGAGTTCGGTTTTTCGAACCCTTTTACATCTTGTAAAGTTCCACAGAATCTCCACTGAAATTTGTCGCGCCGGCCGCAATCATAAAACCATAGACCCATATAAATAAATAAAAAATGAACATACACAATCCGACCTTTTAGTGGGAATACTCATGATTGTTGCCGAGTGCATGGAGAAACCTGTACATGGAAACAGTGGCTTACTTTTGTTTCACGTCTGTACATGGAAACAGCAGCTCAGCTCTCTCTCTCTCTCTCTCTCTCTCTCTCTATGGAGGGTTTGAAGGCACATGACAAACGTGATTCGCAGAGAAATCACCACTTTCGACCAAAAGAATAGGGGTACCTGCGAGATTCAGACACGTAAAATAGGAAACAAACAAGGAACGTGCAACTCAGAGAGAGAGAGAGAGAATTTTCACCAAGTACAACAGCTGTTTCGAGCTCATGATGCCTTTGTCTGGACTCTTCTTGCCACTCTCTTTCTTCACCGCCCCCACACCTAGATGTCGCAAATAATTGCATGCATGTAAAAAGGTCGAAGTTACAGCATTGATCTTTCTGATAACGATAAGGTACTGCCTTATAGTTATCTTAACTTTTAGGAGTTGATGAACTGAGTTAGCTTGAATTTAACATGGCGCGCATGGCAACTTCTAATCCATTGCTTGGGGATAATCCTTATTTTTATTCATAGTTCCTTCCATCAGGAAATTATCAAAAAGGTCTTAAACCTTTGTGCTTTTACTAATCCAATCACAAATCTTATAATTGTGTCAATTGAGTTACAAAATTTCTCACATTTTATCAATTGAGTCTATTCGATCCATTTTTATAGAAAATTATTGATGTAGACATCAGCCGTTTTACATGGCACGGCCGACCAATACTAACATTGACATTTTTATAATATTTATAATATTTTTTTGAATTTTTGTTTTTTTTCCTTTTCTTTATGTTTTTTCTTGTTTTTCAAAGTGAGGGCCGACAAGGGTCCAAGCCCTCAACGACCATAGCTAGGGTTTCACAACCCTCTCTAGACCTAGGTAAGGACTGCGATGCTCTTGCTAAGGCCGACAAGGGTTGTCAACCCTTGCTTTAAAAAACAATAAAAAGCAAAGAAAAGGAAAGAAAAAAGAAAAAATTATACGAAGTTATTAGAATATTATTAAAAATGTTAATATCAGCGCCGATTATATCACATAAAATGGTCGATGTCCGCGTCAATAATTTTCAATTAAAATTGGTTAGATGGACTTAATTGATATAATTAAAATATTTTAAATTGAATTAATAAAAATACAATAATTTTAGATTTTTTTTTTTTTGACAATTCTTCCTCCATCAAGCAAGTCACCATCTTTTACCACGGTGAATTTTACCCACTTCACCCTTTCAACTCTCACAACACAAAACGCACTAAAGAAACGTTGTCAAGATCTCTTCCAAATGTCTGAGCTTAGGGCCAAACACGTGGAAAGCTCCCTTATCTCCCTTTTTCTTACCCTATTATATTTCCTTTGCATATGTCATCGTACGAAGAAACAAACAAACAAATGACAGAATGATGAATGGACGGTACACAAAAAGTTGCGCGTCCAACGCCCCCCGTGGCGTGACGTGACAGCATGACTTAAATCCGGATATTATTGCCCTCATTATAATTAACTTAACCTGGTTAATGTAAAATAATATATATATTTTTTAATATTTGGAGTTATCCTTTATGGCGTGTGCGTAGGTGAATATTTCCAATTCGATCATACATGATGACGGACTTAGCCAATTGGGTTTATATTGATCATGTTCCTATCCGATTTCTATGTTGTTATATTCAACTTTTGCAATGTGTAGATGCGCTTCAATTTTAGGCATCGTGTGAGATGACATAAGAATCCAACTTGAATCTTAACAAGAGTTAGTGAATTTGGATTTGTATTGGTCGTGTTAAGACTTGTGTCGGTCCACTCTACATGGCTAATAAATTTCACATATTTGATGATTTGCATATCCATATTCACACTTCATCTATACATATTAACGTTTCATGCTATTTCCACCCTTTGAATCACTTCATACACACCCTTAAATCTAATTAGCTCAAAATGGCCCTCACTGAAACCTCATCAATGATAAGATTAATGAAAAAAAAATCACCTTTAATGTGGACCAATTAATCTCGTGATTTTCATTTTTCCTTAACAGCTCTTTCTTTTTCTTTTCTTTTTTGGGTAAAATTTGACAAGGTTTATATATTCGATAAATTTATACAAGAATCCTCTGAGATTCGAATTTTTTAATAAACTTAATGATCAGAATTCTATTTAATAATATCTTTCTAGAATTCAATTTCTCATAATTCTCTGTCTTATACAATTCTTTGGTTCAAATTCTTTTGAGTGGAATTCTCTAGTTAAAGTTGCGAAAACTATCTGATTATATCCAAACTCGTTACTGAGAATTGCTCATGGAATTCAGCTTAAGTACATTAATAAGTACAAGAGAGGAAATGAAGTTTGTACGGAAACAAACGAAAAATCATAGAAGTAAAAGACTAGAACAACATTGTTTTGACTAAAATCGGCAATCTTGTACTTTCATGATAATGTGTAGCCCTTTCCACCGTACGGTTTTGATCAATTAGTTCTCTTGAAATTATTTTCGTCAACTCAACATGTCGAGATGTGTTATAACTATTTAGATTGTGGAAACAAAGTGAGCTATGTTAATATGGTCTTTTCTCAGTTTGATTGTCTATACTTAACTCATTCATGATATTATTCTCTTGCACAACCCGTAGGTTGATTCACTAGCTTAATAATAATGTTAAACTTCAGTACAGCTATAACAGAAGTACATATACAAGACTTAGAAGGAAAGAATGGCTAAGTGCAATGTAGGGTTCGCAGATTTTGATAACATTCTTAAATTGATTGTAGATATTACTAGCTATTGACTGCTTTCTCCATGAAGTTAAGCCTCATATATCCGTACACTCGTGTTAAGGTCAAAGAAGGAAACTAACATGATATAGTCACAGACGTACGATCACGATAGAAGGTGGAGCAAAAACTAACGGAAATTCAGAGTAGAATAAAAGGGAGACTCTCAAAAGCTCTATCCTCAAATACACTTCATATTTCTAACTTCGCTGAAGCACGTACTAAAAAATAAATACTCGTTCATAAACCCTAAAAAAGGTAGTTGAAAACTTTATTAACCATTACCATTTAGGGCTAACATATTTTATTTATGAACTCGGAAATTTTTCACCTAACTTAGATTTTTTGTAATCGTGCAAAAAAAAAAAATCTTAAAATTTGTTTCAAAAGTACAATTAAATCTTAAAACATTCAAAAAAGTGCAATCTACTCTTAAAACTTATCACAAAAGAGTGGAGTCATAAATTTTTCAAAATGGGAAAATTGTCCAAAAATTCTTAAATCTATTGTACTTTTTTCAATTTAGTCATAAAAATTTCAATTTTGCCAATTGAAATCTTAAAAAATTTCACTTTTTTTTTTCAAGGGAAATTACCAAAAAAGTCATAATTTTATTGCAATTATGCCAATTCAATCATAAAATTATTTTTTTGGCCAATTGAGTCATAAACTTTTTACAATTGTGTTAGTTCAATCCTTTTGGCCAAAATTAGCCAACCAGTGCTGACGTGGCCACCAGCCACTACCGGCGACAATTTTTTTAATATCTTTTTTTTCTCCTCTCTCCTCCTTCACTCCTCCTTCCTCCTCCCTCCTTCCTTTGGCTTCGGTTACTAGCCAGAGGAGAGGGCTAGCCAATCACTGAATTGAGGCTGCCAGGTGAGCTTGCCTCATTGTCGCACGACAAGGCAAGTCCCCCATAAATCTAGCAAGGGCTCACCTCACCGCCGTTGGATTTGGCGCTCGCCTTACCGTCACTAGATCTAGTGAGGCAAGCCCCCATAGGATATGGTGAGGGCTGGCCTCACTGTCGCTGGGTGAAGGCAAGCTCACCCAACCATTAGCAAGGCGAGCCCTCACCAAATTTGACGAGAAGGGTCTCGCCGTCCCTAGGTCTAGCGAGGCGAGCTCCCACCAAAGCTCACCTCATCATTACTAGGTATGGGCAAGCTCGCCCTCACCCAACGACAATAAGGTGAGCTTGTATAGCTGCCTCAATCTGGCGAATGGCCAACGCTCCCCTTTGGTAGGTCGCTGGAGCTAAAGGAAGAAGGAGGGAGGAAAAAAAAAAAAGAGGAAAAAAAAGGGAAAAATATATTTTTTAAAAAAACGAAATAATTCGAAAAATAAAATATTATTAAAAAATTATCGCCAGCCGGAAGGATTGAATTTGCATAATTGCAAAAGGTTTAAGACTCAATTGGCTAAAAAAATAAGTTTATGACTGAATTGACACAATTGCAATAGGTTTAGAACTTTTTTGGTAATTTTTCATTTTTCCAATTGAGTCCATTTGGCCAATTTTGATCAAAAATTGCTGATGTGAATACTTGCAGTATCACATAGAATAGTTGGCACTAATGTAGACAATTTTTAATATTTTTTTGAATTTGTCATTACTTTTTTCTAATATTTCTTTTCTTTGCTTTTTTGTGTATTTCTTCTTCCTTTCAGCCACCAGCTATGGGCGAGGCGTGATTGGGCGAAAGGCAAGCCCCGGTGAGGATCAGCCTCACTAGGCCACCTCACTAGGCCAATGTAGCCTCGTCGAGGCTCCCCCTCACCAGGGCGAGCCTCGCTTGCTAGCCCACCTAGCCATGGTCAGTGGCCAACCACCGACAAAAGGAAAAAGAAAGGGAAAAAATTATTTAGAAAAATCGAAAAAAAATAAAATGTTATTTAAAATTATATACATCAGCACCAACCGTGTCATATAAGACAACCAACATCTACATTAATGAATTCCAACCATAATTGGCAAATTATGAAAAAAAAAATTATGATTGAATTGACAAAAATGTAACGGATTTAAGATTCTTTGGACAATTTTCTCTCTTTCCAAAAGTATAATAAAGTCATAAAACTTATCACAAAAAATATAATCAAGCCCTAAAATCTTCCAAAAAATGCACTCGATGAAACTTAATTAGAATAATTTGACAAGTTTTAGGACTTAATTACACTTCTTAAAAGTTTTAAGACTTCATTGCATTTTTGTAATAAGTTTTAAAACTTAATTACACTTTATGAAAGTTTTAGAACTCAATTGCACTTTTGTGACAAGTCTTAGGACTTCTAAACATATATCCCAAGATAAACACTCATACATAAACCCTAAAAAAATGTACAGACAAACTTTATTAACCAATACTATATAAGGATAAATAGATTTTATATATGAACTCGAAATATATTCACCAAACTTCAATTCTCTATGATCATGCACACCGTTAAAGGTGAGTGGATTATTATGGTCATCAAGTATTATTTGATTAATAATAAAAGTGTGAGGAGCGGTAAACCCTAATCAGTTTTTACGCTCTCCTCTTTTGTCCCATACGCTCTCCTTTCTTCTTCTATATCAATTTCTACATGGTATCACAACTAGAATTATATTTATTAAAAAAAAAAAAACTAGTTGTTGCGACTTTTGATCCGACATCAGCGAGCATCATCCAGCCCAAATTGGTCTCCCCCAACTTGGTTGAGTCCAGAGTTGAAGTCGAGTGTCGTTGGCTCAAATTCAATGTCAAGCGATGTTACGTGGTCTTGTTCATCCATTCGAGATCTCACGTCGATCGAGCTCACGTTCCTCCATGCGAGCAGATCTGAGCTGTGTGGTCCTCTAAGGTTTGTTTGTGTGTTGTTCTCTATGTTCTGGAAAAAAAAAATGTAGCAATTTGCTTGATGGGACTGCTGATCTTGTTTGTCCCCAAATTGATGTTGGATGAGGTGGTTTCTATTTGGGCATAATTTATGATTCCGACGTATGTTTAAATGAAATTGATGAATTTGATTGAAGTGTTGTGGAGATTTGGATTGGTTGAAACAAATCATGGTAGCTTGTTGAATTGAATTCTAGTTGGTGGGATTTGAATTTGATTATTAAGCTGAAAAAAATCTTATGCTATATTGGTACAAGTCGGATAATGGTCGAGAATAAAAGTGTAGTAGCTGAGGTTGTGTCTACATCATCTAATCATTTAACAGAGAAGAAGTTAGAAGGTATAACTAATTTCCAACAATTGAGGAAAATCATGTTGTTAGTGTTGACTAGGAATGAGCAATGGAATCATCTAATAGGTATCAAATCTGCTTTCGATACAACTTGAGATACTGTGGATGCTAGAATTCTTGGTCAAATGTTGAACTCCATGGAAACCCAAGTTGCGGATTTGGTTATACATATTACAATGAAGGAGTTGTGAGACTATTTGAATGTCCTTTATTATGGACAAAATAATCTTTCAAGGATTTATGAAGTATCCCAGGAATTTTATAAGGCTAATAGAAAAGGTCGGCCACTTACCTAGTATTTTGCTAATTTTAAACGGATATATGAGGAGCTTAATTCTCTATTACCCATTACCTCTAATGTTAGGGAAATGTGGGAGTAACGAGAGCAATTGGTTGTTATAGGTTTTTTGGGAGGACTAGGATCAAAGTATGATGCAATCCATTCCAAAATACTCGGAGGAGATAGGATGACTTCACTCACTGAGACGTTTGCTTGTGTTATGAGGGTCTCACGTGAAACACCTAATGATGCATTTTCTAAAGGTAATAACTCAGCCTTGGCAACCCAAGGAAATCACTTTGGTGGTCGAGGTCGTACTGGTGGTGGTTTTGGTAGAGGCCAACCACCCTTATCTAATAATACTTCTAATGACATAAGGGTAACTACTGGCTTTGTTCAGACTTGTCATTACTATGGTTTACCTAGAAATATTCAGATATTCTGTTGTAAGCTTCATAGTCAACATGTTGTAGCTAATGTAGCCAATGCAGTAGAATCTAATGCATCTTCACAATCCTCTGAGGGAGGAAAGTTGATCAAAATGACAAATGAGGAATTTGTCAAGTACAATTAATTACAGATTTCCTAGCTAGTTTCACAATTTCCACAACTACTTTTATCCAGGCAAGTAATGTAACCACGTTTTTTTCTTCTTCCTCTCGCCCCTAGATCATTGATTCAGGTGCTACTAATCATATGACTAGAGTTTCATGTATCTTTTCTAACTTTTACAAGTCTATGTCCAATGTTACATCGACTAATGGTTCTCTATACATAATAAAGGGGACATGCACAGTTCCCCTGACATCCTCCATATCTTTATCTTCAATCATGTATCTCTCAAGTTTTTTTCGTTCAACCTTATGTCTATTAGTGTTCTTACCAAAACATATAATTGTTCTATAACTTTCTATCCCAATTCCTTGTGTCGAGGGGCTATACTTGTTTAATGATACTACCAATGTTGCTTGTTATGTGCCTTCCCCACATTAGATCCATTGCCATTTGGGCCACCCCTCCTTGGAAAGTTTAAAGAAGTTAGATCCCAAGTTTCATTCTATATCCAGTCTTTAGTATGAGTCGTGTAGTAGTTATCGTCCAAAAGTCAATAAACAAGCTTCCCAGCCATTTGTGTGGGTTCATTTTGATATATGGGGTCTGTATCCTGCTCTTTCTAAGTTGGATTTCAAGTACTTCATTACTTTTGTAGATGATTATTCAAGAGCTACTTGATTATATCTAATGAAAATTTGTTTTTTTGAGTTATTTTCTGTGTTTTGTGCATTTGTTAATGAAGTACGTACTCAATTTTCAGTTCTCATTCATATTTTTTGAAATGATAATGCCAAAAAATATTTTTATAATCCTTTTTCTGAATTTATGACTCAATGGGGCATTCTTCATCAATCTTCTTATTTGGATACACCACAACAAAATGGTGTCACCGAAAGGAAGAACCATCACTTGTTAAAAGTAGCTCAATGATTGATGTTTGAAATGAAGGTAGACAAATCCTTTTGGACTGATGCTCTCATAACTACATGTTATCTCATCAACCACATGCCATCCTCTGTTCTTAAGGATGCCACTCCACACTCTCTTCTTTTTCCTTCAAAATCCTTGTTTCATTTACCACCTCGTATATTTGGTTGTGTCTGCTATATCTGTGACCATCGTCTAGAGCTTTCCAAATTAGATCCTCGGTCTCTTAAATGCATTTTTGTGGGTATTCTCGTATGCAAAAGGGCTATTGTCGTTACTGTCTTTATTTGCACAAGTTTTTTACCACTGTAGATGTTTCCTTTTTTTGAGTCTATTGTTTATTCTGATGAACCAATGGAGCCTCCTCTAGTGGATGCTGATTCTTTTAGATATGTTATTGTGAAATCCACTTCGAATTCTCCACCAACTCCTCTACCAGTCCAGTATGTATACAATAGACATCCTCGTCAATATGTGGAGGCCCCTGCAGATGTACTTCCACTCATTTCGTCTTCTTCATCCTCTAAATCTAAGGTGAGCATGTCACATACTGACCTTAATATCCCTATTGCACATCGTAAAGGAGTTCGCAGTTATATCCAACACCCTATTGCATAGTTTCACCTATTCTAGTATGTCTACCTCTTTTCGAGCTAGTTTGGACACCACTATTGCCGAAGCATTATCTAGTCTAAGCTAGAGGACAGTTATGGAGGAGGAACTATTGGCATTTGACCAAAACCAAACTTGAGATCTTGTTCCTCTACCTGTAGGGAACTCTCCAATGGCTAAGATTGTCTTTGTTCGCTTTTTACTTTCTTTGGCTGCTTCTACTTGTTGGCCTCTTTTCAATTTGATGTTAAAATGCATTTTTTCATGGTGATTTACATGAAGAGGTATATATGGAGCAACCACCTGGGTTTGTTGCTTGGGGAGAGTCTAGTTATGCCTATCGTTTGAAGAAATCTTTATATGGTCTGAAGCAATCTCCTAGAGCTTGGTTTGGGAGGTTTATTGAGGTGGTGCTCTAGTTTGGACTATTTAGATGTAATGGAGATCATTCTATGTTTTATCATGTTTATAGAGCTGGTCTAATATTTTTTGTAATTTATGTGGATGATATTGTTATATTTGGAGATGATTCTACAGTGATCGATGAATTGAAACTATATTTGCAACAGAAGTTTTGAACAAAAGATTTGGGGCGACTAAGATATTTTTTGGGTATCAAAGTGGCACAAGCAAAGAAAGGTATTTATATCTCACAACGCAAGTATGTTTTGGATTTGCCAAAAGAGATAGGTATGCTAAGAGCTAAACCACTAGATACACCAATGGAAGCTAGCTTGAAATTGATGGTAGAGGACGGTACATTGTTGGATGATCCTGAAAGGTATCGAAGACTTATTAGAAAATTGAATTATCTAACTATCACTTGACCTGATATTTTCTTTCCTGTGAGTGTTGTGAGTCAGTTTATGTCTTCCCCTGTACCTCTCATTGAGATGCCATAGTCAAAATTTTGAGATTCATGAAAAAAAAGCTCCAAGTTGTGGTCTCTTCAATAATGATCATGGTCACAGAAGAGTGGAAGCATTTTCAGATGCTGATTAGGCCAGGTCTCCTACAAATGGGAGGTCTACATCAAATTATTGCACTTTTGTGGGAGGAAACCTAGTATCTTGGAAGAGTAAGAAACAAAATGTTGTGACTAGATCCAGTGTAGAATCAGAATATAGAGTTATGACTCAAGCTACTTGTGAGTTAATCTGGATGCGTCAACTATTAGTTGAACTCAGACTCAAAGATCTCAGGCCAATGAAGTTGTGGTGTGATAATCAGACAACAATCCATATTGCTTCAAATCTAGTATTCCACGAGTATACCAAACATATTGAAGTTGATTGTCACTTTGCTCGTGAAAAGCTTCAGGCTGGAGTTATTTCTACTAGTTGTGCTAGGACTGGTGAACAACTAGTTGTTATTTTCACCAAGTCTTTAGGGAGCAGTAGGATTGAGTATATTTGTAACAAGCTGGGCATGATTCATATCTATGCTCCAACTTGAGGGATAATGTTAAAGGGTGAGAGGGTTATAATGGTCATTAACAGTGAAAGGGTTATTATGGTTATTAAGTATTATTTGATTAATAATAAAAGTGTGAGGAGTAGCAAGCCCTAATTAGTTTTTATGCTATCCTCTTTTGTTCCATACACCCTCCTCTCTTCTTCTATATCACTTTCTACACACACAAAGAAAAAGTGTAATACAATCCTTAAACTTATCATGAAAGTGCAATCAAGTTCCAAAATTTTCAAAAAGTATAATTAAGTCCTAAAATTTATCACGAAAGTATAAATGAGCTTTAAATCTTTCAAAAAAGTATAATCAAGTCTTAAAACTTGTCATAAAAGTATAATCAAGTTCTAAAACTTTTAAAAAATGCAATTAATAAAAGACTTGATTAGACTAATTTGAGAAATTTTAGAATTTGATTATACTTCTTGAAAGTTTTAGACCTTAATTATACTAATAAATTTTAGAACTTTCAGTATACTTATTCCAAAATAAATAGTGATGCATAAACCCTAAAGAAAAATGTGCTCGCAAACTTTATTAATCAACACCAGATAAGGCTGACTAGACTTTGCTTATGTACTCGGAATATATTCACCTAACTTTGATTCTTTGTGATCATGCCGGCAAAGACAATCTACGAAACAAAAGTTCCCAAATATTGACTATGTAAGTGGAAGACTCTGACGGGATGGAATATTGCACTCTGAGCAGCTGTCTGCATGACTTTACCTCTAACCTTACTTGCTTTTAGAATTTTGGATTTGACTTTTTGTGGTATCGAACACCTTTAAAGATTCGTAGTTAATACGCGGTACCGTGGAATTCTTTTTGCAGTATTTCATTTTTACGGGAAAATCAAAAGCTGTAAAGCCAAAGCCGCCCGCACAGGCTTTTGCAGACAAACGGATCGACGGAAAGATGCTGCATTCGCCTAGGGTACAGTTCTCTTGCTCATTCATGTATCTACGGATCCCTACTCCTTACACCATTAGTCCGAGAAAATCGTGATCAGAATATTAGGATTTCCGCACTCTGAAAATCATGAGCATGCAATTCAGCTCACCAAGACGACAACATGTTCTCATGAGTCATGAGGAAAACTCTTTCGAGAGCGAATTCGTACGTAAGATCAAGAGATTTCTAAGTTTCATGTATCATTGCAGATGAAAAGTTCCTCAATTATGATGAAAAGATGAAGATGCGAATAAAGGAAAAGCAATCGTCCTTTCACCCGACACGCGTCAACGTCGCGTCCTCATATTAAAACGTTTCCAGCTTTTGACTATGGCCTATTCCGAAAGATGCCCGGCGATACCGCCCAATGCCCGTCGCATTCCCTCTATCTTGCATGGCTTGAAATGGGGGAAAAAGCCGAGCGATGTCGGTCGATCACTGTTGGTCCATACTATGAACAAAACACAAACAGATTGCACTTAGGACAAGAATGTCGACGTACATGCATCGACTGATGCAACCCGGTCGCCGATTACAATGATTACCTTTTGAACGTCACTGCATAGTGCGATAGACAGCGAAGGGGAGACAAGTCAAGGAAAAGCACAATGCCGAGATATGATAGATATCGAATGATGCGAATCGTTTCTGCATTGGGTAGTCTAAGATGACTGCCGCTTTTTCCTGTGCCTCGCCATTAAAAGGAGGAATATACACATATGTATAATACCACCCAAGTTTCTTGGCATGATCTTGGACAGCCATCCATTGAATTTTGATTGAAATGAGTAATTTGAAGAAATTGAGATGGTGGGTTCGCACGAGGATCGTGTATTCAACAAAAGTATACCAACAACCACAATTCATGTGAACGCTACACAGCTCGTGTACCGACATAAGGTTGGCAGCTCTTGCACCATGCAAATTATAAATTTTCCTTATTGAATATTCTTCCTTGCTTTTTTTTTCCCGTGTGTGACTAAACTTTCCAATTTTGACTTTACTGAAGTTAATCATAGGTCAACAGGAGGAGCTAAGTTGTATTCAGGCTAAGGTCATGTTAAAGTATTATCTTCTATTGCCTAACAATAGGTCATAAACACTTTTTATATTTGTGTGGTCTGCCTTCATCTATCATATTAAATTTTGGGTTGGACTTTCTAATATGACAACAGAACCAATGCTTTTTCTTTTACAAACGCGTGTCCTCTTTGCATTAGTCAATTGCATGTGTCAAGACATCGCTAACAATAGATTCGGCATGCTTTTTATAATCATGCTTTTGGGTTGGATTTTCTAACAAGTCAAGTGATTTATTGCCTTGTGATTGAATGAGGATTATAAAATGTCACTCGTGTAAAATATGATCTAAAGCCTTTTTCTTAGGCAAGATGATGATGAAGCAAGACAGAGGTGACCCTATAAACCCTTTTTGGGAGACAAAAAAAGTGTGGTTTGTTTTATAACGGCAAAAGCACTCTTGAAGCACCTCTCCCTGTTTTGGCTAGAGAAATTCTCGTGTAATCGGCGTAGTCCACCTACTTCTGATTTGGAGATTTCGGCTTCATAACATGGATTAGTACAGCTGACATTGAGAGAGCATTTGATAATCATTCTATTTTTTAGAATAATTTTTGCTCAAAAATATTTTTTTCTAATTATGTTCCCTAGACAAGTTTTTGAATATTCAAAGGTACTTGATAACTGTATAAAATTTCTATTCCCAGAACAAAAAATATTTTTGGTATGACCCTCAAATGATTTTATGACTTAGAATTTCTTTTAATTTTTTAATAATTTTATTACATTTTTCTCTTTTTTTTTTTTTTTATTTTTTCCTTTTCTTCTTCTTCTTCCTCGGAGAATCGCGACCTCCACCATGACCAACGACCAGCCAAACAAGAGCCAACAAGGTCAAGCCTTGCTAGCCATCGTGAGGTCGGCCTCGCGGAGGCCCCATCGAGGTCACTAACGATCGGCTAGAGGAAGAAAAAAAAATTGCTCGATTCTTGAGTTTTTCTCAAGAATAAAGAAGCAAATTTTTTTTTCTATTTATTGATTCTGTTCAAAATCTAACTATTCTAAGGAACAAAAATATCATCAAATGAATTTTTGTTCTTTTTTTTTTTTTTCAAGGAACAAAAAAATGGAAATAGTCACTATTTGACCAATTACCAAATAGGGTCCGATTGGATAGTTAAGCAACTTTCTATGAATGTTAGTAGTGTTTGGAGATAATTTGCTTTTTATGTTAGTCTTGTAAACACATTCTATTGAATTGCAATTTCTGTCTAATGTCTTGATAGTCTTGTTATTAACACACAATCGCTTTACTGGAAAATGATTAGCTTATTTCTCTATATTTGCAATCCACCGGATTCCACCGATACTCACTCCAATTTAATTTTTTTGAACTCAAGATCTTATGCTTTGATACAATGTCTATCAATTATTTTAAAAATTTAAGCTATTAGATAAACTCATACTTTAATATTTAAGTATTCTAACAATCGTTAGGCCAACTTCAACTCTAAACCAGGAAAGTTAATATCACTGTTTCATTTGATGACCTATTCCAATTTGGACTCTTTTAGTATGCTACACCCGAGAGTCGCATACCAAGCCAAATTCCTTAACAATTTATTGGTCGGGTCTTGTTTACGAATTCAAACTCGAGACGTTGTTTTTCACATTTGTAATACCTATAGCACTTGTAACGGTGCACTAGGAACAACTAAAATGGAGAAATTTCAAGATAGCATATCATGACGAGAGCAGCGAACCAATTTGAACCCTCTTAAGGTTTCTTTCCATAATCAAACTAATGATCCATCAAATGTCCGAATCCGAACTCTGCCGGCAAAATCATCCGTGGCATCCATAACTTCAAACGTAAAATCATACCGAGTCGGAGAAGATCCCAAGTCTGCGAAGGACACAAATTTCAAATACTCCGCATGTTATGATCACGGTCGATTAAAAAGGCAATGACTTTACACATCTATCAATCCCTTTGATCTAGCCAGCACGTAACGATGTCGGCCACAATCTCACCATCGATCTCTGTATCTTTGTCATCTCCATTTCCCTCACTTTTATCATTGAAAAGAAGTCTCGTCGTATAACAACAATAATGCTCTTTTAATAATTTGTCCATTGGTCGTCATGAACAGAAAGGCACCGCGACAAAGAAAAAAAGGCTGGAGATTCACCTCCTGGATACGAAATAGACTTCCAACACCCGACTTTTTGAACCCCGGGCCCCCACGGCGGACCTCCCCCCCGGCCGTGCCGACTCGGTGCGGGGGCGGCGCGGGCCGTCCGATCCGAAACCGACGCTGCGCGGGCCGTCCGATCAGCGAAAGGTGGGGGGCGAAACAGTGGTTGAGACCTCCTTTTCCCCTGGAGGTTGACGCGGGTCAAAGGTTTGACCGCCGGGGAAAGGACGAACAGTACAGATGTAAAAAAAGTGGGGCGGTGATGCGGTCGCGTGGTGGGGTGCGAAGCAGGAGATCCAGTCAGGATTTGCGGCCGCCCCCCGCTCTCCTCCTCCGACACTCCATGACGGAAGATCTACCCCGACATCTTTGGTGGGCCTTCGCCGCCGCACGTGCGAGTTTGCAAGACCCAC
The DNA here is from genome assembly GCA_014182575.1 of Eucalyptus decipiens. NCBI lineage: Eukaryota > Viridiplantae > Streptophyta > Magnoliopsida > Myrtales > Myrtaceae > Eucalyptus > Eucalyptus decipiens. Next base: position 12,663,615 of record CM024611.1, on the reverse strand, counting down.
TTTTCTTTTTTCTTTTTTTTTTTTTTTTGGTCGAAAAAGACCGACCTTGATTGAAAAATGTTCATTTCCTTCTTTTATGAGTCTTACATCTTTGATTTTCCGCCACTTTTGAAGAGGAAAATATAAAGTCTAAATTGGCACGAAATTGAAACGCCAACTTTATTCTCTCGAAGATGTCGGAGATGTCTACCGCCTATTTAGCAATTCGACAATGTCTCGACAAGTGTAACGATTTTGTCACCCCAATGATTACCCAATGTAGGATTCGGGATTAGTCTCGAGGAATCAATAAACCAAGACCTCCCGCTTTATGACATCAAAAATCCCAAGTATCTCCCGCACCTAACCCCTTAGGAGTTATTCGAAGCTTGTGCCTTTGCTAGTATCCAAATTAGAAAAGATCGAAATAGCATGAGCCGATGGATGGTCCTACTACGCCTCACATGATAAGGCCAACTCGATTCACGGCTCATTTCATAGCATTTTGCATTTATATTAACGGTTGTCTTAAGAACCCTTATCAAGGATGTTTGATTAGAGAATATTAAATTAGCAAACTGTTGAGTGCATATTTATCAGGGAAAAAAAAGGTCAATATATTAGAGGATGTAGTAAACCTTATAAATGCCAAGAGGCAATCTTAAAAGGCAACATGCAATATCCGCCCGGTCCTCTTGGGCCTAGCTTGGCCCGATTACCCCGGGCTATGATTCTCTGTAAGCCCAGATAGCGATTGGGTCCAAACTCCAAGAAAGACCTATTTATACTTGTTCCCGTTCTAGTGATAAATTATTGAAATTTGAATTCATTTCTTCTTCTTACATCCTCTCTTTTAACTGGAGGTTTCGAAAAATTTACGCTGCGAGACTTGAAGCCTAAAATAAGTTACTACGTGGGGCGTGCAGTATGAATTCCGATATGGAAATATGCAAAGGATAACTGAGAAAAGGTTGTGGATGGTTTATTGAGATGTTCTCCATATTGAATGTTTTCATTTGGAAAAAAAATCATTTCTTCTCCCAAAAGTAACTTTCTAAATATGTAGAAAGCGCAAAATGATCGTATGTCAAACCAAATCAAATTGGGATGATCCTTTTTTCCAAATTGGAACAAGTATGCTAAATTGACGAATTGGTATTTTAGGTTTATTCATCAAGGTTATCTACTAAGTACTAATCAAACAATCACATTTCATTCTCCCTGAAGAAGCACAAGCTGCAAATCTGGGTAGGTTACCTATCTTTTATAGGTCCATTTAGCTGGATTTACACTGAAACCATTCCTTTTATCACTTATAAAAATATTAGTTTGTTTGTTTTGCGGAAAATGAATAATTGAATATCATTTTTCTAGAAATGATTAATTGTATCATTTCAAAAAATTAGTTAGCCGAAAATATTTTTGTCATAAACAACAAATTATGCCTTGACATTTCTTGGATAATGAAAATATTGTTCATTCATTCTTAAAATGATTTCAAATCACTCGGTTTTTGAGAAATAAATGCACCCTAAGCACCACTCTTCCAAGAAACCCAAAATAGGTTGAGCCACGAGCCTACCGAAACAAAGATTGACGTCGCTCAAAACTCTGGGATTACACTCAGTCCGATCGCAAACAAGAGGAAAAGTCCTACCAATTTGGGATTCCAAAAGCGCAAAATCCAAAGTAAGGAAACAATCATGGAGTTATCTATGGTACACCAGCCGCGCAGTCTATATTCTATACATGTCACTTTCATTGCCACTGATTCGATCGTTAAGTTAAATCCTAAAAACATAACAGTCCACATCAACGGTGATGGAGATGGCTCGTGTAGAAAAAAATTTAGAGTCGTGTACCGAATCCAATAATCGAAGCGACATTGAAAGGATCGGAATCTCAAAAAGAGAGGGTTATCTCGGAAATTACGCAGACTTTTCCTCGACAAATTAGAGAAGAAAAATAAATCGATAGTGAAGACAAGCAACTACATTATTGACACGGCTAGTTATGGACAGGCAAAGGTACCCGGCGGACCACGGAAAGCACAAACAAGCTTTTGATTAGATTTGGATTGGACTGGCAATTTCCACCAAGACCATACGCCTGGAGACTCGCTGACGTTTGAACAATAGACGGTGGAGAGGGTCATATCAAACCACTGCGGCTGTGAACTGCATCAAAGGGCAAGTTCCAGGAATGGACAAGGGAACCCAATTGGACCAACACCATCAGCTTCCCACATGATATTGCTTCTTCCCTTGTCCTTACAATGACCTCACTGAATTGAGTTACTACCATATCCTGTCCAGGCAATAGTATAATGAGCTGGAGCAAACTTGATTCACTTTCTTTCTCCGCGATCCACATACTTCAGATTCATCAGTCCCCCATGCAAATTTAATACATCACCAAAGAACAAGCTGAAGTATAAATTTCTATCCTACAATTTGAGAAGAAAATTTTGTACTCAATAAAGAGCAAGCGTGATTTACTGACTAGTGAGACAAGATGTGCTAGAGACTAGTTCATGATACAGTACATGCCTGGAAATAATATAGCCAAGCGATGAGAGTTAGAATTGACCTAGCCCAGTCAACAACACAATTACAACTGCTTGCATTGCATTACATGCATCGTATTACGCTTCTGCCAGTGCCACCAAGAATTTACATATCCACTTTGAGCAGCCACAGTTAAGTCTTTGAGCTTCCCTCCTCCAAAGTGAATAGAAAAATAATATCTCAAAAACTCTTAGATTGTTGAAGAGTTAGTACCATAAAAAACCTCAAATTGATATATCTATGATGAATTTATCCAAAACTAATTTTTTGACCACCAAAAACCCCAAACCAGTACACCTATAACAAATTTACTTAAAACAAATTTTTTTACTACAAAAAACCCCGAATTAATACATTTATTATAAATTTATCATCTATTAGTTTCCGTTAAATTGGATTAATACTACAAAAAACCACTAACTAGTACACCTATGATAAATGGATAGTAAAACCCCAAACCGGTACACTCACAATTGTTATGTGTCATTCAACTTAGTAATTTAACAGTAAAATTTAACGAAAACTAACAAATAGAAAATTTATCGGAGATGTATAAATTTTATGGTCAAAAAATTAATTTTGGGTAAATTTGTTACGGGTGTACCGGTTTAGGATTTTGCCTCATGAGATTTGCAGGAATAAAATATCAAACGAAGGAATCTGCGGTCATCTATATATATTAGGTGTGGAAACAATAGTCTCATCTATATATATATAAAAAGAACACAAATTTATAGGACTTTGAACACACTTACCCTTTTTTGTGAATGGGCGGACTGGGGCAACAAAGTTAGGTCAAAGCCCAACCCATCCCTCTGAGCAACTCTAGTTATTACCACAGAATAATGTGCTTCTATGACACTTAACTGTGAACGGTAAACTCAAAACTAAGGTGATAAAAAATAAGTACAATAGAATTACAAATTTCACACTTTTTCCAATGTACAACTCTACCAAATTATAGGAAAAGGAGCCGAACTTGAAGAAAGCTACTTCAGACCAGTTGAGCAAAGAATGTAATGTACCCAACAAGGAAGTTGATCTCATCGGATGTTTACCTAACTCAAGAATTATAACTGCAGCACAGGAGTCTGCGGCACATTGGCCTTCAGGCCACTTAAGCAGCAGACCAACTCTTCCAACCAGTCTACCATCTAAGATGGACCTCACATCAACATTTAAATGCTTGAAATGGACCTGAGACAGAGAAATAAACCATTACAAAGAAAGAGGAGTAAACTATTTTCAGTCTATACTCGATTGCCTACCAGAACAAACCTGTGTCACTAGCTCCTCTTGATCTACATTGTTCAACAAAAGATTATCTGTACGATATCCAGAGATCCCAGCTTATACACATCAAGCCTAACTCATGAACAATCCACAATCAGTGAGTGAAGAAATGTTGACCCTTCCAGTGACTTCACTCTGCATCCCATGACATACAATAGCTGCTTCAGCTAGCAGTGCCTGCATTTGTGTCTCAAAAGCTACTGGCAATGTTACCACCTCACTACAATACCATGGGATAAACTAACAATGAATTGTTTAAGGATCCTCAATCAATAAGCCTGTTAATCATTCTTGCTCAAGAATTGGTTTTGAATTATGATGTTAGCACATTCTATTCAGATCATTCCCATAAGCAGCCTTGTGCTTGAAATCAGTTTGCACGCGTTGACATGGGGATGGACTCATCCAGTGAAGACCAGCCCGGTGCTTGAAGAGCCCCAACACCTCATTTTAGCTTCCAAGAGAAAAGATATGATCAGTTGAATCTTCAACGAGATGATCCATTGTTGGTAGCTAGATGAAAAGGATCTTGCATCTAGCTCTTGGCTCAGTTCTTCTCAAAAAGTTGAAGATCTCCTACTGCAACAAGACCATCCACCATACAGCTGCAACTTACCATCTGATGTCAGTCTGAGAAAAATTGAAAATCAGCAATGCTCACTACCAGTAATCATTGCATGAGCACTTTCCTCCAATAAAATGATGATATCTGTTATAATCTCTTAAGATTATATGGCGCCCGATAAGTTCAGATGCATATTTCATAAACACATGGCAGTCAGTGCATACGCGAATATTCTTTATTATTCGTATGGGAATTGCACCATCAGGGTTTTTGAGCAAGACAAATGCAAGAGCAAGTTTCTCGCTGTGGTAGCTTATAGATGCAAGCTTCTCATTGTCTGCTACATCATGGAGTACTGGCTTTGTATTAGGAATAAAGCCAGCCACTTGTAGTTTCTTTATCAATCTGTGCAGTTCTTCATATATTTGATCTGTCTCTGGATGAGAACGATCTTCGGACACAAATCTGTGGACCTTATTATCGAACTCAATCCAGCTGTAAGCTGCGACTTTCCTGACATTTCTGTTCTTCATCAGAGATCTCACAGATGCAACATCTTTCCATCTGGCATTAGCTGCATACATGTTAGATAGTGCAATATATGGTCCAGCATTACATGCATCAAGATCAAATAAATGGCTTGCTGCTATCTTTCCAAGTCTAATATCACCTGTTGCTGCACATGAAGACAAAATAGAGGACCAAATTACGCTATTTGGTTGATGGGGCATTTGCTCGATGAGACTCAGTGCTTTATCTCCCTGGCCTGACCGAACAAGGAGGCTGACCATCGATGCATAATGATCCGAAGTCGGCGTAATCCCATGTACTTTGCTGATTGAGTCAAAATACTTTTGTCCCTGTTCGATCAGATTGGCATGAACACAGGATGAAAGAATAGCTACAAAAGTGATAATATCAGGTTTCATGTTCCCTTGCAGCATCTCCTCATATAGTTTCAAGGCCTCCAGATCTTGACCATTTTGTGCATAACCACCAATCATAGCATTCCAAGAAACAACATTCCTAGAAGTCATCGTATTAAAAATGAACCGAGCATCTGCAATTACTCCACAGCTGCTGTACATGTCAACAAGAGCACTGGAAACAAGCAGATTATCATCAACTCCCACAAGAATAGCTTTCGCATGCACAGCCTGACCAAGAAGCAAAAATGCTAATTTGGCACAGGAACTCACCACACTAGACATGGTAAAACCATCGGGCTGCACATTTGTTGACAGCATATGACAAAACAGCAGCAATGCATCCTCTTCTCTTGAATTTTGGGAGTAGCCAACTATCATTGTCGTCCAACATATTTTATCTCTCTCTCTGATCTCATCAAATAATTTCCTTGCTTCAACGACATGTCCACATTGAAAGTAGGCTCTGAGGACATTGGAGACCGTGATCTGGTCAGGCTTACAGCCAGTCAATTGCATCTGACGGAACAAATCAACACATTTATCCGGATTTCCATTGATCACATATCCAGAAATCATTGTGTTCCATGAAACCACATTCTTATCAACCATGCGATCGAACAACCACCTGGCCCAATGAATTTCACCACATCTAGCATACATATCAGTCAACGCATTCCAAACAAACGCACTGCCCCTAAAATCACTAGCAACCAACCTGCCATGGATCTGCTTTCCCAGCCTCAAACCCTGCAACTGTGAACAGGCATTCAATGCACTCACCTGAGTATATTCAGTCGGCGCAAACCCATTTTCGTGCATATTCACAAACACCGCAAAGCCTTCTGAGGCTGTCCATTTCCCGCGAAGCCCGCCATGACCGTGTTATAGGAAACAACGTCGCGAACGGGCATCTCATCGAAGGTTGCCCACATGTCCCCAACCGACCCACATTTAGCGTGCAGCGAGAGCATGGCGTTCCACGAGAAGACGTCTCTGGCGGGCATTTTGTCGAACAGTTTCCGGGCGTCGTCGAGCTTGCCGACCCGGGCGTACAAATGGAGGAGGCGGTTGTGCACGTAGGTGTCGTCGGGCCGAAAGGAGTGGAGTTCCATGTGAGACTGCAGTCGCCTGGCCTGATCGACGTCGTGGGCACGGACGCATTCGAGCACCAGGCGAGTGTAGGAGTCAGGGGTCGCGTGCCCGCGGGAGTACAGCGAGTCCACGGCCTGGCGGAGCTGCTGTCTCGCCGCTCTCATTTTGCACACGAGTCGATCACGAACATCGACACGCGAGTGCTCTTCGGGAACTCTGGTTCCGAGAGAATGCAACTCGGTGACGAGGCAACGAAGAAACGGGCTTTGGAAGTAGAGATTATGGAAACTGAAAAGCTACGGAAACGACATAAATGCGCCATAAAATTTGATCCAACGTTTAATATAATTTTTAATTTTTAATATTTTTAATGTAATTCTGAATTTTACTTTAATGTGCGAGAACTATCAATTTGCTTAATATAATTCTTAAACTTTTTATACATATTTAATTTAGCTTATTATCTTTGAACTAGAAGTAATTGAAGGATAATATTGAATTTTTCAAATAATCTAAAGAATAAATGGAAATGTATCAAATTAAACAAATTGAAAGTTTATGCGCGATATTACATATTGAATTAAAATTTAGAAATCGCATTAAACAAATTAAAAGTTAAGAATCACATTTCATATAAAGTAAAACTTATACACTATTTGCCATTATCCCAAATGATAAAATAACACGAGGAATGAATGATGTTGCTCTCTAGATATCGACCTTTGATTTGTTAAATGAAGTGAAATTAGTTCCTTCCATCCCCGGGGATTCGATTTCTTTTTCTTTTGTTTTTGCCGAGGAAAGTCACTTTGTGATTCATCCTTGCCGCATCGACAAGAGACAAAGAACAATCTCAACGTCATCGAGACCTCAACTATTCCAAAGTCAAGATCTTCTCGATCGGACCAGAGCAAGAGCATCGGAGCGGCTGTAGATGGAAGACTCGAACAGGTCTGTATCATCGTCACCTCTAACATCCTCACATGGGAGTCACCAACGTCGACGGAAATGACATATTTACGCCGTGACAGTGATTGTTGATGTACTAGCTCCCGAAGTTCCTGAGAATTTAAGCCGTAAAACAGGATCGCACACCCGATGAACAACACTGGATCACTGCTTAATAGCCTCTCGATTCACTATGACCACGCGTGATATACCCAATTGAATGTATCAACGAAAACATTATCTCGATAAATCCCTTTCCCTCATGGTATATGGACAAGACGGTTGTCAAAGCGATTCATTTGAACTGAACTTAGAAGATACTGCAGCCGATGGTCCCAACTAGTGCAAGCAAGTCCGGAATAGATAGAAGAACATCAGTTGGATCCCTTCCATTCTGAATAAGGATAGCTCTATTCTTAATCACGGAAATGTAGTAAAAAGTTAGTGATACGGGACTCCATTGTGAATAAGCACCAGATTGAGCTAACTCCTGATCTATTTAACTGAGCAATCTCTTGCCCTCAGCAGGACGCAACAGAAGCAAAATAAATATCGGAACACCCTCGGCGAGAAGCAGTAAGCACAAACATTTTCCATATTGTTTCATAGGCAAAACTGCAAAATCTTAGAGAACTAGCATCTCTGCAAGGTTAATGACCACCTAATCTCTCACGAACTATCTCTGAGGTGTCTCGCCTATAATTATACAATGAAGTACAAGCAGCTACCGAACCCATTGCCTGTAAAATCTCAAAACCTTTATTGCCAAGGATTCTTTGTTCTCTTTCCACTTATCTTTGAGTTTGATGCAGAGCTTGTTTTCTGTGAAGACAAAGTTGATGAATATGACATTATTAGGAGGATATACCTGCAAAATACCTTATAGAAATCGGAAAGTCGAGAGTGATACATACCGACTTCGATTTTTTTGTTTTACCACGGAGCCTGTTCTTTGGAGGCTTCAGTTTGTATATGCGAACCATCCAATGATGAGTTGTGAACACCTGTCACCATGACCCAAACAAAAGTCCATCTGATTATCTTTGGAATTTGGACCACGCATACTGCTTTAAGCTTACTACTGGGAGAATGTCATCTCAGCCGATAACAATGTCATTACACATCCACATCCATACCCACACACATCACAAATACTGGCAGAAAAGAATACAAGGAGAGAGCGACTATGGTATGATGCATGACATTAAGCCTCTTGAAAGGCCCTACTGCAATAAGGACAAAAAATTAGACTTGCAAATAATTGTTGGAACTATTTCAAATCTTCTTATTTTTCTTCTCCATCAAGATATTTCTCCAGGATTTAATTGAAAATAAGAAGAGAATAACCACAATTGAACAACTCATCCATATGACAGATCACATGTCAAACAGAGAGAATGATGCGGAACCAGAGAGTTCAATCTTTCACAATAGCTCATCCCTTGAACCAAATCGACAATTGATATGTAGATTTAAACAGTAAACAGATTAAAAAGTTAAAAGGAAAACCTTGAAATTTCACTCTCAAACTCTTTTCACCATCTAGTTTGAAGAAAAAAAAAGTAAATATTTGGAAGTTATACATATTGCATCAATTATAAAAACGCTATGACTTCATATATCCATCCAGACGTACTACTGAGGACTGGAAGTTTTGGCCAAAGTTAGCAATACAGAAATAGAGGCATGGATCCTCAAATCAAAGGCTTTCCAATGTAAAAGAAGTAAACTTAATGATACTTATTTGTTCTAAAATAATTTACTGACCATGAAGCATGAATATCATTTTTTTCACTTGCTGCTGTACTTTGCTGTAGCCTGCTCAAATAGTGCCAGTTATATAAAGATTTACTGTTATGTTGTGGGTGCAATAGCAACAGGGCTATTATTGAGTAAATTTTTGTGTTGCCTTAGAAAGAGAAATCTAACCTCTTCGAAATGGGTGAGCTTAAAGTATTTCTTTCCAATCTCTGTCCGCCTAACTCGATCAAAAGCTTTACCATCGGTGTCAACAAACCTGAAGTATGAACATGCAGAAGACACTGAACGTTCAGACAGCAATTTTAGAATACAAAAGAGAAAAGGATCACGTTTAAAAGCCGGAACGGACCTGTAATAAGAGAGCTTGTACATCAGACAATTTAACATAGTTGGCGTTGCCTGAGAATCGATCCGATATTGGCCATCTCTCTTTAAACAGAAACGGAAGCCATAATAAAAATCAGTCCCAAAATCATGCCATGACATAGTTTAAGTGATGAAACTTCAGATAGACACTATGATTATTCATCAGAGTGACAAATCTCAATTCCAAGGATTGTAGTGACTGCATGAGCTTTAAAAAGCCAGAAACCAGGAGCCCTCACTCCACTGAAAAAGGAAAAACTTACTAGGTAATCAGGTTCTTTAATATGAGGAAACACGCCACCTCCTATCCGTACCATCCACAAGAACTTATTGATATCATCACTAGGATAGCCCACTAGACCTGAATTGAACAAGCACGTGTCAGAACAGTCCTTTCTGGGGAAAAGAGAAGCATTTGAGAAGGACACAAACCTCCAAAGACAACAAGAACATATTTGACATCCAAAGAGTTGAAAATCTCCCAAGCTGCCTTTTCAGGAGAAGACATTGCAGTACCAACAGTTGCAATATGCGTGTTATTCCAGGTGTTGTTATCAACTATGACAGTGCGATTTGCCATTGCAGTTGTTTGGTAACCGTAGTCCCACCATGATGCAACCTGCAAAAAGAAAATTCTTTTGGGTTAAAAAATGCTACATCGGCATATTGGGAACATTACAATTACTCAACAGTCTGTACTAGACATCAGAGTTTATCATTCTACCTACATAGGGCGTTTTTAAGCTATGAATGACTAGCTATTTCTCTAATTAATGTAACATCTAGTTCCACTGACAAAGTCCTATACAGCCTCACTGCTTCAACATGGGAACAAACAAAATGTCACTTGTCTAACTGTACACAAAATTGTCAGTTCCCCTTAAAGAGCTTTGGATATCCTATACTTTGGAGAATTGTCTTACTGTAAAAGTTAAAGAAAAAAATTTGAGCAATGGAGCTTCTGGCAACCTGCAGCAATGGAAAATGGTGTAGAGAGGCCACAATCACCAGATTAAATAGCAAGAACAACATACAACCTCATGTCCACTATCAAAATCTATGAAGTGCGAAGGAAATAACTCACTTTATCATCCACCTCCGTATTGTGACTTAGCCATGCATAAGCTTCTCTAAAATCATCAAAAACATGTAATCCGTCGTGAGAATGAGATGTGAGAACAATTGAAGGGGCTGAATAAGCTTCAGCTGCTGCCCAGACACAATGGACCTGCAAAGACAAAATCATGTATATTGAGGCCCTTACAGAGCCAGAGAAACGGAACAGGAGAAGGCAGGAGAAATAAAGACCCAATCTATTTATATGAAAAAGATAACAAGTCTTCTGTGTTTGCATCTAGAATACCATTACACACTCCTCACATAGCTCTCACACTCTCCATGTTAGCAACTTCAGCAGTGACCATGGCTTGTAGACGGACTTCAAATAGCATGACTTTCTCAGTGAGTATACCTTCCTCAAAGTGACAGCACATTTTCTTTCTCCTTTCAAATGACATCTTATAATATTAAGTGCTCAAAATATAACAAATTTTTTCCATATAACATATGAAAAAGGATAGACATCCTTCAAAGCAGAAAGCTAGCAGTGAGTCAACAAAAAGGCAAAAATAAAGCTGAGAAAAGAAAGTCTAATTACCACGTAGAAGGCGCCCAGCAAGACAAGTAGAAAGATACCAACAATAGACGCTTCAAAAGGTAAAACCAAAAGCTTTTTCTCATTTCGAGGATTTCTTGGAGGCCTTTCCACTGGCTCCTTTTCCTTCTTCTTGCTCTTCCTCGACGGTCTCTCCTTGGCAGTCTCTTCAGTTTTATCAGCCTTGATTACATCATTCTGTGCACTGGCACTAGCAGAACTAGCATCCCCTGCCTTATTGGCAAAGAAATATTATGAGTCTTTCATACCCTGATATAAATGTCATAGGCATGAGTGTATAAAGATACTGAAAACGATACATTCTTACATTAGCTTCAGAGTTTCCACCAGAAATTCCAGGTAACTGAAACTTGATTGACCGTGTAAGAGTGTCAAAAGCTTCAGAGAGAGCAATCCCAGACAAGATACAAGCTGCTGGAGCAAGGACCAGCATTAACCGTACCTGTAATGTTAAACAAAAGAATTACTCCTGGAATCACCACAGCAGAAAAGACGAGTGTTGTGACATTCCCCTTACCATGACTCCTGAAAAATATACTGATGTCACGATATAGAGAATAACAAAGGAACTCGCATCAGACAATGGCAGAAAACAAGCCTGCAAACCAAAGCATCAACCACAAAATTACAATCCATAGGAAAAATATGAAGCTGGCAATGAAAAAATTGCCCTGAACAATATAACTCACAATAATGCCTGCTGGAACCAAGAAAGCCAAGACATTAATGTCCATAAAATATGATGGCCATGTAGGAGGCTGATGTTCGCTGACACTGGCTATAATTGGTATGTACTTGCTTGCATAAGTTCTGTCAAGGAGATAACAACAAGCAAGGGACAGGGAGAAAATTAACTTTCAGAAAAAGATGCCAACTATCGAAACCCTATTCCTCTTTCTTTCTTGTCCACCTTTTCATGATAAAAGAGTTCCTAAAGATACAAACTCAAGCCACAACTCACAAATTCTTATGCTAAAACATGTGTGTAGTAGTTGTTTGACAGGAAAGCAGAGAGGGAGGTTAATGAAGACGTAGAAACCAAAACCTAAGGATCTTAATGATGAGCCCAATACCACGTGAGTTCTTACACTAAATACTTACGGATCAAGTAGACTCAGACTTCTTCCACTCCACCCCATCGTTGGGCTGGAAGCAACCAGTGCTATGAGTATTGCTACCACAGCGAAGCACACCACCCTGCACATTAAGTTAAAGAGAAGGCAGAAAGATCAACTTCTGCATAGTATAGCTTCAAGGAGAATGCACACAATCGAATTCAAAGGTTATTAAAGTCCTCAATGTGAACCGCACTGGCATGAAACACAAAGCTTTGACCTTAGTAATTAGATGTATAACATTTTTATATTTGTTCAATAGAGCGTCAGCCAGATAATATGGAGGAAACTCACAAGCCTGCAGAGAGAACCAGGGTAACAGCAACTTTAAACATCTTCGGGGAGAGAATTCCTTTGATGTAATAGACAAGAGCAACCACATGAATGATGATAAAGACCTGCCAATTACCTATTGTTAACAAAATGATTGTATCGACGACATAAGCACCAAACAAGTACACAGATCATATTAATATTGTTGAAGCAATCACAAGCCAATCTTATCTATCAACAAGATGATAAAAGACATTAACCAGTTTAATGTATTCTGTCTCAAGTAATATACAAACACTTTTTCTATCAGCATCTCAGTTTATACACAAAAATTTTCTGTATGAGTGTGATATTCTATATAGAGAACAATTTTTCTTTGTTATAGTACTAGTACGTTAAACTTCACCCTTAGATGCTACCGCAGATATACAAAACCCAGACAACTGGGTCGTATAGTGACGGTTCAGATTAGATACAGTCTACAAGTTGGAAAACTCTCTGTTTTAAGCACATAACACTAGCAAAATGGAATTTCAGCAACTCAAAACTCGCAAGCTTTATAAACATATCTAAAAGCACTGAAAAGAACAGGCAAAGACTCACCAAAAATGATGCAAAATGTTCTGATGTCATGACCGCATTAAATCCAACAACAGGCACCAATGCAGCCAATAATGTTCCCAAGACAACCTGCATTTCATAAGGCAATCGTTTGACTACAACAAAAAGCTTAGTTTAAAAGTCAACTGACATTGAGAATCAATGTCACTGGACTGCTCAAAAGTAGTTGGCCACAAATCAAGATGACAAATTTGACCTATCAACTTTCTCTGAATAAACTTTCAAGGACACTAAGCAGATTGGGGCACTAGAATGTAGACTAATTGTTGGACACAAGGCATTAAAATTATCAGCAGCTCAATTTTTTTTTAATTCACTCAAACTTGGGGCACAATAATATTTTATTTAACTTGATATAAAGGAAAAGTCTTATGTGAGCTCAATTTTTTTTTAATTCACTCAAACTAGGGGCACAATAATATTTTATTTAACTTGATATAAAGGAAAAGTCTTATGTGAAGTTGACAATATACTAAGTGAACAAGATTAAGCACAAATTGGTAAGAAAATGAGTTCTCGGCCATTTTCCAGAGAGAAAAAATGTCAAGCAAGCTGTACATAAGAGCTAAAACTCCACATTCGTAGTTACTGATGCCACTTAGTCCAGATGCTCCTCATCTGCATGCTGACATGCTCAAGCTAAAAGGACAAATTTACTATTTGGGACTTCTCCCTCATATTCTCATCCCAATGCTTATACGCAGATTTAATAAAATATGATTTTTCCACTATGTACACACTTACAAGGGGAGCATAAGCAATGTAAAGCCGAGAGGAATAGCGACCAGTTACGATGCATAGCAACGCATGCATGGGAATGAGATTGATGATGAATGTGTATCCTCCCCATGAGCAAACCTGGAAGTTCATAAACCAAAGTCACTATAATGGCAAAGGTAAACTCAAATAAAATAAAGTGGCAAAATGAAAATACCTACCATGTAGAAGTAGGAGATGGCATTCAAAGTGGCATAAAAGAGTGATCCAGTATTAAGTGTCTGTATAACATAGAAACATGATATAAGAAAATCAAACAAGTAACTACTAATTACAAAGAGAACTACATATAAGCCTGAAGTAAAAACACTGAAATTCCTTACAGGGTTAAAAGTAAAATGATTAGATATATTGTCGGTTGTGCATCTAGAGCAACGTTTAACCTTGATTTACTTATTTAAATAATTATGTGATAAGTAAAGTAAATCTAACCTTTATGTAGAGAAAGAACGTAAAGATCAATGCAAATATAGCCACTGCTTCATTGTCATAGCTGCCAGCCACAGATCGAGATATATATGATGGAACCTGAAATATACAGCACCGAACAACTGAGGCAATTATCCAGCTGTAACTGAAATGTTAAAAAATAAAGCACCCCTGGAAGGACGCAGTACTAGGTAGGGCACAAGTAATTCATTTAACTGGCCCACTAAGTACTTAAATAGGCTAACTGTGGATTTCGTTGCAATTCACAGGACCAATTTAGTAGTACTTAGTTGAATGGTTTTGAAGTTAGTATTGCATGGGATTGCAATATATGTGATTTAAATCATGGGCATTCAATGAAAACTCATTAGTGTAACTTAGAAACCTGAAAAAAGTAATTCTAGGAAATAGTGCATTGTCAAACCAAGAATAGAGCAACAAATGTATTTATGAGTTTCACCTGGACCTACTTAGCAATCACAAATGCAGAGATGTCATCTGAAATAGAGAATGAAGTGGCAGAATCATTATTCTATCTTTTTCAATGGGATTCTGTTTAACCTGTAATATATTGATTACAATAGGAGCATTCACCTTTCCATGTCATTTTTATAGCCTCCCCATCATCCATCGACAAGAACTATTCAGGAAATGTTAAGTCATCACCCAGCCTTTAGAGCTAATCAAGCGGAAAAAAAAATGAATCTGGGGTAGGTCCCGCATATAATCTCAAAACCATTAAAGAGGATCCTATCTTATCCATTTAAGGAAAGAGGAAATGCGACAATTGAAAATCATCAATTATGGTAGGTTATTCAAGAGAATCTTACCACTACTCATCTCACGAACCTCAAATTTCTTAAATTCTAACCCACAATAGTAAAACTACTCAAGCTCACCTCCTACTTGTAGATGGCATCTGCTAATTATGAGAGTAGTAACCATATGAATTTCTATTCAAGTTGATTTCTTCATTCATCAAATTGAGCAAAGTGACAACTTCTAAGTGCGCGTCAAAGCTAAAAGGGTCAGAACATCCTATATAAAGTTTACATTCTCCCTAATACTGCAACTTGTCGCCTAATTTTGAAAGTTTTAAATTACGATATCTGCTGCCCATTTATAGAAATGAGACAACAGATCTGGACAAAGAAGGGACAACACCATGATAAAAAATTTTATTTTACTATCTTTCAGTTGAGTTCTGTAATGAAAAAGCAATTACTTCAAGTATTCAGCTACTGTCTTACCATCGCTAAGAGGACTGCAGCTGTCAATCCAGCACCCGCACCCTTAACTTCCTGAAGAAGATATAGGCAATAATATCAACATCCCAGAGACTGAGCTTAAAAAGCTTAAAGCGAAAATGAGACAGGAGCAGACTAGAAGACAAACCTTTGTCAAAAGGTAGGTTGCCCATGAAGCAAAGGCAGAGAATATAGGTGCAGTAAACACGCACACAGTCTCCACAGATAGAGGAATATTCAGAGAGTTCAAAATCCTGACATGAGAAAGTACTTACTTAGAAGAAGAAGAAGAAGAAGAAGAAGACCAAAACCATACAAAATTTAACATACACGCTCCTTTTTATCCTATATCCATGCATAAGACTAGATCACTAGACAAAAATCATTCTTTTGGTGTGTGATCTCTAATCTAAAAGAATTCCTTTTTCTATGTACCAGTTTTTTTTCATAAAGACTGAAGATTTGTAAACAAGTTACCCTGACAAGTATTTCTAGACCTTTTTTTTCTTTTATAGATAAAGAAAAAAAGTGAGAATAAAAACAAAACACATTGAGCAAGAATTACAACAAACAAAGAAGCATAACTAAGCAAAGCAAAGCCTGCTAAGATGTTGAAATGAATCTATGCGCCTTGTTCCTTAAATTTGCTCTACATAACTATTGACTATTTAATCTTCTTGCATTCCTATGTATTAGTAGATCTTGAAATCATAGGAAAACAACAAACTAAATTGAGTAGCAGTATTCCTCTCCAAGCCTTTATACATCAGTGATTCTCGAATACCCACCACCATAGAGTGCCTGCTGTCAACGTTAGTCCAGGGTACACAGTTCCACCAATCACACGTCCTAGCGGGTACCTTTATAACATGACACGAAACACAAGTATTCAACTTTTAGATTAAATCAAAAGAAATGTGAAAGATGCATTACAGGTTTTTGCTTGGGTAAAGAGTTACCATGTCCGATCGTCAAACCAGTTCCAAAAGTCATATATCCCATTTTTCGTGAGAAACTGAAACCAACAAACACGTCATCACCATCCATACTTCTTTGAGGTAATTCAAATCATCAAATGAAATCCGAGAGCGAACAAGACGGCGCCTTGATTGAAGTTAGCACTCAGAAGCAATCATCCAGCAACCGCATGAGATCGCCATGTCTGACTGCAACTGGCATATTAACAGAAAATTCACGTTGCTGGTTAAATCGACACCGCACCTGAGTAACTCTGTAGTTGAAGTAAGGATCGAACTCGTGAATGACGCTCTCGTACTTGATGACCTGCGATTCAGATCATTCCACAACCGGTGATCAACAAGTGCGAAACCAACTCAACGTCAAATGAACCAAATTCACGCAACCGCCGGTCAATCAGCGCCAGATGCAAAAGAGAAAAGCCACAAAAAAACATCCGCCGCGAAAGGCGAGCGCTTGACAAACGTTTCGAACTCGTTTTCCCAGGGAAACGCAGACGGAAACCGAAAAGCGCGACAATGCATTCGCTCGTGACCGATTTACGAGCCCGGCCGCTCCGGAACTTACAGAGAAGAGACGGATCGAGAACGCGAGGACGCCGATCAGGAGGAGGATGAAGAAGGAGAGGACGCCTCCGAAGGCGTGCCGCAAGGTCGTCGCCGCCGCCGCCGCCGATGATGCCTCCGAGGCCGCCATTGACGGCCGAGAGAGGGAAGCTGAAGCTCCGATGCACTGCAAGGGTTAGAGAGAGAGAGAGAGAGAGGGAGAGAGGGAAGACTTCGTAGGTCGCGACGAGCTCGTATGTAGTGTGAAGCTCCCTAGCGCTGGGGAGGCAACCGAGACCGGCTGTAGCCTGTGAAGACCTTTTTCGTCAATTTATTTCTGAATTAATCACCACCAGAAGCATTAAATTAATACATTTATAATAAATTTACTAAAAATTAAAATCTCCAATTAATATATTTATAACAAAATTATCATCTTTTAACAAAAAATTGCAAACAGATATACATATGATAAAATAGAGAGAAAAATTCTATATCATTACACTTGTCAATTGTCATATTTCATGTAATTTAGTAATTTAAAAGTAAATTTTAATTTATTATAAGGAGATTTTGGATTTTTTGTAATCGAAAAATTAATTGGAGATAAATTTATAACAAATATATACTTAAAAAATTTTATGATATTAATTTTTGTTTTTATTTTGGATTTTGTTCGTTTGACTTATTTCCACGTTCACATTTGGTTAACGGATTGACCGTGTTGTGCAGTCTTCCGCCCGTGCAGTGACGAAACTAGCCCTCGAGGTTGGTGAGCTGGCGAGAGTTTTAACCTCGTAGAAGCGCCCGATTGGCCTCGCATTGCGTGGCGTCGCCACATGGCGGGTTCCGAGTGGCTAGCGAAGGAGCACCGGCGTGTTAAGTGGAATTTTCTCCTTTTTTTCTTGGTTTGGAATAATTGGCTCGAGACTAGATACAGAAAATAGGGAAGATTGGAAAGAAAGACTCTGAGAAGATGGTGCGCGAGCGTTTTTATTGATTTGTGGAATGACTTGAAGGACGGTTCACGGAAAGTTGTGTCGTTGATGGACCTTAATATAGCGATTAAGAACTAATATGATAAAAGCCATGATTCGATAAAGTATTCCGCAATGAATAAATCTAAATTATTTATCTAAATTCCAAGATTGAACCCAAAAAAAAAAAAAAAAAAAAAAAATCTTGTCGGTCACCTTAATATGATGACAAAAAGGGTAATATATAAAGGTTCATGAACCTTTTTCTCATTATCCAAGTAATCCGGAATTTTTTTGGGTTCAATTTAATACCTAAATTTATGGAAAATAGCCTCAACAAAGTGAGATAATTATCAAAAAAATCTTCAATTTATTATAATTGTGTCAATTCAATCTTAAATATTTCAATTTTATTAATATAATCATAAACATTTTCTCATATTACCAATTGAATCTATTAAGTTAATTTTGTTTGGAAATTACTAATGTTAACACTTGGGAGTTATCACGTGCGCACGACCATTGCTAATATAAATATTTTATGAATAATATGTTGAATATTTTATATATTTCTTTCTTTCTTTTTTTTAATTCTTTCATTTTGACTAGCAAGGCCACGCCTAGGGCCTTCACCACCCTGCCAATGGAGGGCAAGGCGACCCTCGCCAAATCTAACAAGGGTCATTGGCTATTCTTGTAGGCCAAAATGAAAAGAAAATATAATTAAAAAATTGTAAAAATTATTCCCGTTACCATTGGCCTTGTCTCGTAGAACGACCTTCATCTATGTTAATAGTGTCCGATCAAAATTGATCGGAATGATTTAATTGGCAAATTATAAAAATGTTTAAAATTAAATTGACACAATTAAAAAGTTTATAATTAAATTATGCCGACGTGATCCTTCCATTAAATTGAGCAACTTGTCATGGGCTTTAATTGACGTTTTGTGTTACTTAACGTGAATGGACTGAATTTTTTTTTTTTTTTTTTGTATTATTCTACTCTTACACTAACATTCACTCTTGGAGTAAATGGACTAAATTTTTTATTTTTTATTTTGGTACTACTCTACTCCTACAATAACATTCACTCTCAAAATTTTATTCCGCCTTCTTATAGGCCGTAAAACCGAAATCCATTATTGAAACTAAATTATCCCTATTCCGACCCCTTGATAAAGTGGGGCCCACCTACCCTTTTTCGTATAAGGAGGGTAACCATTGGGATTGTTGAAATATAATACCCAGAAATAACAAAATCTTGCAATTCACGTCAATACGAAGTCACCAGAGAAATAAACGATGAATAATAAATACACTAGAAATTTACGTGATTCGATTTAAGTATCAATACTTACGTCAACGGGGAGAATCAACAACAAATAATTCACTATAATCGGAGAACTAGAGTTTACAATTACTTATAGCCTTACAGGCTCGAGTGTTTTCCATACCTAAATTTAAAACAAAATTTAAAGTATTTACAAATAAATAATTTATTTAGACATAAACTTATGATACAAAATCACCATATGTTTAAGCTCAAAATAAAATGTTTTACATATGCCGAAAACAAGAACTCTAGCGTCCGTATTTTTCTTCACATACATGCTGCTTCACGTTCTCCTTTTCTTGATCGCGTGGATCATGCGGCAGCTCTTCTCTCTCAAGCGGCACTGCTGTTTCTTCTATATTTTTTTGGGATAAGTGTTAGGAAGTCACTGTTCATCGCGAAAATGCATTCGATCACAAAACTTGCAAAAAGTACATTTAAGTCATAAAACTTGTCAAATTGTTTCAAACGAGTCCTAAGATCGACGCCGTTAGCATTTTCCGTTAAAAATGCTGACGTGGCATTTTAAATAATTTTTATTTTCCCAGTGAATTTTTTAATTATTTTTTTAAAAAAATAGATTTAAAAACTAAAAAAATCAAATTTATTCATTTTATCTTATTTTCACCAAATTTTTTAAAAAAACTTAAAATATTTATTAAAAAAACATTTTAATTAAAAATAAATTTTTTTTTTTTAGTTAAAATATTTTTAAAAAAACATATTTAAAAAGTTAACATTATTTTTTAATTTATTTTTAAAAATTTTTAAAATAAAATTTTTAACTTTTCTTTTTAGTTTTTGTTGAAAATAAGATAAGAATAAATTTAATTTTTTAGTTTTTAAATCTAATTTTTTTTTAAAAATGGATAACAATTAATTAAAAAATAAACCTGAAAAATAAAAAATTATTTAAAATGTCACGTCAGCATTTTTAATGGAAAATGCTAATGGCGTCGATTTTAGGACTCATTTGAAACAATTTGACAAGTTTTTGACTTAAACGCACTTTTCGTAAGTTTTAGGATTGAAACGCATTTTCGTGACAGTTAGACTTCCTAACACTTATCCTTATTTTTTCGGCTAAAGGAAGCCCTGGCCTTTTATATTATGCACTCAGGAGTCAACAGTTTGACTCTGGGCCCACCGTGCACATCCTCTAAAGAAGTTGGTTGCTGCACTAAAGGAAGAAACCCTTAAACATAAATATATATAACAAACATGTGAGCCCCTTTTTTTTTGTCTTGTAGCATTAGGTCGCCCTTTTTCTTCCTTTGCTTTCTTTGTACATCCAAAAGAAAATCTAAGAAAAGGAAAACATCTCCGTCTCACTTGTAATTCACTTGAAGAAATCTTTTTCATCAAATTTGGTTTAATAAATCGTTATTTAAATTCAAATTCGAGACATTAATTTAACGGGACAAACCCGATCGTTAATGAACTAAAATATTGACATGAATTGCTACCTTGTTTATTTCTTTTTCTTCTCAAATGCATTGATTTTCTTCTTATTCGTCTTTTTTCACCCTTCCTCCTCCGCAACTGCAACACCTCTGGGCAAATTCACCTATTAAGCCCACCGCGTCATCGTCGAAGACCCGTCACGCCATTGCAAAGACCCACCGCACTGCTCATTCTCTTAAAAAATCATCATTAAACGAAGCCCTAACTCATTTCTTTCTCTAAGCACCACTGACCAAATATTTTCCCCACGATAGATGGTTGATGTTTTTCAATTTATTCCGTATCTACATGAGATTGAGAAGCAAAACACCTAAATCAAGGGTTGGGTAAACCTCCAACTCTCGCTTTTAAATACTCATAAATGAAAGTAAATGATCGTAACAATTATGTGATGAGATCGAACAATCTCACTTATGCTTTGAGTATAGAAAGGGAAAGACAACAAATATCTCATAACGCACTTTTGTAATGCTTAAGAAAACCTATCAAAGTGTGACATAAAAACAAATTAGATTTACTTTCAAAAATCACATATGAAAAAAAAAAAAATCTTAGAAGGATAATTTATCGTGCTTGAAGCTATGATGGATTTACTTAAGTTCTATTTGTATGGGATCCTCAAGATGGAGATATTACTGCTTGTAGAAAGAGAAAAGAAAAATTCAGCCTGTATTTGCATGTAAATTAAAAAAAAAAAAGAAAAGAATTCTCATGCTGCTGAAAAAACTATTAGAGATAAAGGAAAATGATTTGAGATTTTTAAGCCTTTAGAAGGGGGTATGATGAGGCAGCGGAATAATATGAAATTTTATCCATCTCGGACAAATTCATTATAACACACCATTAATTAATATAAATTTATGAAAAGAATAATCTCTTGTATAATACATTTACTGGGGCGATGATGAAATATTGAGTATTGCTGTGCATATGTGTTTGGAATCATAAGGTTTGGAAATTTCAGAATATTTCTATTTTATAAGTATTAGATATTATCGATTAAAATTTTTTCAAAAATTATGAAGGATTTTCTTCAAACTCCTGTTTTGAGATACTCATAAAGAAAAGTAAATGATGGAAACGAAGATGCGATGAAATCGAACAATTTCACCTATGGTTTGAGTTTTAAAAAAAAGGAGAAAACAACAAAAATTCTCATAACACACCTTTTTACTTTTTCATGCCAAAGAAGACCTATCAAACTGTGACAAAAAAAAACAAATTAGGTTTGCTTTCACAAATTACACATAAAAAAGAACTTAGAAGGAGAACTTATCGTGCATGAAGCAATGATAGATTTATATTTAAGTTCTATTTGTATAGGATCTTCAAGATGGAGATATTATTGCTTATAGAGAGAGAAAAAACCTCAGCCTCTATTTGCACGCAAATAATAAATAAATAAAAAACAAATCTCGTGCTGCTGAAAAAACTATTAGAGATAAAGGAAAATAATTTGAAATTTTAAGCCTGTAGAAGGGGATATGAGGAGACAGGGAAATAATATGAAATTTTATCCATCTTGAACAAATTCGTAAACACACACCATTAATTAAGATAAATTTATGAAAAGAATAATCTCTTGTATAATACATTTACTGGGGTGACGATAAAATATTGAGTATTGTTGTGTATACGTATTGGGAATCCTAAGGTTTAGAAATTTCAGAAAATTTCTATATTTTATAAGTATTAGACATTATTGATTACAACATGTAGAAAAATAATAAATATTTACCTATAGATTGAGATATGAAGGATTCTCTTCAAACTTTAACTTTTATTGATAAGATTTTAAACTTTTATTTGAATAGGGTAAAATTTGTGTGTTGCATTGATGTATATCTATCAAAGTTAATAAAAAAAAAGGGTGAAATTAGGAAAAATTTCTCCCTCAATGCATGAACAATACAATATGCTATAAAATTGATGTAGAAACTTATATGCAATTACTATTTCATATGAAATTTATCTAATAAGAAGACCATCCTTGTGTCAAAATTTTGGCATCTTGCCCTCTTTAGATTGTTCTATAAGATTCATAGCAGAGGGATGATGAGACATACCTTTTTGGATGTGACCCACAAGGTTGCTTTGTGGCCCACTCATGTCTTTGGGTTCAGATCACTGACTTAGCACATCTGTCACCAAATTTATCTTTCCAACATTTTGTTCAAGTGTAAAGTTGAACTTGGCAAGGAAGTGTTGCCACCAAGTTTGCTTGGGAGACAGTTTCTTTTGTGTTTGAAAGTAACTCGTAGCAATATTGTCGATTTGTGTCTAAAGCCATTCCCAAAGAACAACGATATCTCAGGTGGTACTATATGATAAGGAGCCATTACTGAGGGATCTTGGGTACAAGTTCAATTTTGTGACCCAGTTCTTTTCATTGTGGCAACTTCTTGGGTAGCTTTGGAGGCATCACCTCCTTAAAAGACTCAGAGTAAGGTCCCTTGTCTCCCTTGTCCTCCTCAAGCTTAAGGGCCGTGACATAAGCTTCTTCCTTCTTTCTTACCCCTTAGGCAAGTTGCATTGTCAAGAGGTAATTGATGGCTTTCCCAGCTTGCCGAGACATGGGTATCAAGCATTACGAAGTACCATCTACAATGCATAAGTAGTTTCCATTTGGAATGATTAAAGCATTGACATGGTCGAGAAAATCTATCCCAATGACAAACTCATAATTGTCAAGGGGATTAACCTCAAGAGTTTCCTTCCCATGTGCTGATGTAGAGATCCATACTTCAAGCAAGACCCGCCATAGGAATCTCCATAGAGTTGATAGTCATTAACATCCTTCCACTTTCTCCACCTTTAGGCCAAGTTTCTTGGCCACGATGTCGTAAATGAAGAGGGCGAAGCACCGGTGACATAAACACCGGTAAACATTAGGCACTTTCTTCGTTGTCTGACTTTAGCCTTTGATTGCATTGAAAATCTTCAGTGAATCGATGCAAACTTACTCTCTTTCTCCAACATCATTCGCCACGAATGCGGAAAGCTTTCCTCGCTTGGGACAAGCCCTAGCCCAGCGAGGGCTGTCACAAAAGAATCATTGGATCGGCTTTTTTCTTTGTGTGATTCACCTTGGGGCCTCTTTCACCTTACGGGATTAGATGGGACTTCCTTTCCCGACTTTTCCATGCTCTCCCCAATTTTCCCTTGGTTCTTTGATTTAAAAGAGCCGGGCTTGAAAAAGTCCACTAGACATTCAGCGATGTTTGAGGGCCTTCGAGAGATCTTAGACACCTTGTTGCTCAAGCTCGGATCCTACTTTAGACATTGAGTCATAAAGGTGAAGAATGCCTCACCATCCCCAAAGTCAGGAATCGGGAATATTGAGTCTCAATTCGGTGAGCTCCTTAACATACTCCCGAACCATTCCCCTCAATGGGAGCCAATGAAGCTTATTGTGGGCCTCTTTCTTGGCAAACTCGGGAAAGAATTGCTCCCAGAATTCCTTGATAAACTCATCCCAAGTGTAGACAAGATTGGCACCTCGCTTTATTCTGTCAACCCTAAAACATCACCATAGCACCGCAACTTTGGTTGGGAACATAGTAGGGATTCTTACCTTAGCGTTCTCGTTTGCGTGTTAATGGCGTCAAAATATTGCTTCATGCTCCAAATAATGCTGTCCCCTCCTTGGAAGGATTAATTGCCTTTAAACCCTTTGGACCTCAGCGCACCACCTTGGGTGCCACTTTGAGGGTCCCACAGCATTTGCATTGCTAGCCTTGCACAAGACTAGCTTGATCTTGAGTCCTTGCACTTCCAGCTTTAATGTTTTGGTCGCCGCTTCAACGCTTCGTTCTTCTCGTTCGAGGGGGCCGTGACTTAATGTATGGTACTTGAGAACTCATGTTGGAGCATTTTTTCCGCCTTGTCGATCCGCTTCACTTCCTCGAATATTATCTACGGCCAATAACACCTTGGAGAGCCTTTCCTCAAAAGAGGACACGATGTCCTTCAATCTAGCCTTCTTAACTTTCCCACGGTTCTCTTTCTTGGGCAGCCTTCGCTTGGGGAGCTTCGACAATGACGATGACATCGAAGTTGGAAGCTGCGGCCACAAGAACACTGCTTTCAATATCACTTGTCACAAGTCGATACTTTAGATTACAAATCGTGGGGCACTTAAATATTGAATAACCTCTCTTGGCTTAAAGTAAGCCTTACTTGCTCTCACTTTCACACTCACTTGACAAGGAATTTGAGAGAGAAGGTTTGAAGAGAAAGAAGCTTTCAAAGATGCCATATTGCTCGAATACTTGGATGATGCAAATAAGGGATGGTGCCCTTATTTATACATAATCACCATTACCTACCTATTAAGAACAAGTATATATTTCCCACACTATCCTTTGAATATTCTAGGGTCACTTAAAAAGGTTCATTTTGATCTTTGAATTTTTTTTTTTTTTTTGGCGATGGTATACTGAGCAATTCATGAACAGGATGTTGTGGACCAGTGGAGCTTGCTGTGGACTTAGGTTGGCAGTGCAGTGGAGACACATGTTACAGTTAAGAATTTGCCAAGCCCTTTTTAGAATCTTCTTGTATGTGAACTTTTTTAAGTTGGACATGGACAAGTCCTTAAATTGCTCAAAGGAACTAGACAGACAGGTGAGAGAAACACTTTGAGGTGGGAGATTCCGCTTTGTCTGGACCTGTATTCCCCACCAATTGTGAAGACAAATATTGGTTGGGTGCAGGGAGAGTCAGGAGCCGTGTCCCCGAGGTAATATATCGGGCAAATCTAGACAACCCACCATCACTTATATCAAACGGACATGCGCTAGTAGACTTGGCTGTGAAGGCTAGACCTCCTCCTAAACTTGGTGGAGGTGTCACAAGTTTAGTTTAAACCGAACCTGTGGCACTAAGGAACCCAAGGTTAGCTCCAGTTTAAGAGCTAAGCTTAAGAGCTATACAAGAAGATTCTAAGAAGGGCTTGGCGGATTCTTGACTGCAACACGTGTCTCCATTGCATTGCCAACCTGAGTCCACAGAGAGCTCCACTGGTCCGCGACATCCCGTCCATGGATTGCTTGGTCCACCAACACACAAAAAAGAAGAAGGAAGATTGAAATGATCTTTTCCAGGGAAAAAAAAAACGTTAAATTCTATTATATCTCGAATTTTCCGACAACAGTAGTTTGCTGCATCGCGACGGGGATCGATCCAATGGTTACCGTTGGGCTCTCCACACGCGCTCTACCGCTCCGCAGTTTCTCTTTCGAATTAAGCTCTCCCCGAACCGAACCGAGATAAAAAATCACGCCGGTCCAAAGTTCCGGTTCCCCCAACTCACGTCACGTGACCGCCGCCCTTCGAAACAGGAGCCGGCACGTGCGGCGCAAAATTTGAACCTGCTAGAGAGCACCGAGAAAGCCCCCAACGCCCTCGCCATCTCTCTCTCCCTCTCTCTCCTTCTCTCTCTCGCTCACTGAAGCGGCCATGGAAGCGATGCTCGTCGACTGCGTGCAGAACAGCCTGCGGCACTTCATGCACCGGAACGCCATTTTCATGTGCGAGCGCCTCTGCGCCGAGTTCCCTTCCGAGGTGCCTCTCCCCCCCGGATTGCTTGCCGATTCCTCTTCCTCATCTTCTTCTTCTTCGATTGTTCGCCGGGAAGACAGGCTCGGGCGTCGAATCGAGTCCGTTCCTTCGCGTCGATTCCGGCGGCGGCGGCGGCGGCGGAGGCGGCTCGATGCGCGCGCCGAGGATTCCGTTGTCCTTTTCCCGTCTCTCTCTCTCTCTCTCTCTCTCTCTGTGTGGGGTAGATTTAGGCGCGATTTTAGTGCTTTTTTTTCTAGATTCGATGCCTAGCTTCTGCTTCGGTGGAGCGAGTTTGCTGTTGTTGGATACGCGATTGCGCAGCTAGCTTCGTCTTTTTTTAATGCGCTCCTGCTCTTGTGTTTTGCCTGGGTTTTTCCACTGTAGCAGCCGTTCGTTGGTTGGTGGCGTAGCGGTTTGTGAAGCTGCTTTAGATGATGAAATTTCTGTTTTTTTTTTTTTTTTTTTTTTTTTTTTGGGAAAATGTTCTGTGTTCATTCTACCTGGTCTTGTTGTTGGAAGATGATGTTGCATCGGTGGCTGATTTCTTTTTAATCTGATTCCGCTCCTCCAATTTATTTATGCTGAAGTTGTGTTCTGGGCTGTTCGGTTGCTTTCAGGTGAATCTGCAATTGTTAGCCGGTTGCTACCTGCAGAACAATCAAGCTTACTGTGCTTACCATATTCTAAAGGGTAGGGATGGTCTCCTCTGTGACTTCGTGTTTTGCTGATAGTTTGTCCTTTGCTGGATTACTCATTATCCTGGGGTCCCCCTCATTTTGTTCTCTACTGGGTTTTCTGTAAAGTTTCTTGGATCTTTGTTTCCCTGATTGATTGAAGTATTCTTTATGTGAAGGGACTCAGATGCCTCAATCACGCTACTTGTTTGCAATATCGTGTTTTCAGATGGATCTGCTCAAAGAGGCCGAGTCGGCATTATGCTCTGCTAATGAGCCCGGGGCAGAGGTATGTGACCTGCCTGTGCAAATGAAGCCAGTGGTCTCAATATATTCCGTAGTAGTATCAATTTGATTGCTAGGGGTCTATATCAGTCTAACCTCATGTTGTTTGACAGAACCTGTATTGCTCATGGCTTGGTTTGATGGATGAGGTCATTTGCTAATTGCTGTTCTGTTCTGCGAGCAGGTTCCAAATGGTGCTGCTGGTCACTACCTTCTTGGCCTTATCTACAGGTTGTTATTGCATTTTTTGCAGAATCATCCTGATAGCATCCTTCTTGTATGCATTGTCTATGGGCAGTAATTAAAATGATTTCTCCTTTTTGTAGTTGGAGATATAGATGCTATGTCATATCTAAAATGTGGACAGAGGTGAAAGAAGCAAAAATAGCTTGAGAATCTCTTTCTTTGAAATTGCCATTTTCGTTAGAGATAAAGCAAACTCCTTAAATAGGTACCAAAGGTACTGTCCCAATACAAAACGACTTCAGAGGGGGAGCCACCCAAATACAAAAGTTAGTGTCAAAGTTTGTTTCTAACATTGCCAACAAACTAGAAGTATGAAACTGAACTTCCCCAATATAGCAAAAATGACTATTATATAATTAATTATTAATAAAAGAAAACCATGAAATTTTAACTCCTTGAAATATCATCTCATTTCTATTCTTCCAATGAGCCAAAAGACAAGTAGAGGAGTCGTCTTAGTAACTTCCTTCTTTCCGACAGAAGAATTAATGGCATCTCTCCAAGGACAAAATTTGCATTGCCACCCCCCATCTCCCTCTCTCTCCCCCTTAAAAGATTGAAAAACTATAGTCTAGATCAGTCTGGTTCAGTTACATGCAACAACAAATGATTCACACAGTCTCCTTCATTCTTGAAGGTTGCAAATCACTCACCCTTTTGTTAATTATTGTTTTAGAAATGGAGCAAGATGCAGTGTAGGGTTAGGCTCCTATTCTTTCATCATTTTTTCCTATGATGTTTTTCCTTTTCTTTTAAAAGAAGGAGGGAATACAGAACTGCGTCAAAACTTTGCATTTTTAGGGGCACTAAATTGTAATTGGCCAAAAAAGAGGGCAGTAAGATGTAGCCATCCAGTTAGGAGGAAAGTGAGGTGTTAAGTGGAGCTTTCCTGTAAGGCAGAAAAGGTAAGAGGTTGTACTCTTTTATTCAAAACAAAAAGGAAGTACCCATGCACATTTTGTCCAGTCTACAAAATTAAAAATGTAATAGTATTAACACACATAAGCTAGTAGTGGAAGGAAAAGCTTTATCCTTGAACAATCTAGCCTGATGTTTTAGCTCTTCCATTCATCATTTTCGCTACATTCTCAGATTCCTTCACACTGCTTGTAGCATGGCAAAGCCCAACTTCTGTATGGTTAGATGTAGCTTACATAGTTTTCATGGTAGGGAGCTATAAGTCTTAGAAAAATGCTAGATTTGTTACATGATTTATGGTCATTGTAATCCAATTAGCAAATGCGGGGTCATTTGCTTGATCTGTGGTTTGTGCAGTCAAACAAAACATAATGCACTAGTTCTCTCACGATCTGAAGCACATGTCTATTCATAGTACACTAGCAATTTGGAGTGCTAAATCAATGACCCCATGTTCAAGCAAAGACAGGCAAGGCTAATTGCGTTGTCTTTGTATCTTTGAGCTTATACTAGTCATCATTGTATTCTTTGAGGGATAGCTGCTTCCTAATGTGATTTTGGATAGTTTTGAGTGATATTTACCAGAGTTTGGCGACACATTAAGGTCATGAAAGCTCTCTTTCCTTTATTTCATGTTTCTGTTGGAATTTTTTTCTGTGACAACAATTATAATTCTTGTGCTTTCTTCCATGTTGACCATGTTTCATTGATATGGAAATTGTTCAAGATTACATTCTTCATTGTTGACTTCTAAGTCTAGACACAGCATAATATTTTCCTGACTAAAGTTCCTTGAAAGGATATGGTGTTCTTGCTAGTTAATCTGTTTTCGCATAAGCATGAAGTTCTTTACCTTTCTATGTTTGCTTCTCATAGATATACCGATAGAAAGAGAAGTGCCATCCATCACTTCAAGCAAGCTTTGTCAACAGATCCTTTATTGTGGGCTGCATATGAGGAGCTCTGTGCCTTAGGTTAGTGTTAAAGATATCCTTATTCTCTTGCATGACTCTGAGTTTCGGTGATGATAATTGGGCATATTTCAATAAATTTATTTGCTTGATGTTATTTATTTGAAGTGCTTGGTAGATGGACTTGGAACTAGTAGAAAACCATTAGAATTAAATTGACCTGGTCTACACTTTTCAAGTACAAGTCAACTTCTTCGGCAAATGTTATGTGAGTGCTGTCCGGTGAATAAAACATGGAAATGTTCCGTGTGCAGAGCAGGGACTTTTTTCTGACCATTCCCGGCCTCTAAGGATTTTCCATGTTTTTTCATTGTAATTGTAGTATGATGGCAATGACAAGCATACATTTGAAATTCTGTGTCAATTTTATTACAATTTTAAACCCATATTCTAGTATTGATGCAAAGAAGTGCCTATTATTTTATTCCATGATGCTTAAAGTGGGATTCAGTTTCTTTAAGTATTCGTCTATTTAGTTTGAGGTTATCGCGTTTCTTCCATAGTGGTACTTATCTAATGACAGCTACTTGAATCTTACACAAAGATTGCCACATTGGGTTCCCACTACTTCATGAATATTAACCTTGTCATTGGGTGGTCATGTACAGGATTTACTCCAAATAGGAGTCTCATTCATCATCTTTCCATGATTTTTTTTAGGTTCTGCTGAAGAAGCGGCTGCAGTTTTCAGTGAGGCAGCTGCTGTTTGTATACATAAGCAGTACTTGCCCAATGGGTTTTCTCCTCTAAATGCAGATATGTCAAGTGAGGATCACAGCGTAAATTCTGCCAGGAGGTCAATGGATGATGTGAGCTCAAGGCAACTGAAACAAATGCTAAGCAATAATGCAAGAGATGTTGCCGGAAGCTACCATGGAACTACTGCATCTTCACGAGGTTCTGGTCAGCCTCTAAACGGTGGATCTTCTCAGTTGTCTCTATATAATACTCCTTCCCCTGTTGCTACACAGGTACGGCACTGATTTATTTGGTCCAAATGGGTGATGATTAATACTTCCAATTCTTTGCTTTTTGCCATGGCTAGGGGTGGCAATTCTTCAAATGGCTGGATACTATGAGTCAAACTTGAGACCAATTTTTTGAAAGAAATGTAAATATGACATGAACAACTCAAAATGTACACGGATTGGCACATCTTAACCAAATTAATGAGAAACTGAAATTTATACTTTTTAATGAGGGAATGAAATGACACAAATAACTGATGTAAGTATGAGATGCAGCACGAATGGCCGTCCCTAATATAACTAGATGAGTCATCTGGTAAAGCATGACAAGCATATAACTCAATTTCACTTGAGTTATGCTTTGGCTATTTTGGTTTGATTTGTAAATTCCAATTTGAACTCTTTGAAAGTTGACTGGTGTTGATGTCCATGATGTCAACGTAGGGTTATCGCCTGAAAGTTTGTGATTTTGAGGGGAATGCACATTCTGCCTTATGATATGCCAGTTGTTAAACACAGAAATCAATGTTCCTACCGTTTCAATGGAAATTATATGGAAATCAATTATATGACATCAACACCAGTCAATTTCACTTGAGTTATGCTTTGGCTATTTTGGTTTGATTTGTAAATTCCAATTTGAACTCTTTGAAAGTTGACTGGTGTTGATGTCCATGATGTCAACGTAGGGTTATCGCCTGAAAGTTTGTGATTTTGAGGGGAATGCACATTCTGCCTTATGATATGCCAGTTGTTAAACACAGAAATCAATGTTCTACCATTTCAATGGAAATTATATGATACTTTCACATTATATCTCTAATGCTAATAATCTGTGTTAGGAATATATTAAACTGATACTTTTGTTCAGCCATGTTACTTATTGTGTTAACTATGATTTAATCGTATCATGTCAATTTTAATGTAAGAAAAGAACTGATGTTTTTTGCAATTAAATGAGCGAAGGAAGCCTACACCCATTGTACCACATTTTTGACGAGGAATTTCCCTATTTTTGTTCCTCATATCGGAGCCACAAACCCTCCTTGTGTCATCCTTGTTTAAGTCTAGATTCTCCATGTCATTTTTCATCTCAATGGAAGTTACTTCCCTACATGCAGGAGTCATTTTTGACTTGGGAAAAAAGTCGGGTACTTTTGGCAATAGAAAGACAGATTAATAATTAAACTTTTTAAACTTAACGACCTTATAACTCTTACTTTGCTTCACCATCCACCCTATATGACTAACAAGAGGCTATGGTGTATTGCATGCCTTTCTATTAGAAGCTATTGAAAGGATGTGATGACTAATTAGCCTTAATTTAACCATGTTTCACTTCGTTTTTATGAGTCTGGAACAGCAACTTTTTTTCTCATGTCGAGTGCTTTATTGGAATAAATGTAAGCTTATATAACTATGTCTCATGCAATTTGGCCTCTTTTCATCTAATATTTATTATAGTACTGATCATCTGGATGTTCCTGTTTTTAAAGTCTCTGCAGTTGTCAGGTGCTGCACCCCCACCACCATGTAGGAATATGCAGCCAAATGGACCAAACTTGAGTGCTCTTGGTGCTGATAGCTCCCCAAGGTCAACCGTAAACTCTACGATTCAAGCTCCTCGAAGAAAGTTTGTAGATGAAGGAAAATTGCGGAAGGTTATAAATTTTTATTCTATCTAATTAAATGGCTGGTTTAGATTGGCTGGCAATATGAAAATTGGAGTTGCATTTTTTAAATGGAAGTCATCACACAAGTTCAAACAACTGTTAAATATATATTAGCTTGAGTGCCTACACGGTCAATTCTTGGGCTTAACTGGAAAACCTAGGCATTTGAGGTGGGCCTTAGATGTTCTGGAGTCCTTGGCAGAATAATAGGCTGAGAATTTTCCCACCACGGATGAATGGAAGTAGGCTGATAAAGAGGGTCTCACTTATTCAGCAGAAGCTTATGCCAACCACTTTTCCTAGTTAAAGACATAGAGAAGACTAATTTATTGTATATTGGAGGGTGGCAGTCTGTTCTCTAGTGTCAATGTTGCTTTTGATTTATTTGAATGAATTTATTATGCTGATAAAATAGCGAGTTGACAGTTTTATGTTGTTGTATGCATTCATGCCCCTTTCACTCTTGATATTGAGATGAACGTAACTGGTCAGTGTAACAAAGACCAATTCAAGTTTCTTCTCATAATCCATGTCTATTTCAGATATCGGGAAGATTATTTTCTGATTCTGGTCCACGACGAAGTACAAGACTTGCTGGAGATGCATCAGCAAATGCAACTACAAATGCAACATCAGTTGCTGGAAATGGGGCCAGCAACTCCTCTAAGTATCTTGGAAGTTCAAAACCGAGTTCTGCGGCACTCCGTGCTGTGACCATTCGAAAAGGACAGTCATGGGCCAGTGAAAATTCTGATGAAGGTGACATTTCTGATCAAGTAATGATTTTCTGCTTTTACTTAAACTGATGAGTTAGAAGAATCTTACTGCATCATATATGTATAAGAGAAGGCATTTTCTATCACTCTGATGGTAAGAGAGTGGGCATGGTTGTGCTTCGAGTTTTATCAAGTAAGTGATATGATCTTGGAGAGTCCACATGTTCATGGGTCTAATGATGGTTTTGATTTTAGAAGGTTTTCATGGTGAGTATGAAGCATACTCACAGGAACCAATATAAGTTGGTGTTTCCTATTGGTTTCTTGTTTTGCAGGGTATCTGAACAAGAACAATTTCACTTTCTTATATTAGGTGTAGTAAGAGAAATTGTATTACGCGAATTGCTTGGAACTTAATAAGGGCCGTGAACAGATATTCCCAAATTGGTATAATGAGTTGTCAAGAAGTATGGATTAGTGGTTGTTAAATTTGGATGTCACGCTTGAAGCAATAGCAATGAGGGATTACGATCTGATTCCTTAATGGCAGTGCATCCTGAATGTGAAGAAAATGGATCGATAAGTGCCCACCTAAGAGTGGGAACATGATCCAGCCTCGAGGACCCCATGGTTGCCTCCCAACATGCATAGACAATTATATTTTGAAAACTCATTTCTTTGAGTAGGAAACCTTTAGAAGTCCTTTTTGTTTGCTTATCTTTGTTAATACTGCAAAGGGCATAGTTCATACATAAGGGATTTAAACGTTATATGTTATGTTGGACGGCTTGGAAATGTTTATGGAAGCGAGCATCAATCATCTCCCTTTTAACAATTTGTGTTCCAGTCATTTAGTTCCAAAACCTGTGGCTCAAGATGGAGTTTGTTTAGTGTTAATGTTTTAAAGTGGTTTTTGCGGGCATGAAGGAAGATGCATTGAAATATCTCATTCTCTGTTCAAAATTTGCATAAATGTGCGGAAGTATAGTTTTCTCCAGTTTTTGTTTCTATTTCAATTGGGCAGAGAGCTTTCTTTTTTGGGTTGTTTTGCCAATTTCACAGTAGACATGTCCTGGTGTCACACAAACTCAAAATTGTGCTGCTTCTACTTTGCTGGCAGTCCTCATTTGTTCTGTTCTAATGATTTCAATGACTAGAAATTGTCTTTATTCACATCCTCTAGGAGTACGGAATGAGGTTACTGATGATTCTCGTTTCAATCATACATTGGCAAATTGTTCTTGTCCTTCGGGGGACAATAGAACCTTTGATCAAGAAGGAGCAAGTATGCCTGTTGCTGGGCCTATACTGACTAGTGCAAGGGTTTTAACTGGCACAGCAGAAGTATTAGGTTTGCTAAGATTATTTGGGGAAGCCTATAGGCTTTCCTGCATGTACAGATGTCAGGTACTTCTGAATTGCTTTTTTATAGCAAAAGATTTTGTTCTCATAGTCTTTATAACGTTCCTTATTCTGATTATGTTTTTCCTTTGCACAGGACGCGCTAGATATATACGCGAGACTTCCGCACAGGCATTACAATACAGGCTGGGTGCTTTCACAGGTAATGTTGATGATAATTCCCCTTCACGAGATGTTATCATCTCTTTGAGCATATTGGTTTGGTATGTAACTATCAATTTAGACAAATACAGAAACTATAGGATGTCAATCTAAAACACGAAATTTTTGTTGGCTCTTTTTTCTGCTGCAATCTTATAGTTTGCGTTGGGATCTTGAAAATCCATTTACATTTCGTTGTCTGTGCTGGCGTGGTGGTTTGAAAAGAAGATGAAAGTTTCTTTGCTGCTAGGTGTTGAAAGAAGCAGAAAAATTAATGGCATTTGTCTATTTTTATTGGGCAATGCTGGGGTACATGCACTAACAATATGTTATGTGAATGAACATGGCAATATTGCAGGTTGGCAAAGCGTACTTTGAGTTGGTCGATTATATGGAAGCTGATCAAGCATTTAATCTTGCTCGTCGCGCATCTCCCTATAGTTTAGAAGGAATGGATATTTACTCAACTGTTCTTTATGTAAGATTCCCATTCTTCAGATGCTCTCGTCTGTTGTCAGATTGAGATGTAAATCTGTTTCCCAGTTTTTGCAAGTTCAAGCAACAGTAGTCTGGTTTCTGTTTGTGACTCTCCATTCTTAAAGTGCCAGTGGATTGAGCTGTTTACCTGTTTGAGTTTTCTTATCATTTGCTAATTTTGTTTCTCTATTCTTTGCAGCATTTAAAGGAAGATATGAAGTTAAGTTACCTAGCTCAAGAGCTGATTGCAACGGACCGTCTAGCTCCTCAGTCATGGTACCTTCACCCTAGCTAATAATTAGTTCAGAATCTAATCTTCCCCTTTAGTATCTGTAACTGGACTACTTAGATAGATCTGCTGGTTGCTGTAACTGGTGAATATCTATTTTGTTGATTAATTGTCAAGTACAATATAAGCAAAACCTTTGCATTGTAAGGGATAATGCTTTAAGTCC
The DNA here is from genome assembly GCA_014182575.1 of Eucalyptus decipiens. Taxonomy (NCBI): domain Eukaryota; kingdom Viridiplantae; phylum Streptophyta; class Magnoliopsida; order Myrtales; family Myrtaceae; genus Eucalyptus; species Eucalyptus decipiens. The sequence goes on along the minus strand of CM024611.1, from coordinate 12,628,171 downwards.
TCTTTGGGTTTCTGGTTGGAGTGGGCTGTCATTAACAAGCACCTTTTGTTCCTTAGACTTCTGCAATTGTTCAATTAAATGCAGGTGTGCCATGGGTAATTGCTATAGCTTGCAGAAGGACCATGAAACTGCTCTCAAGAATTTCCAGCGAGCAGTGCAGCTGGATTCAAAATTTGCATATGCCCATACTCTTTGCGGTCATGAGTATGTTGTTCTCTTTTCTTGTCCCTTTACTTTTCATCTCTTACATATACAGGATAAAATCTTTTAAATTGCTGCCTAAGTTTCAGATTTTGATCATGCTGTCTTAAGTTTAGTGTGCATTGTATCCACAGGTATGTTTCTTTGGAGGATTTTGAAAACGGGATTAAAAGTTATCAGACTGCCCTCAGAGTTGATTCAAGACACTATAACGCGTGGTATGGGCTTGGAATGGTTTATCTTCGCCAAGAGAAGTATGAGTTCTCGGAGCATCACTTCCACATGGCTTTTGAGATAAATCCATGTTCTTCAGTTATAATGTCATACCTTGGAACAGCTTTGCATGCCTTGAAGGTTGGATCGCTAGTTGCATTGAATCATTTACTACTTTGATTGAAGATTGAATTATTGTCTAGTTGCGTCTGTCTGAATTTTTATTTCCTTCATCTGACAGAGAAGTGAGGAAGCTTTGATGATGATGGAGAGAGCTATTTTAGCTGATAGAAAGAACCCTCTTCCCATGTATCAGAAGGCTAATATACTCATCAGCATGGAAAAGCTTGATGAAGCCTTAGAAGTCCTAGAGGAGCTCAAAGAATATGCCCCTCGAGAAAGCAGCGTTTATGCTCTGATGGGCAAGATTTACAAGTCACGGAACATGCATGCACAGGCCATGCTACATTTTGGCCTTGCTCTAGATTTAAAACCATCAGCAACTGATGTTGCCACCATTAAGGTGATTGGCTTTTCTCCATTCCATTGCTTGCTGAATCAGCTATAATCTCCAATTCTTGGCTGGTGTATGAGGATATGCATGTACCTCTTTTTAGTTTGCTTCTTTAGCTGAGATAATTCTCACAATTGCCTCTTCCTGCTAACCATCAGCTCTGTTTCTCCCTCTTTATTTTTATAATATTTTGACAGGCTGAGATAGAAAAGTTGCATGTCCCGGATGAAGTAGAAGATTGCTTGTAGTTTTGAAATTGAAGCTGGAAAAGTTTGGAAGAGAGCATGATGCACATGATCCGGCTCCGATTGCTTGGCCTTCATAGTTGCCTGCTTGCGCTGTCGAGGGATGGCAAACATAATTGATTAGTCCTCGATCCAATCAACAAAGAGTGCCCCTTCTGGTGGGCAGCTTCCTCGACCTCAGTTTTGTAGGTTACCATATCACCGACGGGGTGAATCAGCTGAACAAAGGTAAGGCTGACTCACGTGTATGCACATCTGTACCATGTTACAATGTAACAGATACTACATTCATCTTCTTTAACCCTTTTTTAATCCACTTTTACCGCTCAATTTAAGACGCAACGCCTTTTACAAAATCTAGAGGAGGCACCTCCGTCAATACTCGCCACCATCGACCACTAGCTAGCGGTATATGTTTGGCGGCAAGTATTGGCTTTGGCCTGGTTTATTGTTTGAGATTTTTTATTTCTTTTTTGTAAGACGAGGAGCCCCACGGTAGGTCGTCGGGCCAATGAAATATCGTACTAAAATCACGGGCTTAATTGTACTTCTTGATTCAAGGAGTCGAATTCAAGTGGCGCACATGAACTATATACACAGATCTCTTTCTCGAACAACCAACATCTTGAATGACTGCATGCGTTGCATCCATTGAAACCACAACAATATCCGCCAACCAGAAGAACTCGATCGATGATTATTAGGTTAGAGTTTTGGACTTCCAGGGACAAGGAAAATGACTTGAAATGAACAGGTCTACAAGTACGTCTCTTTGCTGTGGCCGGACCACCAATAAATCACAAACCCGAAAATGCCGAAAAAAGAAAAAGAGATTAATAATTTCGTGGGCTCTTTAAAGAAACGGAGAAAGATCCCAAAAGGGTGGTTGAGAAGATCGAAACGGTGGCTCATTTTAGTGGTTTTCTACTCCTACACAGCCTTGCAAGCAATGTAAAACTCAATGGAATAATTAGAAAATTCAAAATCCTAGGCCCTCTATGATCAAGTGATATTGGTTTCTTCTTCAGTCCTTTTCAAGCTTTGCAAGCTGCCCTGTCACGTGGCTATCGAAATTAAGCCTTTATACCCTTGCCTACAAATTTATTCAATTCACTTTCTTTTGGTCAAATTCCAAGTGAAAGGGTCTCTCCTCCCTCTGGTTTCTGGTGGCCTGTAAGTCTCAAAGACTCAATTATCAGCATAAAATATCGATCTACATTAATTGTTCGATGGTCCGTTTCCTGAGAAATTATTGGGGGAAGCTAGCTGAAGGATCGATGTTCACGAGATTATGGAATGATGCATTTGATCTTCGTTGTCATTGGGGTCGTTTTCGATTGAGTCGTGGTAATGACAAGAAGCTCCCGAGTCAAAATGATGAAATGGAATAAAGCGATCTTGCTTAATCATTGAAGCCGTCCGACAGTAACTTAATACTTGATGGAAATAGCCATTCTAGTATAGATTCTTTTCCCGGGTGAATTTAGGAGTGTGCTTTGAAACTCGAAAGTGCAAAGCTTTTAGCATAACAATGTGTTCCCAAACCGCAAAGGGGAACCCTTGCAACAATTCCATGGTAATTTGTTTTGAGGATCTCTTGAAAATCAGAGGAAAATTCCTAAGATGCAGCTGAATAAACAGTTTGGCTCCTGATATTTCTGCCCCTTTAGATCTATATTGCAATTGATACTCAAATAATTCTCTTAGTGTCGTCCCTTGTAATTATTTCTAGAGTTGGACTTTTTCCTGAAATAGACATTCCGTTGGTGAGTCAAAAAACTGTTATATTAACTAAAAGGTAATATTGATTTCAATTTAGTGATCGAGAATCATTGGATTGGCTCTCTAAAATGGGGCGTGTTTGATTCATAAAATATTGTGGAAATAATCCTACTAGTAAAAAGAAGAAAAGATATTGTAAGCAAACGTTGAATACAACTTACTTGTCAAATGCCTAATTCACCCTTTGCAAAATCATTAAGTAAATTTATCATAAATTAGAATAAATATACCTGATATTACAAGCAAATGCCTATCGCTTTTGGACGAAAAAGTAGACCCCTGATATCATAGTGAAAACAGTCCACTCCCAGTTTACTCCGTCGGTTAGCTTTTGGAAGCAGATATATCTTTCATGACAGCGAAATCTACAGTGGCCTTTGACTTCATCCCCCTCCTCCCAACTTTTCTGGTGGGAGAAGCTCCAGAGATGTTCCACCACACCATCTTCTTCTCCCTTATGATTGATCATCTGTTTGATTACAGTTTGGGAAAATGGAAAAACATGATTACTGTCTTTCTTAAGAGCGATTGATAATGTACAGGGTTGTTGGAAAGTGTTTCGAATTAGCTTCCGCTCAATAAATTAACCTTTTCCATCTTGTCTAGAGCAATCACTAACTTTTAGATCAACATGATTTGCATATCGAATAATGGATTTTACAAGGTTTAAAGAACTTATAAAAATCATTATTAACCGTTCTCGACAATTTTAAACTATTAAATGAATAGGTAATTTAATAACAGTGGGGTTGGTGAGGCGTAGGAGAAATAGCAATTGAGTTTTCCTTTTGAATGCTGCTTAAGAAATAAAGACTAATTTCTAGAATCAACGTACGAAATAGTAGGGTAAATGCGTGTTGGATACTTGAAAGGATATTTTTTACTTAAAATGCCTACTCATGATCCTAATGTTTTGTGAATCAACACCTACATCTTTAGTGATTATTTTATTTTCCTCCACCCTTTTTGGTCCTACCGAAATCCTAAAAAGCATCCCTTGCTGGGTCTGCCATGTATAAAGTCTAATGGATTCCGTCCAACAAAGTCACGCAGAGAGAGACACACACAAACTTGTCAAAGTTAAACACCAAAAAGCAAAACCCCTCCCACCCGTTTTTTCATTAAAAGAAGCAAAGACATGGGTGGTGCCCCTCCCAATAATGATGGGTTTGCTTTTCTTGTGTCGGACAGCTTTACTAGGTGCCCCAAGAAAAGGGAATCTATCAATTGAATCGGCTCAAATAATATATCTTAACATCATGCCATTCAATCGTAACTGATTCTACTTCTATTTGAAACTTCCTTTTTCCCTATTTCCCTTTTTAAGAAGGCAAAGAGGGATGCACACACAACCATAGATAACTTCAAGACCCTCAATTCAGTTTGAACTCTAAGGTTCTTATTCTGTGTAGTACCATGGAAAAGAGAGTATAAAAAAGAATGTAAAAAGGAACCAAAAGAGAATGCTAGAGAAACTTAGGGTTAAAGGAAATAATATATCTTAACCTCATGCTGTTCAATAGTAACTGATTATGCTTCTATTTGAAACTTCCTTTTTCCCTATTTCCCTTCCTTAAGAAGGCAAAGAGGGATGCTCACACAATCATAGATAACTTCAAGACCCTCAATTTAGTTTGAACTCTAAGGTTCTCATTCTATGTAGTACCATGAAAAAGAGAGTAAAAAAAGGAATGTAAAAAGGAACCAAAAGAGAATGCTAAAGAAACTTAGGGTTAAAGGAAATAATATATCTTAACCTCATGCCATTCAATATGTAACTGATTTTGCTTCTATCGAAACTTCCTTTTTCCCTATTTCCCTTCCTTAAGAAGGCAAAGAGGGATGCTCACACAATCATAGATAACTTCAAGACCCTCAACTTAGTTTGAACTCTAAGGGTCTCATTCTGTGTAGTACCATGAAAAAGAGATTAAAAAAAAGAATGTAAAAAGGAACCAAAAGAGAATGCTAGAGAAACTTAGGGTTAAAGGAAATAATATATCTTAACCTCACGCCATTCAATATGTAACTGATTCTACTTCTATTTGGGACTTCTTCTTTTTCCCTATTTTTCTTCCTTAAGAAGGCAAAAGAGATTCAGGAGATGCACACACAATCATATTGAACTCAAAGACCCTCAATTCAATTTGAACTCTAGGTTCTCATTCTGGGTAGTATTATGGAAAATAGAGTAAAAAGAAGAATGTAAAAAGGAATTAAAAGAGAATGCTAGAGAAACTTAGGGTTAAAGGAAATAATAATCTTAATCTCATGCCATTTAATATGTAATTGATTCTACTACTATTGGAAACTTGTTCTTTTTCCCTATTTTTCTTCCTTAAGAAGGCAAAAGAGATTTAGGAGATGCACACACAATCATATTGAACTCAAAGACCCTCAATTTAGTTTGAACTTTAGGTTCTCATTCTGTATATTATTATGGAAAAGAGGGTAAAAAGGAGAATTTAAAAAGAACCAAAAGAGAATGCTAGAGAAACTTAGTGTTAAAGGAAATAATATGACAAGTGTGCGCATCGCATGTGATTATTTATTGCATGCATTTCTACAACCGATGACAAGTAGCTCAATGCTAATCATTTGCAGAATATGAAAGTCCTTTTCTTTGCTAGAGCAATCACACATAGAGCTAAATATGCAAGAGCGTTGGCCCATCTAATTTGGGAGCTGCTACATGACGATCTACATCATTGAAATCAAATATGTCCACCTGAAAATATCGCAATTCACTGTCTACCCAAAGGCAGGAAAATGGGTCGGTCCACTCTTTCACATTCCTACATCTCTATCATTAAAGTATCCCACGTTGTCTATTTATAGAATTTCAATGATTCTTATATTCATGTGCATTTTCTGATACCTAAGTATCACCTAATACGGATTATCTATTATATCAATGTTTGGAGTGAAATTGAGAAACTACCACAAGTTTTTTTTTTTATTTAAAAAAATTACCACAAGTTTGTCTTGATAAAATATCAAAATACTAAATCACACCTTTATCTAAAAGCTTATAGGGGAATTCAAATTTTTCCACGCCCGTTTGCCTTCCTATTCAAATATGTCTATTAAAAAGACCAAATTAAGTTTGAGGGGGAGTAATAGACTATTTTCATATGAAACCACATTCATATAATAATTTAAATTTTTATTACAGTTAGAAGTAATCTTACAAAATTTCACGTATCTTTTATATTTCAAATTTGTTTTTTTTTTCTCAAAGCATGGTTCCTCAATCGAGTCTCTCCAAGTGGAGCTTACTGTATACGAGCATGAGTCCAAATTTCTGGCCCTTAGTCTCGTGACAGGTGGCGCTGGGGGAGGGGGGGCTCCATGTCATTGGATCCTCCTTTCACTTTGCTTAGTACAAACCCTCGACCCACCAAAATTGATGAGAAAACAAAAAGACACATCAATCAAGCTCCCCAAAAGAGGCCATGGCCAGTGGGAGGATACAAAAAGAGAGAGAGAAGAAAACAAAAGTATTGGAAAATCCCTCAAGATGAGCTCTTTGAGTTGGATTCTACAAGCAATTCATCACTTTTCCCCCTCATTTCCTTGTTTCTTTCTTAATTTTGTTGGCTAGCTGTGGAATTATTTGGAGATAGATAGCATAGAGCGCCAGGGGCACGTCATTTTCAATTGATAATGATTTGAAAGCTCCTGGAGAGCTAGAGGGATTGAGATTACTTATCTGCTTGCTTTGTAAAAGTTGGCTAGCTTAGAAAGTCACTTTTTTTTTAAAATGTGGTATCCACGTTCCCTTTCTATCTTATGCATAGAATCATGATTTTCCATGTCCTTAAAAAGTTACACGTGGCGTATCGAACCGAATCTTTCTCTTCTCCAAATGAACACCTGGCAAAATCTTTTCTATTGCCAATTTAAGGATCTTAGCTCTATCTAGAATAAATGGGATTTTATTCAATAGGGTGATTCAAAATCTGTTATGTTATTATCAAATTGAGAAGCTGGATGCACGCCGACTCTCAGGAGTGATGGCCTAGAACCCGAGCTCGCTCTCTGAAGGTCTTATGTGATGGTCATCATTGCGTCAAAATGCATGACTCAAACCCACTAAGATTCATAACATACGCATCATCCAAGATCCGATGTGGTTCAAAGTGCCTCCAATGACTAGTGTCATGACCATTCAGATCCCTTTCAGACGATGTCAACGTGATCTATCATGGATACTCGAATTAACTAATGTAAGTGTCGCATGCCTCAAGCTTAACTTGTGTCGAGATCTAGATGGCTGTGCCTGTTACGGCGGAGACGGCGGCCAGACCGCGGAAAGATCACGGTAGACAGGCTGAGTTTTTGACCTAATAAAACCGGCGTTACGCACATCGGCATGCCCGTGCAGCAACTTGTTCATTGTTCACTTTTGACTTTTGATTTTCTGATGATCGGCCACACGTGTCGAGACCGGGTAGTTGAATTGATATGACAACCACCTGGACAATGGCTGGCATCCGATTGGTCGTCGCCATCAAATGGGAGAGAGCAAGGGCAGCGCTTTGTGCTGTATGCGAGCGCAGTATGGCCATCTTCGATTTCGTGATATGAGTCGAACTTGTCGGGACACGTCGCAATCTCTCATTTCGCAAACTCGAGGAGACCGATCATGGATGTTCGGTTCCGGCCCGGTTCTTCGATTAACGTGGTAGTAAATGGAATTCGTAGGATTTATTGTCTTACCTATCTAACACTTGGATTATGCACTTTGGTTGCCTCTCGGAGTTTTACTGCGTTAGTCATATTAGTCGTGTTTTGCATTTCTATGTTGATTATTTACACCGCACATGTTGGAGATGCGGTTCATGCTCTCCATCAACAAGATAACATGAGGTTTCGCTCATATATATCTAGTAGCTATTTAATGGGCCAAAGTATAATAAAATATGACCTCAACGAAGCATATATATGTTATCTTTCTCTTGTAAATTAAGAATTGTAATAGAGATGTACGATATGTAAATTATAATGAAATCCTCAGCTAGACGTTACTCTAGTTTAAGAGTAAACCATGATAAAGTCTTGCGTATCAAATTCTTTTTCTTATTTTTACTCTCTATTTTCTTTATGGTTGTGTAATGAATCTCAACATCTGATATCAAAAGTCAGGTTATCAACAAGTTTTGGAATGAGAGAGGCTCAAGATCACCAAATATGCACACTAATAAAAAAACCAATTGACCATGTATTTTTCCTCCTACTCATACTTTCAATTGGCGGTGAATATATTATCTAGACTTGGCTTTAACTAATCAATGGATTGGAGAAACAATTCTTAAAACTCAATAGGAAAAAAACAAAACGAACCTTGTCTTCTACAAAATATACGCACACCAAAAATTGAAAGTCTGATTGAAGGTGAAAAAAAGGTCTAATTTAGATTTTGTTGTGATTTGTATTTATAACTTTCATTCGACGTTTGTGAAAGGCCTTTGTATTCAATCTTGAATATCCAAAACCCTCTACAACGTAACAAAATTGTCATGAACAATTATTTGCATTGTTTATAATTTTTTAGCAGCAAATATATATGTGTATATTATACATCTCCCATAAAAAAAATATATATATATATATATTATACATCTCCCTCGTTTGGACAATTTGGAAGGAAATTAGGCAAAAAGTTACTTTTCCTAAGTCAAACCCAACCCTTAACTATCTATCATCATGCACTTGGGCCAAGAATCGAAGTTAAGTCGAATTGATGGTTTACTTCCATTGACTCATTTCTTACCTCCTTCGTTTCCTCACCAATCAAATTCCTTTCACCTGCCACTTCAGTAGGGCAGTTGATTTGTTTTGACATTGAGTACCAAAGGTGATAGCAACCTCTAATCAATCAATCAAGTCCCGTGTCACTTTCGTAATAATATGCTCCCAATGAGGGGCCTTCCAGTAATTTCCGAAAAAAAAAAAAATCATTTGAAGGCCCCAAGAGCCACCGGTTTGTTCTTTTATTAATGAATCCAAAAAATTCGTGAACATTGTTTTGATCGCTTGAAAGCCTCAACTTGTACAGAGCAGCAACAGCTTGCTCCCAGTTGGATCCTAAACCCTAGCTTTAGGCATGTTGTTGAGTTCCATTTTTGTGAAAAGAGACGTAATCTCGAGACAGGATATTGACATCCTTGTATCTTTGCAGAAGTGGACCTAATTTAGGTGGCGTATCAAGAGAGTTGAGCAAGTTGAAATTTGGATAGATAGGGAAAAAATCAGATCGCAATTGGCTTGAGACAATCAGCTACCAATGCCATGGGAGGTTCACACTTTCGTGGATCCTTCGACAAGATTGAATAGCAAATTGAAATGTGCAGTGGATTCCACGCAGCATTGAGCTTAAAATAGATATTATGCAAGTGCAATTTGAAACCATCAGCTTTTAGTTAAAACAATGTAAATTATTGTATCGAATTAAGCTATATCTATAAGCTGATTAAGGCAATTGTTAAGTAGTTTTATACACTGGTTAATATCATGTTATAAAAGAAATTTACCATCATTAAGATGCTTTTTTTTTCTTCTTTTTTTCAGTTTAAAGACTTATTTATTACATTGAAAGATTTACTTTTACAATCATCGATATTTTGAATTTTATTTCAATATGAAAGATTACCAACCAAAAGGATGAACTCTAAATTTGTTATAGGTTAAAACTTGCTTTCATGGTGAAAAGTCACTAATTTCCCATAAGTTATTTACTCTTTTTCTAAGAATATTAGTAAGCACATTGGAAATTACTAGATACCAATAAGTACAATCACTTTTCTAATTCAAAATGTGTCATGCGCATCAAAGAAGTACATACGCTGAAAAATTAACAAATGTAGGCATCGATGTATGTAAATCTTGAAAAGTTACTGACCACATGAAGTAATTAATAAAACCAAATGAGTGGGCTGTTATTTTTTCTCATTCAAGATTACTAATCTTCTATAATAATTTCTAGAAACAAAAAATATCTGTACTTATTTTGCTCTCCTTGCACATAATTAGCTGCAACGAAAGAGACAATCATTATGTGCACCGATAGTTACATGCAAATCCCTAAGGGTTGGTGTGGTCAGTACGGCCGTCCAATATTTTCTAGCTAATTCAAATCTTATTAATTATACGTAAATCACTCTAAATCAGAGTATCACCTCAATAAGTTAAATCATAAATTTAATAAATTCGTGGTGTATTCAATGAGTCTTTGCCGTATCGGACATATGCGCTCATGCCCTTGAACTATGAAAGAAAAAAAAAAAAAAAAGAAAATGGCACGTAGAAATCATTATTTTCAAGGGGCAATATCCACACACGAGAAAAATTCCAAGTCATGTGGCCAAGAAAAAGAGAGAAAATCCAGGGCACCATCTCGAAGCTTTTCTTCCTTTCTCACGTGAGGACCACGCGCCACGGCGGAGCGCGTGCCGTATTAAATTCCCATTTAAAATTCCCTTAATCTCATATCGCGAAAGAAATAAATAAATTATTTTCCTCCCACTTTAAATAGCTCCCTCGCCCTATCTCCCTCCGAGCCCTCCTCATACCAAAACAAAACCCGAAACGTGAAAAAGACGAAAAAGCCCCTCTCTCTCTCTTCTCCCTCTGCTCTGCTCTGTTGGAATGGAGATGGAGCCGAGGACGCCGGAGGTGGCGAAGAAGATGTGGAGCGTCGTGCGGGCGGCGGCGTTCGCCATGCGGAAGGGCCTCTTCTCCAAGAGCAAGCTGATGGTCGACCTCCACGTCCTGCTCAACCGCGGTAGGCTCGCCGGCAAGGCCATCGGCGACCTCATGCTCCAGCACTACTCCGCCTTCACCTGCCGCTCCGACGACGACGTCGCCTGCGTCTCCGCCTCCTCCTACGCCCCCCGCGAGTACGAGTTCAGCTGCAGCAACACCCCCGCCAACAACCCTTTCTTCCCCAGGCGCGGCGCCGGCGGCCGGCACCAGCACCAGCACCGCGTCGGCGGCCGGCGACGCGCCTCGCGCCGCGCTACAACGACGCGGTGGCCATCGGCGCCGTCCAGAAGGTGCTCGAGATGCTGAACAGCGCCGACGTCGTGGAGGCGTCCCCCATGCTGCTGCCCGGGTTCGGGAAGAGCCCCGCGGTGCGGCAGCTGCGGATCACGGACTCGCCGTTCCCGCTCAAGGACGACGACGGGGACGGCGGCGAGGTCGACGCGGCGGCGGAGGAGTTCATCCGGAGGTTCTACAAGGACCTCAACCTGCAGAAAAACATGGCCCCCGTGGACTCCCCGTATCATTATGGCGTGTGGGTTTGAACGACGACGACGGTCGACGTTTTCCGACACGGTGTAGTTTTTCTTCCTCGCGGTCGTGGATCTCGAGGAATGTCTTTCATGCGGGTCGCCGTCGCCGGAGAGGAAGTCGTAAGCACAAATTCGGATGCACTTTGTACGCCCGGATGCGGCGAATGCTATAATATATGAAGATTGGATTACCAAATCGGTTTACGACGGGACAAAACGAGACCGGAGCTGCCGCCGGGCGTCGAAAACGACCGTTCGGATGTCGGCTCACGGCTTGCATGGCCTCTTCGTAAACCTACTTGGTAAATTGATCTTCGTATTGTTTAGCATTAGTCGAGTTGGAAAAACACTTCCGGACGGTGGCGGCGAGGCTGCTTTGGTTATGTAGAAGAACTCGGGCTACAACGTGGAGCTCTAGCACTCTCTAAATGCAACAAGCTAGGAGGAGTTGGGTTTTTTTCTTTCTAGGGTTTTCTTTCTTTTTCCGTCTTTTAGTTCTACGGTCATTTTCTTTGACAATTCCTCTCTCGTTGCCTACTTTCGATAATAAAAGAGGGGAAAAAAGGAGAGGAACCAAAGAGATATGGTCTCGAATCCTGGTCTTATTTCCATCTAACGATGCCGGCAATGTCCGGTCCGATCTATACGCGATCGTGCTAAGCGAAATCACATATGTACCACTCATCTAAATGAATCCCGATCACAATTCGGCACCGAATTCTCTTGACGCCGTTTTGAATGCGGTAGCCTTTAGAGGTTGGTGAGAAAGAGGAGATGGGGTACCTTATAAGCTCTAGTGGTCGAAATTCGGCTTGCCTAGTTGGAAGGTCACTGCCCAAGTGGTACTCAAAATTTAATGACATGCGAGAGAGACCGTGCGTTCTACGACAACGTTCGTCGGCTTGGCGAATCCTACGAGCTTTTCCCCACCTTCCGTGGATAATTCAGTAACCGAGAGAATCTTGGTCCGGTCAGAATAATGTTTTTCGGATTACGGTTTGCAGGCGAGGATGCTTTTTGGTACTATGTATATTGGGTTTTTTGATTTTTTTTGGGTCCTTTTTTCTTTTTAATGAGTTTTGCATGAGAAACTAATTTAGGAGTTTAATTAGGCAGCGGGGAAAGAAAGAAATTCTAGGGTCTACCACATCATTTCGAGAGCAAGCACCCAAAAGAAAATGAATTAGTAAGAGCCCTGTATAGCATCTACGATTGTATATTGCTCCACATCTTAAGAGCATTTATAAATTTCATTCACGGCATTCGTATGATGATATTGGTACTTTTGTTATGAAAAATATCAACTTGAAATGGTTGTGGACAATCTTGGTGGCCACGAAGACACCCTGATGTGAAGTATGAAGTTCAAATTAGATAAATTTGCGACATTGCTTCCATGGTGGAAGGAATTGGTTATACATTATATAACTGTGTGGGAGAAATCCGACATTCTTTTCAATCGAAAAGAGAAACTCAACATTAACTTTGCTGCTTCTTTTTTTAAAGTATGATTGTGGTGGTCTATCAAATTGAATCTAGAAAATATCATCTTAAGAAAATCATGTTAAGAATTGGGTGAAGTGAACCACGAGCTAAAAGCGGTAGTTGTTGGGCGAACTAATCCGATAAAGCTACTGAGCAAGAACTTCTAGACAACTTGTGCTCAAAGCTTTTGATAATTTTCGACTGGTCCCAACTGAAATTGAAAAGTAATTCCCACTCTAGCCAAACCCTAAATAGCAGATCTACCTCAATTATGAAGAGAGATATATTTTTTTATTCTTTGCTGAAAAATATGATGTTAGACGCCAAATTAGGTCATCAAAATTATTGTGGACCTTTCCGTGGGCAACCATGGTCTTCGGTCATCTGTTACTCCGACAAGGCTGCTTGTTTAAATATGTCTCGCTTAACCATCATATCATGCGATTGGAAAAGAGAAATATAGATTATAACAGAGTGTGTTTGAGTATGTCTCGGTTGTTTAGAAACCTATTGAGAGTTTATCGTATTGCTTTTCACATTAATTGCACGACCGGATTTTTTTATTATCAAGCATTAATAACTCAAACTCAATTATTGCAAAGTCATGATAGTTGGCATCGGACACTTTCTTTAACAGCTTGAACAGAGTTTCGTGGATCACATCGTATATGGGTCGAGTACTATGATTGGCACACGTGCAAAAATACATTCATTTATATTCATACTATCAAAATTGAAAGATGTGGGCTAGGTAGCAATATTCAAGTTATGTTGTGCATATATATGATTAGGGATTAGAGATGCAAGAGCTGGCATGTTGCTGACCTTAATGTTGTTTAGGGTTAAATTAATGTTGCACGTGAAACCACACCGTATTAATAACAAGTGGCTTAAATTTCTTAATCATCTCAAATTTGAGGATGGAGGTTTTTAGGGGAAAATTGTCCAAAAATTATTACACATTTTGTATAAAGATTAATTTAATAATAAATATTTCAATTGTGCCAATTTAGTCCTAAACATTTTAATTGTGCCATTTTAGTCCTAAACCTTTAGATGATTTGCTAATATAGTTATAAAATTTTTGACGATTTATCAATGTAGTCCTTCTAGCCGAATATCCAAATGATAGGTTTATGATTAAATTGGCATATCTTCAAAATTTTTTAGGATTAAATTCATAGAAATCTTGTTTAAATCAAAAGGTTCAATATTGAATTGGCTACCATATAGCTGGTTAGAACTTTTTGGATAATTATCCCAGTTTCTTAGCAAAGATTCTTGCTAAATCAATAGGGGAATCAATAATAGTTCAAAGGGAAATATCTAGGTGTGCCATCAATTTCATTAATGATCAGATCAATTATTGGGGGATGACATCGATAGAGTCGAAGGGTTCCAATGTCTTTGGGGGGAAATAAATTATTAGCCTTAAAGTTGGACAAAATGATTGTGTGCTTTTTAGGAATCTGAAATTAGCTCTTTCACTACTTATCGCTTTACTTTTTTTCAGCAAAAACCTAAGCATCTCGTTTTTAGTGGATCGATCTTATTTTTTGGTCGATTAGGGTCATGTGTTTGTGTTTCATTTTTCTTGCAAAGAGTAAGAGCAAAGGTAGGTAGATGAAAATTGGTCAAAAAATTCGATTTATTAAGTGAACTGAAGGACTAGTATTTCTTAATACTTCCGTGCTTTGGGCTACTCTTTTATATGTTATGTCTGAAACAAATTGTTCTGAAAGTTAAACTATTTAATAAATGTATGATTTAAGATCTAAATATCTAAAATTCCCTTCACACGTTAATTAGACTTCTTTGCCTAATTATATATAATAAGAGATTAAAATAAGAGTTTAGATGAAAAGCGTTGTTAAAAGTTTCACTTGGGACAATTTGCTTGCATATCATGTAAAATTTCATAAGATTATTGTTAACTACTCTAAAAGCCTAAGATGCGAGATGACAAATGTTGTTAAATTATCTTATTTACTAAAGTACTATCGTGTCCATTTTACCGTACCATTTTTTTATATTATATTACGTATTGGTGAATAACATGAATATTTAGCAGAACCTCGAGACAAAAGTTAGAAAGGTTTAAATGCTCTAAGATCTATATCTTTTGGAATCTAGAGTAGACTTAAGATCAAAAGGAAAACAGGTGTGGGAATGGAGATGAGTTTTGGAGAGAAAGGCACTCGAATCCGAGAGCAGGTGAAAGGTTGAAAAACTAGTGATGCGATTGGTGTGCTCCATGATTGGACTCCGTCTCTCTCAAAGCACTTAAGACGACCAGGCCCCTCCATCAAAAGCAAATTGAAGCTTTGAGCCAATGCTTCTTATCTTCACATTTAAATTCGACGCATTTTTCGCTTTTTCCACATTTTTTGTGGCCATGGAAAAATTAACGAAAAAGTTAAGGAAAAAAAAAGAAGAGTGAGAGAGAAAAATGTTAGAAACAACGAAGAGACACGTGTTGTGCACGATCTCCCGATACCGACAGTCTGATTCCGACAGTGGGAATGGGGGTGGGGGCATGTCTTGTGTCTGGCTTGATCTTGAGGCTTTCGATCACTCTTTCGAAACTTGCTTCTCTTTTCTTATTGGTTGAAATTCAATTCATCCTCTTTTTTTTTCCCTTAACTTTGCTAATTGGGTTATTAGTGATTATGATGTTTTCGTTGTGAAATGGTTGTACCAAGCTTTTGACTGCATCGCATATGTCCAACCTGAATGATGTGTACTTCGACCAAGCATTCACGTTTGATCCCTACTTTAATACGATTCTGGTTGGCAAATCTTAGGGACAATTCTAAGATTGTTCTAAGCCAATTTTGATGAAGCGACGTTTCAAAACTAAAGAAAGATATTTTCGGGATCAACAGTGCTCGACTGAAGCGGTCTTTCTCAGTGCCTACTCCTCGTAACCCTAGATCTGGCACTGGCCATTATTAGCCACCAAATTAATATGTCGATAATGATGGAAAGTAACACTCTGCAATTCCACAGCATCGGTTTAATTATGCCTACTTTGCAACTTGCATCGTGAGATAAACGTCAGTGTTGTTCTCTCTCTCTCTCTATCTTGATATGAAATGCCGCTTTCTCATATTAGTCAAATTCTATAGTTGCATTTGTAACTATTGTGCTTTTAACATTATTGATGCATAAAGACATTTGGTTGGCGGATAAAGAGAAATAGAGACAAAGTCACCAAACATATGGCCAAAAGAAAAAGAGAGAATAGGCGAGTGAAAGGACGTGAATTGTTAGCTGATTTGGGTAAGAGAATCGACCCATTGCTTGTGGGATGGTTTGCTTCCAACAATGATGAGAACATCAATTTTCGACAGTTTTTTTTTTTTTTCCGGTAACGATGCTGGATGAGACTATAATAGCGCATTAGTTACAGGAAGCGACGTGAAATTAGATTGATACCACATACCATAGATCACAAATTCAAATGTTTTGGGAAGAAGGCCATGGTTTGGTCTTCCCAAAGGATCCCGAACATTGAAGAGACAATAAAATCAGGAAAAGCTAGAAATCTACGGGGGAGATACGTCTCGCTCGCTTTCGCTTTTGAATAAATCAAGCCTGGTAATGCTGCTGCTGCCGCTGCCGCCCGAGATTCATAAAAGCATAGCACCACTTTTAGGCAAATTGGTGTCGGGGTTTCGTGGTTGAAATAGTATTCCGACAAGAATAAAGGAGGAACGAGGGGAAAAAAAAAGAAGATAGGCAAAGTGATGAGCATGCTTTTCGTTGTGGGGGTGGGGTTTAGACCCGCGATTGAAGCGAAAACCGATGAGGTTTGTGGCTAAAAAGTCAAGAGGGGGGATGTGGTGCCAAGTCAAAAGTCATGGGCCTTCGGAGCTTTAGATAGGGCTATGGAGCTGTGTTCCTAAAGGAGCTTGTTTTTCCTAGGGTTACTTGATGTTGTCTTGAGGTTGGAGAAATGTGTGTAAAAGAGTTTGAGCACATTGTTGAACTCGCTCTCGTGATTGTACTTGTCGAGAGTTCCTTTCGATGTTCAAATGACCAATGGTTCCAGTAACGTGGTTGTCCTTATGATGTTCTCGGAGATTGTTTGTATTAGGATTAAGCACACAAGCACAACGAAATAGATTAGGTAATAGATTTCATTATAATTAGCATATTCCACCTTTTTATTATAACTTTCAATTAGAAGAGATATAGATTATACATGCTCAATAGTTATTCATGACCCTAAACCCAAATTATCTACGAAATACAAGCCCAAACTATTATAGTGGGACTCCCGTGCTTTCTAGTCGATGGGGAATATGAACCACACCGCAATAATTTGGTATAGCTTTCATTAAAATAGTGCAGCCATGAAGAAGAGTGGTGTTGTGACTTTTGTAGGTTGTTTGATGGGCACCTTTACAACATGAGCGCTTACAATAATTCTAGAAAGCCATCATATTCAGTCTTATAGTGTTCCATCTTAAAAATATGTATTGCTAAGCACACGAATTGTATCGTTTCATAGTCACGCTAAACAGACTTTTGACGCATATGAATAGCATTGAATCAATAACCATGACAAGTGTTAGTGATTCTACTTAGGAGAAGCAAACGAGATTAGGTAACTGTTATGAATCTTTTGTTAAAAAAAAAAGCGTTCTCTTTTGTAACTTTCCGTCTTCATGCTGTCCAAATCTTCAAAATCATTTTCATGATGTTTCCTCGAGAATGGATTTTCCACTCTGGGCCGAAACAAACGAAGCCTGTGAATGAAACATCACGCCCAAGTGAGGTACCTACGTATGCAGATTTTGGGCGTGAGCGTTTTGTAGATATATGGCTCAAGTTATCTCCTATGTCTGTAAGCCCAATTGGCTAATTGGGCTCTTGTAACTACATGTTTCTATACTTATTACTGTGGAAGACAATTGCAAGAAATTTTTTACTCGAGGGACAAAAATACCCCCACTTTTGAGTTCTTCATCCGGGCAAGTGGATCTGAGGTGGTCCGATAGAAACATAAGCAGGGAGAAATGACGTCATTTGTTGTGAAGAAAATGACGTCATTTTTCCAGTTTTCTTAATCAAGAATTTGTCCATATTAACGAGAGAAAAAAGAGCAAAAAGAAAAAAAAAATGGGGACAGTGTTGAATATGCTTTTAGCCGTGGGGTTTGGTGCAGACCCGCAATCGAAGCGAAAATCGATGAGTTTTGCTCCTAAAAAGGTCAAAATGGATATGATGCCAGGCCAACAGTCATGGGGGCCTTTGGAGCATCATAATAATTACGGAATTGTTTCTTGTTTTCTCTCGTGGTTCATTGAAATGGTCGTTGCTTTGCAGGAGGTGGGGAAGAAAAGTGTGAGTAAAAGTTTGAGCACATAACACATCAACGAGAAAATATTGGCTGTCCCTCTTGTTTCAGCATGGCAAATAGGAAGGTGTCTTGGAAAGTGACACGTGTTCATTCAAGATTAGCTAAAGGTGAAAGGCCTCGCCAGCTAAGTGAGCCTTTCACCTGGCTAACACACAAAAAAGCACGGGAATAGTGAAATCAAGCTTCCTTCCGCTTTGTTTAAACAAAAAAGGGATCTGCCTCAAATCAAAACGATTTCTCCTTTCTTTTCTACGCAGAAATCTTTCTTCTCTTATGAAATTTCTACTCGACTTGAAAAGATGCCTCAAGTTGATAGGAGCTCTTCATCATGTTCAAGAATTTCAAAAGAAGACTTGAGAGTGATTGACCTCTCACTCACAGCACACATGCTATATGTGTGATGCCGACACCTAAGAGACAGTGCCTCAGAAAGCATGGACGAGTCACATGTAGGGAAAGTTGCACCCACAATTTGAGCCAAAATTTTGAAAATTTTGACTGGAAAATAGAGTTCATGCTAGCTAGTAGTGTTTCTTATTCTTTTGCAGAGATTGTCCCTTGCTCTTTCTCTCTCTTCACGTCTCTCTCTACCCTCCCTCTTTCTGATCGACGAATCACCATGCCCAACCAGCAAATCACCGTGTCACCCCTCCAACTCCGGATCCAGCCGTGGTTTGTCCTACAAACATTCTCTCTTTGCACTCAGCCCCCTCTCCCCTATCGGCCTGCTAATCTCCACATCCACCTACATCATGATCCCATTGAGGTTCAACCTGGCCTCCTTTCTCAAGTCCCTAATCCTCCTCTCTAACGTTAATGTCATTTCTCGCTTTCCTTTTCTCCCTTCTCCTATTTTTCTAATCAAATTTGAGCATACAATGCCCTGTGCTTTGGGATTGGGGGAATGGGGTTTTAAGAATATAGACATGATTCTTTCGCTTATGGACTCCTAGGCGAGTACAAAGTGGCACAAGACACCCTAGGGAAAAATAGAACGTGAAGGTTGAGTGCTACTTTGACAGTTTGGTACTTGATGGGTCAGTTGGTTGATTAATGTTTTTCTTTGAGGGGAAAAAATCTATCATAAACTATTCATTTAGGAGATGGTTAGTTAACTTCATTAGCATCCTTATTTGTTATGTCTGGGATTGTTAACATTAGATCAAGCTATATCTGTTGGAAGATTATTCAAAGTACTCTCAAATTTTTAACTTTATCAAAACATCGTCTTGCAATAGTGAGATTTATGCTAGAATTCTGGTCATAGTCCATTGTAAGTAGCATAAATCCACCATAAATGCTTTTAGGAACTTGTCATCTCTATAACTATTATCAAGATATAGGTTAGTACTCTAGCTATTTGCATGGTCCATATATTGTCGAGAATTCAAGATTGGTAATGATGTCTTCTCCTATCAGTGATAAGAAGGATATCTTGCTTATTCTTTCTTAGTCTACGAATTACAATTATTTATTTTCCTTCATTTTTTTATTTTGGGCTTTGATTCATGTGCATATTGGGCTTTACTCTTGCAATTGTTATTTCTCTTTTAAGTTTCATGGTTTGGTTATTCAGTGTTTAGTGGGTGAAGAACTTGAATAGTTGATAACAGTCATGCGATAGTTTAAGTATTGTTAAACAATGGCATGTTTGGTTTGGCTTTGGGGGAATGGTTATGGAGAAATGCAAAGGCCTTTTGTTTAAAGGGATATGATGAAATGCAAATACTATTTGGTAAACTAAAATTGAAAATTTGCCTTGAGATGCAATTTGGAGAAATGTCGTTTGGCAAACATATACATTTGGAAAGTCCTTTGATGCGCCAATTTTAAAATTTTCAACTTCAATTTGTTTAAAATAAAAAACAAAAACCAATGACCATAACTTTTATATATTTTTTTTCAAGTTGAGAGTAATGTATAAGAAATATATTAATAATTTTTAAGTACATCAAACTCAATTGAAAAAAGAGTAATTTCATTACGATAAACATGACAAAATATGTCCCAAAAATAGAAATAAGTTATCATTAAATATCACAAACCTCATTAATTATTTATCAAGTTCATAACTATTTTATCATGTAAACGTGCTATGTCAGGGAATACATTATCAGTTGAAGCACTTGTTCCCTCATTTACAACATCATGGTCGACTAAATATTCATACTCAGGATCCAAATATGTTGTTTGAAAATCCGTATTGGTTACGGCATTTTTTCTTATAAAATTATATAAAGCCACTGTAGCTATGACAATTTGCACTTACTTTTCATAAGGATAACTTGGCATTGTAGTTAGAATCTTCGACTTCATTTTTAATACACCAAAGGCTTGCTCAATTTCTAACCAAAGCAAGGAATGTGCATGGTTGAACACTTCTCGATGACCAGTAAATGTAGGACCTTATCGAAACTCTGGCAAATGATATCTAACTTTTCTATATGGCCCCAAATAACCCATGAGATTTGGATATCCAGCATCAACTAAATAATATTTACATATATAAATATAATGTAAATTTAATTAACATATGCCACAAAAATACATGTGGATGTACATAAACCATTAATTAACGAACCTAGAGGAAAATTGAGAAATTGTACCTCATGTCTTTCAATGGCATCATAAAAGATATGAATATCATGAGTTTGTCCCTCTCAACCAACATAAATATAAATAATTTCCATATTAAAATTACATATAACCAACACATTTTGAGCGGTCTTTTCTTTTTGGTGAATAAAACAAATTTGATCGTATGTTAGTGCTACTACTAGGATATGTGTATTATCCATAACTCCAATGTAATCCTAAAACAAATAATGCAAATATTACATAATTTACATTTAGTTTTTTGTTTTTGTTGTATAATCGTAACTTATCTTAAAATATGGATAAAATCGTTGATTTTTCTTAATGTTCTTCCCAAAATTGTCGATCAATTGATTGAATCAAATCTTTTCTCATAACATGTACTTTATTTGAAACTAAACTAAAATGCCTATTTATGGTTTCTCCAGATCGTCGAAGGCGCTCTTGTGCTATCCTATTGCCTGTACCATATCCTAACGTATAAAGAAACATTTCAACCATTTCTGCAATATCAATATTCCTAGATCCTTTAAAGCCATAGCATGTTACTAAGTCACATGTTAAATTATTAAATGCATCCCTATGCAATCTAAACATATTATAGCATCTTAGTAGATTAGTATATTCGGCTATCAACTCTCTTATCCATACATGACCTGTATATGATGAGGTTATGAAATGTTGTTTGCAAAGTTGCTTTGCAGGAGGTGGGGGAAGAAAAGTGTGAGTAAAAGTTTGAGCACATAACACATCCACGAGAAAATATTGGTTGTCCCTCTTGTTTCAGCATGGCAAATAGGAAGGTGTCTTCGAAAGTGACACATGTTCATTCGAGATGAGCTAAGGGTGAAAGGCCTCGCCAGCTAAGTGAGCCTTTCACCTGACTAACACACATAAAAGCACAGAAATAGTGAAATCAAGCTTCCTTCTACTTTGTTCAAACAAAAAAAGGATCCATCTTGAATCAAAACTATTTCTCCTTTCTTTTCTACGCAGGAATCTTTCTTCTCTTATGAAATTTCTACTCGACTTGAAAAGATGCCTCAAGTTGATAGGAGCTCTTCATCATGTTCAAGAATTTCGAAAGAAGACTTGAGAGTGATTGACCTCTCACTCACAGCACACTTGTTATATGTGTGATGCCAACACCTAAGAGACAGTGCCTCGGAAAGCATGGACGAGTCACATGCAGGGAAAGTTGCACCCACAATTTGAGCCAAAATTTTGAAAATTTTGACTGGGAAAGAGAGTTCATGTTAGCTTGTAGCATCTCTTATTCTTTTGCACAAATTGTTCTTTGCTCTTTCTCTATCTTCACGTCTCTCTCTGCCCTCCCTCTCTCCAATCGTCGAACAACCACGCCCAACCAGCAAATCACTGTGCCACCCCTCTGACTCCGGATCTGGCCTTGGCTCGTCCTGCACACACTCTCTCTTCGCACCCAGCCCACTCTCCCCTACCGGCCTGTTGATCTCTAGGTCCGCCTACATCACGATCCCGCCGAGGTTCAGTCCAACCTCCTTTCTCGAGTCCCCGATCCTCCTCTCCAACGTTAATGTCATTTTTCGCTTTCGCTTTTCTCCCTCCTCCTATTTTTTAGATTGAATTTGAGCATACAATGCTCTGTGCTTTGGGATTGGGGGAATGGGGTTTTAAGGATATAGACATGATTCTTTCGCTTATGAACTCTTAGGTGAGTACAGAGTGGCACAAGACACCTTAGGGAAAAATAGAACGTGAAGGTTGGGTGCTACTTTGACAATTTCGTACTTGATGAGTCGGTTGGTTGATTAATATTTTCCTTTAAGGGGAAAAAAATCTGTCATAAACTATTCATTTAGGAGATGTTTAGTTAACTTCATTAACATCCTTATTTGTTATGTTTTAGATTGTTAACATTAGATCAAGCTATATGTGTTGAAAGATTATTCAAAGTACCCTCAAATTTTTAACTTTATCAAAACATCGTCTTGCATTAGTGAGATTTATGCTTGAATTCCGGTCATAGTCCATTGTAAGTAGCAGAAATCCACCAAAAATTCTTTTAGGAACTTGTCATCTCTATAATTATTATTAAGATATAGGTTAGTACTCTTAACTATTTGCATAGTCCATATATTGTTGAGAATTCAAGATTGGTAATGATGTCTTCTCCTATGAGTGATAAGAAGAATATCTTGCTTGTTCTTTCTTAGTCTACGAATTACAATGCTTTCTTGTTTATTTCTTTTCCTTCATTTTTTTGGGCTTTGATTCATGTGCATATGGGGTTTACTCTTGCAATTGTTATTTCTCTTTTAAGTTTCATAGTTTGGTTTTTTAGTGTGTAATGGGTGAAGAATTTGAATAGTTGATAGCAGTCATGTGATAATTTAAGTACTATTAAACAATGGCCTGTTTGGTTTGGCTTTGGGGGAATGTTCATGGGGAAATGCAAAGACCTTTAGTTTAAAGGGATTTGACGAAATACAAATATTGTTTGGTAAATTAAAATTGAAAAATTGCCTTGAGATGCAATTTAGGGAAAATGCTGTTTGGTAAACATATACATTTGGAAAGTCCTTTGATGTGCCAATTTTAAAATTTTGCAGCTTCAATTTGTTTAAAATCAAAAACAAAAACCAATGACTGTAACTTTTATATATTTTTTCAAGTTGAGAGTAATGTATAGGAAATATATCAATAAATTTTTAAGTACATCAAACTTAATTGAAAAAAGAGTAATTTCATTACAATAAACATGACAAAATATGTCCCAAAAAAAGAAATAAGTTATCATTAAATATTACAAACCTCCTTAATTATTTATCAAGTTCATAGCTATTTCATCATGTAAACGTGCTATGTCAGGGAATACATTATTAGTTGAAGCACTTGTTCCCTCAATTACAACATCATCGTCAACTAAATATTCAAACTCAGGATCCAAATCTGTTGTTTGAAAATTTGTATCGGTTACGGCATTTTTTCTTATAAAATTATGCAAAACCATTGTAATTATGACAATTTGCACTTGCTTTTCAAACTTGGCATTGTAGTTAGAATCTTCGACTTCATTTTTAATACGCCAAATGCTTGCTCAATTTCTAAGCAAAGTGAGAAATGAGCATAATTGAATACTTCTCGATGACCAATAGATGTAGGACTTTATCGAGACTTTTGCAAATGATATCTAACTTTTCTATATGACCCAAAATAACCCATAAGATTTGGAAATCCAGCATTAACTAAATAATATTTACATACATAAATATAATATAAATTTAATTAACATATGCCACAAAAATACATGTGGTACATAAACCATTAATTAACGAACCTAGAGGAGAATGGGGAAATTGTACCTCATGTCTTCCAATGGCATTATAGAATATATAAGTATCATGAGCTTGTTCCTCTCAACCAGCATAAATATAAATAAATTCCATATTAAAATTACATATGACTAACACATTTTGAGTGGTCTTTTCTTTTCGGCCAATAAAGCAAATTTGATCGTATGTTAGTGCTACTACTGGAATATATGTATTATCCATAGCTCCAATGTAATCCTAAAACAAATAATGCAAATATTACATAATTTACATTTAGGTTTTTGTTTTTATTGTATAATCATAACTTACCTTAAAATATGGATAAAATTGTTGATTTTTCTTAATCTTCTCCGGAACTTTCCCAAATTGTCAATCAATTGGTTGGATCAAATATTTTCTCATAACATATACTTTATTTGAAACTAAACTAAAATGCCTATTTATAGTTTCTCTAGATCGTTGAATGCGCTCTTGTTCTATCCTATTACTTATACCACATCCTAACGTATAAAGAAACATTTCAACCATTTCTGCATCAATATTAATAGATCCTTTAAAGTCATAGCGTGTTACTAAGTTACATGTTAAATTATTAAATACATCCATATGCAATCTAAACGTATTATATCACCTTATTAGATTAGTATATTCGGCTATCAACTCTCTTATTCATACATGACCTGTATATGATGAGGTTATGAAAGATTGTTTGCAAAGTACGCTACCTGATAAGTAATTGAAGAATTAACGATTAAGAGAAAATCTAAGAATTCTTCTTCCTTCGTTCACGATTTTCCTTTTCTTGAAAATCATCCATAATTGCCCAATCTAACAAAAAATAGAGTCAGAGTAAGAGAAACAATGAATAATATTGAGAATGTTGAACGAGTCAATGTTTCTGGTTTGTTTTTTATGTGTTAATAGTCTATTAAGCACTTTTATTATGTGGATTGGTTGCTACACGTGTGAAGTTAGTGGGGGTGTGGTGGTTATTTGTTTTTGTAAAGCCTATATAAAGGCTATGGTGTTAGTTTTTTTTTATAGTGTGTGGTTTTGCAGATAGTTCCTCTGTTTTTTATGCATATCAAAAAACTCATCTGTTCTCCTCTGTTTTTAACGCTGCTTTTAAACATATCTGCAAATCTGCATCTCCTCTGTTTTTTAACATTAGTATCAGAGCGGAGGTTAGGAAGAAAAGTGTGCGTTTGAGTGCTGTAAAAAGGTGAGAACCAAAATAGAGTTTTTATTGTAGCAAGTACTTTCGTTTGCAGCAGTCAAGGGAGAGTATTGCAGCAGGTTATTTTCGTTTGTAGCGCGCAGGTTGCTTTTGTGGTGGTTCTATTTTGCAGCAGCGGTAATGGCCTCAGAAACATTTGTACAACCTGCTATTCCACACTTTGATGGTCATTATGATCATTGGAGCATGCTAATGGAGAATTTTCTCAAGTCCAAGGAGTATTGGGATGTTGTTTCTTCGGGAGTTGCCGAACCCGATGAAGGAGTTGTGTTAACGGCAGCGCAAAGAACGGCTTTGGATGCGTTAAAATTGAAGTATCTCAAGGCCAAAAATTATCTTTTCCAAGCAATTGACAGATCCATTTTGGAGACAATTCTTTGTAAGGATACCTCCAAGGAAATATGGGATTCCATGAAGAAAAAGTATCAAAGCTCAGCAAGAACAAAGAGGCAACAGCTTCAAATGCTTCGTTCGGAGTTTGAAATGCTACGAATGAAGTCGGGAGAGACAATCACAGATTTCTTCTCTCGGACAATGGCAATAGTTAATAAGATGCGGATTCATGGCGACAAGACGGAGGATGTCATCATCGTTGAAAAGATTCTTCGATCGTTGACACCAAAGTTCAACTTTATTGTTTGTTCCATAGAAGAAGCCAAGGACATTGAAGAACTTTCCATTGATGAGTTGCAAGGATCCTTGTTAGTTCATGAACAAAAACTCCTACAACAAGAGACGGAAGAGCAAGCTTTGAAGGTCTCAAGCGGAGATCATTCTTCATCGGCAGCAAGGGTAAACAAAGGAAGAGGCGAGAGGAAGGGAGAACAACGATCGCGGTGGCTTCAGCTTTGATCAAAAGTCTGAAAGCTATTCCTATCGTGATTTCCAAGGGAGAGGAAGAGGTCATGGAGGACGACATTCAACTGGTTTTAGGCCAAGGTCAGCATACAAATCCAAAGTGGAGTGTTTTAGATGCCACAGGTATGGGCATTACAAATCTGAATGTCGAACTAATTTGAATAAACAAAGAGTTGAAAGAACTAACTTTGCTGAAAAAGAAGAAGAAGTATCTCTTTTGATAGTGTGCCATGAGAAGGAAGAAACTCAACCAAACATATGGTATCTCGACACTGGTTGTAGCAATCACATGTGTGGAGACAAGAAAATGTTTTTTGATCTAGACGAAACGTACAACAACACCATAAAGTTTGGTGATAATTCCATTGTGTCGGTGATGGGGAAAGGAAGTGGCAATTCATCCAAAAGGGGCTTCGGTACAAACTATCTCAAATGTATTGTATGTCCCTGAATTGAAAACTAATCTGTTAAGTGCTGGTCAGCTACAAGAGAAGGGATATGAAATCTCTATTAAAGGTGGGATTTGTAGAATCCAAGATGAGAAGTTGGGTTTAATTGCTGAAGTCAAAATGACGGGCAATCGGATGTTTCCATTCCCCCTCCACAACACTACAAGTTCATGTTTCTCTGCAAGATTGAAGGAGGAAGCCTGGTTATGGCATTTTCGCTATGGGCATCTTAATTTCGGTGGGTTGCGAACACTATATAAAAAAGAGATGGTGGAGGGTCTTCCTCAAATCTCTGCTCCTTTGGAAATTTGTGAAGATTGTGTTGTTAGCAAGCAACATCGTGCTCAATTTCCACAAAAAAAATCGTGGAGAGCAAAAAGTCCGTTGGCGTTGGTTCATTCAGATATTTGCGGACCAATATCTCCAATTTCCAATGGAGGTAAACGGTATATCATTACCTTCATCGATGATTTTAGCCGGAAAATTTGGGTGTATTTTTTGCAAGAAAAATCTGAAGCTTTTGCGGCTTTCAAGAACTTCAAAGCACTTGTTGAAAAGGATGGAGGGTATCAAATAAAGGTCATTCGCACGGATCGTGGTGGAGAGTACAACTCGCTTGAGTTTACAGATTTTTGTATGAAGCATGGGATCAAGAGACAACTTACAGCAACCTATACACCACAGCAAAATGGCGTATGTGAGAGGAAGAATCGTACCATTCTGAATATGGTGCGAAGTCTCTTGAGGGAAAGTGGAATTCCAAAAAGTTTCTGGCCTGAAGCAGTCAATTGGAGCATTCATATTTTAAATAGAAGTCCCACTCTAGCTGTTCAAAATATGACACCGGAAGAAGCATGGAGCGGCCAAAGACCTGCAATAGATCACTTCAGGATTTTTGGGTGTATTGCCTACGCCCATGTTCCTGACTAAAAGAGGAAGAAGCTAGATGACAAGGGAGTCAAATGTGTTTTTCTTGGCATTAGTGATCAATCAAAAGCCTATAAACTTTATGATCCTATGACCAAGAAAATCATTATCAGCCGTGATGTGATTTTTGATGAAGAACAAACTTGGCCGTGGGGGTGAGCAAGGTGTTGGTAAGCAAATTCCAACGAATTTTGAAGATGAAAATGGGCTGGTGCAGCAATCCACAACAACCCAAATCGTCACAGGCAGTGTCCAAAGTACAGCAGCAGCTGTGGAACCTGAAGATCGACCTCATCGTGTTTGACGGAGGCCTGCATGGATGAGTGATTATGAAGTAACAGGAGTTGATCAATATGAAGATCCACTTATCCATTTTGCTTTGTTTTCAGATTGTGATCCAACAACTTTTGATGAAGCAGTACAAAAAGAAAATTGGAGGATAGCAATGGATGAAGAAATTGCAACTATTGAGAGGAATAACACTTGGGAGTTAACGAGATCTTCCAAAAGGACATAAAACAATCGGAGTCTAGTGGGTGTACAAGACAAAATTGAACAAGAATGGTGAAGTTGATAAGTATAAGGCGCGCTTGGTGGCGAAAGGCTACAAGCAAGAATTTGGAGTGGATTACAAAGAAGTATTTGCACCTGTAGCAAGACTTGACACAATCAGATTGGTAATTGCATTAGCGGCGCGGGAATTCATGGCCTATCTTCCAATTGGATGTGAAGTCGGCATTCTTGCATGGCGATCTTCAAGAAAAGGTATTTGTTGATCAACCTTCTGGTTATGTGGAGCTCGGTAGTGAACATAAAGTTTATAAATTAAAAAAGGCACTATATGGGTTAAAACAAACTCCCCGAGCTTGGTATAGTCGCATTGATGCCTATTTCTTGAAGAAAGGTTTTAGAAAATGTCCATATGAGCATACACTCTTTATTAAAATTAGTGATGGTGGAAAGTTGCTTCTTGTATGCTTATATGTGGATGATCTTATTTTTACTAGGAGTGATAGTGCCATGTTTGACAAATTCAAGGAGTCTATGATGGATGAATTTGAGATGACTGATCTTGGATTGATGCATTATTTTCTTGGCATAGAAGTTATTCAATCTGCAGCTGGAATCTTTATGTCTCAAAAGAAGTATGTTCAAGAGGTTTTGGACAGGTTTCAAATGAATAATTGTAACCCCGTGACTACTCCAACTGAAGTTGGATTGAAGCTCTTGCAAGATCCTTATGGAAGCAAGGTGGATAGCACTCTCTACAAGCAGATTGTTGGAAGCTTGATGTATTTGACAGGGACAAGACCAGATATCATGCATGCTGTGAGCCTTATAAGCAGGTATATGGAGCACCCAACTGAGTTACATTTACAAGCTGCAAAAAGGATTTTTCGCTATTTGCAAGGAACTAAAAATTTTAGGCTGTTTTATAAAAAGGGAGAAAAGTCAGATTTGTTTGGGTTTACGAGATAGCGATTATGCTTTGGAGATGTTGATGATAGAAGAAGTACTTCGGGGTATGTGTTCATGCTTGGTTCAGGGGCGGTTTCATGGTCTTCAAAGAAGCAATCAATTGTTACTTTATCAACAACTGAAGCAGAATTTGTTGCTGCAACTTCACGCGCCTGTCAAGCCATATGGTTACGGAAGATTCTTGAAGAGCTTCAGTTCAAACAGCAAAAAACAACTATAATCTATTGTGACAACAGCTCAGCTATCAAGTTGTCCAAAAATCCAGTTCTATATGGGAGGAGCAAGCATATAGATGTGAAGTACCACTTCTTAAGAGATCTTACAAAGGATGAAGTAGTTGAGCTAGTTTTCTGTAAAAGTGAAGATCAAGTGGCTGATATATTCACCAAGCCCCTAAAGTTGTCCATGTTTCGGAAGTGAGAAAGCTCCTTGGTGTTCGTTTGTTGGATATTCCAAATTGAGAGAAGGTCCTTTAAACTGATTGTTTGCAACATCAGTTTAAGGGAGGGAATGTTGAACGAGTCAATGTTTCTGGTTTGTTTTTTATGTGTTAATAGTCTATTAAGCACTTTTATTATGTGGATTGGTTGCTGTACGTGTAAAGTTAGTGGGGTGTAGTGGTTATTTGTTTTTGTAAAGCCTATATAAAGGCTATGGTGTTAGTTTTTTTTATAGTGTGTGGTTTTGCAGACGGTTCCTATGTTTTTTATGCATATAAAAAAACTCCTCTGTTCTCCTCTGTTTCTAACGCTGCTTTTGTGCATATCTGCAAATCTACATCTCATCTGTTTTTTAACAGAGAATCCATTAAGAGAAACAATAATATCAATCAACATATATATGCAAATTCAACCACATAAAGAGAACCCTAATTGGAAACAATTCTTACACTAAATATATTAATATAAATTAAGTCCATACATAATTTAAATAGAGTTCACACATAAAAATAAAACAACATATTAAAGAATTCAAATAAGATACTACAAAAACATCCTAGTCATCACTAAGTTCTTCCATCTTAAACTTAGGATACTTAACTCTCAGGACATCATTATTCAAGCTCATGAAGACTTGTCTATTGTCTATCATTTTCTTAAGATATTTGTTAGCGAAAAAGTACAACTTTTCATCTTGCACAAACTTTGGTATGGCATGCAATACAGATATGAGATTCTTTTAGGACTGAATCCTTAATATGATTGAGATGCAACAGCAGCAGCACTCGTACTTTCAACAAAGGAACAAAGCTTGTTAATTCGGCTTCCATGCAATTGTATTGGGCTCAAATTCTTGTCTTTTTTTCCATGAGTTTGCCTCGTTGAATTCCGCGCTAATCTTTTATGGACACTAGTTTGAATTGGTTCATCAATATTTTGACCCACGTGATACTTCAAATTATCATTAGTAGATCTTGCACCATTATTAATATCAGGTTGTATTGCCCCAACATTTTCATCAACGCATAAACCTTGTGCAGGATTTCAAGTGTTTCCTTTAGTAGCAACCGTATCTTTGAACATTCTATCTAACAACACTTTAAGATTAGGAGATATGCTTTTCGTCTTAAAAACTTTAACCTTAGGATTGGCTTGTTATAAAAAGTATTTGAGTAAGTTGTATAATTGAAAATGAAAACTTAATCGAAAAGTAAAAGAATAAATGATAAACACTTGAATTTTACT
This sequence comes from Eucalyptus decipiens, assembly GCA_014182575.1. NCBI lineage: Eukaryota > Viridiplantae > Streptophyta > Magnoliopsida > Myrtales > Myrtaceae > Eucalyptus > Eucalyptus decipiens. The sequence goes on along the minus strand of CM024611.1, from coordinate 12,597,522 downwards.
CTTCCACCATTCATCACTCGCATCGATTGTTTTTTTCCTTAGATCTCATTCTAGTCTCGTTTCACTATAAACCAATGTCCTTCATCTTCTATTCTTTCTTAAGATTATCACACTTACTCTTCATTTGAGTTTTATCATACTATTTAGTTCATTAACTCCTCGAACTTATAAATTATGACAATCCATCCATCCCTCTTGTTGGTTACCCTTATTGATTTATTCAACATACACCTTACAAAATGTTATTTACCAAAAAAAAAAAAAATTACAAAATGTTTTCACATCTTCGGCGATCCAATATGTATTTTCCTTTATTGACCTTGCCATCTTCCAATAAAATGAATATGAACAAATTTTAGATGCATAATAAAGAAAAAATTCAACATTAAAGCCAAATCAAGATGAACTAGTAAAGCACAAATCAAAAAGTGACATTTTATTAGGTTTCAAAAAAAAAAAAAAAAAAAACCAATAGTATAGCCTCATTGTTTGTATATGCCCTAAAATAATTTAAAAAATATGAAACAAGCAAATTCGAAATCATGTATCCATCAAAATAAATTTATGAAGCTAAAGTGGCCATTGCTAATGAACATAAATGCGGGGGCTTTGATCACCTTATATTATGTCGCTCCAAGATATGTAAGAGAGAAGCATATTGTGTATTAAACTACATCTATACTATGTTAAATAATTTATAGTGCAATAAATGATGTATGGAGGAGTTTCGCATGGTTATATAGATCTTAGACTAGAATACATGTATAGATAACTCCTTGGACATAAAATAGATTTTACATCAAAATAATTAGTACTAAGTCACTAACAAGTCTTGTCCTTTTCGTCTCGCATGCCTGTAAAGTGTAATCAATTGAAAAAAAAAAACTTTAATGCTTAATTAATTTGCTGAAATGGACAGTATTAAGAGATGATCTTCAAAGATATATGCCATATTACTCATTTGAAAGACATATCTTTTCAATAACTCATGTTAGAGTAGAAAATATTATGCAAAAGACAAAGATGAACAACTAACTTCCTTGCATATTAATAATTTTATAAGGAACCTCAACAATACCTTAAATTTGGGGCTTTTAGCGAAAAACCAAAGAAAGAGTAACTGATCTACTTGCCCGAAATGAACAATATGTGACAATGATCGAAAGCTTTCGCCTCCAAATGTGGAAAGGCACAATTTTTTATACCAATCTAATCCAGTAAAGTTAAGCTAGTAACCATTCGTTTCATCTCTTTTTGACGCTACACTCCAAAGCTTTCACATTTTCCTCTAAAAACTTTCAATTATTTTATTCTATTAAGTTCCACAAATGAGATATCAAGAAAAGAACAGAAGAAAAGCAAAATCACGTAACCCATCAATTTTACTGAATTTGATCGACCGAACTCTGCATGTGGTACTATAATAGAGAATCACATATTCGAAACAATATAGACCCAAATACAGTCCAATGCTTGGCACCGAAATCCACCATTTAATTGAATGCACGACAGAGACACGGGAAGAAGAACGAGAAATCTGAGCAAAAAATCTAAGTAAGATATGCAATAATCCGCACATGAACTGAGAAATTTGACTTGGACAAAGGTGAATGCAAGCACAAGGGTAGGTGTGACGAAGAGAGCTCAAGAGAAGTGAGTGTGAAGGAATAACATGAGAAAGAAAACTCAAACCCTAGGCAATTGTGGGGAAATGCAGCTTCAAGCATGAACGAGGGAGAGTCTGATATAGCTAGTGCTAGTACCTAGAAGGGGGGTGAATAGGTATATAAACGATTTTTCGCACAATACTTAGACAATTAAGGAATTGCAACAAATAACATTCAATCGTAAGACTCAGTGAATGAAAGAGAGAATTAAACACGCGGTTTATAGTGGTTCGGCTTGATTCAAGCCTACGTCCCACTTTTTCGCACCGATGACCAATCTACTGGATTCCACTATGAACAAAGAGATGTTACGGCGTTGATCTTCCTTGATTTCTGGGTGTAGATGAACTACCACACTCACTCAAGGTATCACCAAGTATAGACACTCTCGTATACAATTTCGCTTTCGATCGTATCGACTAATAATCAAGGTGCTTCGACTGGAATTTCTCTATCGATCCCACTCTTTGAACAAGCGGAACGTCTTCCTTTTATACTCCTTTATGCCATCATAACCGTTGACACTTACCAAAGGAATTCCTCCAATCTACCCGTTGGACGGAATCAATCAAGAAGATCATCCGAGCTATTAAAGGAATCGACGATAGCCCATCAATCCGTTCGCCCATACAATCGGGATTTTGGTTTCCATGAATAGAACCTTCCAAGAATACTTCGTCGATTATCGGATCTTCAATTGATCTAGATACGAATCAAAGAATCCGTTGTATTTGTCCAGCCAAAAGATCTTCTCCAAAGATCAAGATGAAATCCTTAATCATAATCCTCGATTTGGATTTCCTTCGACACCGGATCGATAGACTGTCAATGAGAATAATTTTGAGTCTTAAGTCTTGAGTCTTGAATCTTGAGTCTTGAGTTATGAGTGCGGAGTTATGAGTCCGGTGGTCGAAAGTCTTCGACGCAAATAACCGAGACTAGACTGATGGAAACGTTTTGTCAGCTTCAAAATCTTCTAGAGCGATTTCTCCAACAGAGTCGTCGAGGTAAGAGAAAGGCAAAGGAAAAATCTACAAAAATCCCAACACAAACGAGAAAATCTTACCTGGAGAGAGGTGAGTACAAGGGCGAAGAGCACTCGAGGGCAGTGGGCGTGAAGGATTGCGGCATGAGGAAGAGAGGTGAAGGGCGGTGAGCATGAAGGTTGAGCACGAACAGTTGTGAGGCAGAGAGAGGCGCGAGACTAAAGAGAAAAGGAGGCGTGAGGCAATGGAGAAACATAAGTAAAGAGAAGGGGAGGCTTTTAAGATTTTTGGTTTAGAAAGGGCAATAAAGCGGAATTTGCTTAATAAATGAAAAGAAAATGAGCAACTATTATATTTTCATTAAACTAAGGAAGTAACACTTCGAAAATACTACTTCTCAATGTACCTCTACCCCTCCATTCTCCTGAAAGCCTTTGAAGTCTCTTGGAGATGCAATTGCATCTTCCCAAGGTCTTCAAAAAATTGAATCAAACACCACTATATTTGGCCAAACCCCTTCAGAGCCTTAAAGCTCATTCCAAATGCTAAACTAAATGGGACCAATGTCCCGGAACACATTTGGCGTGAATTTTTCTTTTTCGCTAATTAGTATCTTAGGACACTATCCTAATCAAGGCTTTTTGTACGGTTTTAGAGTTAGAGCTTATTCTTGGGGGGATGCAACAATCTCAATCTATTGTTGGTTGGTAGCATTATGTTGTGACCAAGGTGTTCAGTATGTGCTTGTTCTAATATCCTACTTCTTTTTTCAATTGTGGATTTAACTTATTTTATTATAATATTCCATTATCATTATTGTGTAATGGAGCATGGAAATCATTGGAGAAATTTAATTTCGATGTTGGAGTTGATGTTGTTTAAGTGATGACTTGTTAGCATGAAAAGATAGCGTGGAATTGAGATTTTAATTAAATTAGACAATAAATATCTACTTGGATCGTTTAATTGAATCCATATCTTGAGTTAAGGCCGAATTATAGGCAAAGAATGTCAAGATATATGTTTGATGTGCATCCTAGGCTTCTGAAATCGCATCTATCTGGTTCTTGGAATGTGACTTTACATTCTCTCTCATACTTTTTGAATACAGTGTGAATTTGATAATGATTGGGGCTTGGTCGATGTTTGTTAGTGAAGTTGAAGGTGACATGGAGCTCATCGAAAACCATGGCGAGAACGATGATGACGACCTTTAAAATGAGGGAGAAGAAAGTTTTTAGTTTGCTTGACCAGAAACATGATCCCCTTGAGAAAGCTTCTCATTTACTGCCAAGCGACTTTTGTTACATAAATAAATTTAGTTTTTAATTTAATTTAATTAATTTTTATATTAATTAATTACACATAAGAGACAAAAACAACGTCGTTTTTGCATTTTCTCACCATGTCAACATGCAAAACGACGCCGTTCTGCACTCAACTTGTTAGAAAATTGCCACGTCAGCAATTTTGCCGAATTTTGGCCGGAGTGGCACTTAAATGATCAATTTTACTTTAATTTTGGCACTTAAGTGTACATTTTCAAAATTTTGGCACTTAGGGTGTACTTCTGCCAAGTTAAAAATTTGAAGGTACCTTGAATAATCTTCCAACAGACACAGCCTGATCTAATGTTAACAATCTCAATCATAACAAACAAGGATGCCAATGAATTAACTAACCATCTCCTAAATGAATAGTTTACGAAGGATTTTTTTTCCTCCTCGAATAAAAACATTAATCAACCAACCAACCTATCAAGTGCCAAACTGCCAAAGTAGCATCCAACTTTCACGTTTTATTTTTCCCTACGGTGTCTTGTACCACTCTGTACTCAACTAGGAGTTATATGTCTATACTTTTAAAACCCCATTCCCCCGATACCAAAGCACAAAGCACTACACACTTGAATTTGATCCGAAAAAATAGGAGGAGGGAGAAAAGCAAAAGCAAGAAATGACCTTGACATTGAAGAGGAGGACTGGGGACCTAAGGAAGGAGCTCGGGCTAAGCCCCAACGGGATCGTGATGCAGGTGGACTTGGAGATCAGTAGGCTGATGAGAGAGTGGGGTCGAGTGCGAAGAGAGTGTGTGCAGGACGAGCCGCGTTTGGATCCAAAGCCGAAGGGGCACACGGTAGTTCGCTAATTGGGCGCAATGGTTCGTCAATTAGAGAGAGGGAGGTCAGAGAGAGAGATGCAAATAAAGAGAAAGAGCAAGGGACAGTTTGTGTAGAAGAAGAAGAAACTCTACTAGCTAACATGCACTCTCTCTCCCAGCCAAAATTTTTCAAAATTTTGTCTAAGATTGTGGGTCCCACAATTGGACACGTGTCACCTTCCCAAGTGCCTTCCTATTTGCCATGCTAGAATGTTAGACGCAACTAATATTTTCCCGCACATTGAGAGCTCCTTTTGATGTCCATTGTAAGACATCAAAATGCCATAGTTTCTGTTAAAAGGCAATTCTTATGTGTCTGTAGAGATTGCTTGGTATGGCTTTTTTCACAACAATTTCAGTTGGGAAGAGTGAGAATGGTGTCTATAACTTTAGAAAAAGTGTTAAAAGAGTATTAAAACTTTTGCATTGTACTAATTTAGTTCTAAACCTTTTGACCAAGTGCCAATTTAGTCATGTTAATTTTAAATTTTGACCATATTTAGCTGACATAAATACTAATCGGCATTGACGCATATAAATTTTAATGATATTTTAATATATTTTCAATTTTTTAATTATTTTTTCTTTTGTTTTTGTTTTTGGCCCTTCTTCTTTTTTTAGTAGGTGATTGGCCATTGATGATGGCTAGCCACCGGCCAAAGGAAGAAAAAGGCCAAAAACATGAAAAGTAAAAATTGAAAAATTGACAAAATATTAAAATATTATTAAATATTATCCTTGTCAGTATTGACGATACCGGGTAACCCGATCGAAGTCCACATCAACAAAATCCAACCAAAATTATTTGGAAGGATTGAATTGGTAGTAGGTTAAAAAGTTTAGAACTAAATCGGCATAACATACAATAGATTTAAGAATTTTTTGACACTTTTTCCTCATAAAATTTTATAGATTGTTTGATAAAAGTCTTACAATAGGAAGTGGTCTCTAAGTATTGTATCATAGAAGTATATATTGCCAAACACACTAATTATATAAGTTCGTGACATAGTTATTACTTAGTACAATTATCGCATAGTATGATCATAATTATGCTAAATGAACCCTTGACATATATGAATTTCCTAAAATCAACATACAAGTGTTGTGATTCTACTTAAGATAAGTAGATGAGATTAAGTGGACTTTACGAGCTATAGAGAAAAATACGTTCTCTTTTGTAACTTTCATTCTTCATGCTGTGGAGATCTTAAGAATCATTTTCATGGTGCTCCCTAGAGAATTGATTTTATTGTCTATGTTGAAGCTAACGAGATTTGTGCATTCTGGACATTAATATTTTACAAATTCATGGTCCAAGTTATCTTTGATGTCAAGGCCTGTGGCTTATTGGGCTCAACAGTTATGATGTTACCCCACTTTTGTCCTCTGTCTTACATACAACATATGCACATGCACACATGGATATACAAGCCAAATGGCCAAAAAAAGAAAAAAGAGTTAATACCCTGAAAAACCCCAAACTGATACACTTGTGACAAATTTACTCCAAACTATTTTTTTGACCACAAAAAACCCCAAACTGATATACCTTTGACAAATTTACTCCAAATTGGTACACTTGTGACAAATTTACCCTATGTTAGTTTTCGTTAAATTTTATTCTCAAATTATTAAGTTAAATGACAGATGACAGTTAATCGGTATACCAATTTAGGATTTTACGCTCCGTTTGTCACAGTTTACAATTTTTATGATTTTTTTGTAGTATTAATCCAATTTAGCATAGGGTATATTTATCAAAAATTTACTAGTTTAGGGTTTTTTGCAGTCGGATAAATTAGTTTGGGGTAAATTTGTCATAAATGTACAAGTTTAGGGTTTTTTATAGTCAGTCGGGGTAAATTTGTCACAAGTTTACTAGTTTTGAGTTTTTCATGGTCAAAAAAATAGTTTGGGGTAAATTTGTCACAAGTGTACCAGTTTGGGGTTTTTCAGGGTATTAACCCAAAGAAAAAAGAAATAAATTATTCCCATAAGATGAAAGTATTCCCATTTCACAAATGTCCAATAAATTTTACCAACTTTTACTCAAAGGAAAAAAAATACCCAACTTTTTCAAGTTCCTTATTCATGCAAATTGATCTGGATTTGACATAACTCATGGCATCGACGGGTTATGATAGACATGCAAGTGAAGCGGAATGTTGTAACTTCTTACGAAGAAAAATATGCCATTTTTAGTTTTTTTTTTATCAAAGAACTCGTCTATTGTAGCAAGATAAAAAAAAGAGAAATAATAGTGAGCTGTCCCAAATCAGAGGAGCTATATTTTTTTAACTAAGATCTTTTCAGCCCAAGTCTAATATTGGTATTCCAAATCCACGATTTCAAGAGACACCATCATTTTTTTAATATGGAAACTTTAACGTTAGGTTTTTACACCTCTTGAATAAAATTTTATGCATGCATTACGTCTCTCAAATAAAATTTTATGAATGCATTCTTTTGGATTGTTTGAAAAGTAGCACTATTTTCATCCCGTGAACATAGGTTTGTGGATTTTTTTTTTTTTTTTTTTTTTTTTGACATTTGGCCCGGTTGTACATAATTTTGAAAAGCATGCTTGATGGTTCTTAGAGAAAAAAAAAAAAGAAGGAAATTCTGCACGAAGCCCAAAATCCGGGAAGGCCCATGGACTTGAAGCCGACGCCTCAACCACCAAGCCCACTTATGTCACTTACAACCGCAGCTTACCTACCAACGGAAAGCTGCCGCGTTGCGCTTATGCTACGTGGAAGCCCTCCATTTGTCGCGAGACTCTCGTTCGATAGTCTCGACGGCACCGGATAACCGAGGAGCTAGCCTCCCTCCCCCTCCCTTTCTGCCATTTTTGCTTGTGGCGCACCCTTGCAGCAACTACCGACGAGGAAGAAAACCAAATTTTTTTTTTTGGGTGCGCAGAAGAAGAAGAAGAAGAAGAGCGCATGCGCGCAGAGCCCAAATCCAACGAGCTGCCCGATTCTGCTCTCCCGATTCCAATCCTCCCTCGCGTCCCGAAGCTGAACCGGACTCCGATCTCGAGCTGATCCGATTCCGAGTCCGTCGGTGCGCGTCGATTCGCATTCCATGGGAGCTCCATTGCTCGATCGCTGAAGCGCCGCCGCCGTCGATCAGTGCGCGCGGTCCCTCCCGCCGCGATGGCTTCCTGGCTCAAAGCAGCCGAAGGTGCGCATCCGAAATCTCGCTGTTTTTCTTTTTCTTTTTTTTTTTATTCCGACGTCGGTGGATTCGTCGTTCGCGTGCGTTTCCGGCCATCGCGGACGCTCGTAACGTCCGATCCGAGAGTTCTTTCGGCGTCGCTCGCGCTTGGATAGAGCGTCGTTTGGTGCTTCGGCGTGCTCCGCGGGAGGTGGAGTTGCTTCGGTGATGCCTCGAATTGTGCACCGTTAGACATTAGTTTCGGATTGTTCCGTCTCGATGATCGACATTGAAATGAAGCTGTCGATGTGTGTTTGGTCTGGTGAAAGCAGGTGGAAAGCTAGGTTGCTGTGAGCTGTGTGATTGGAACTACTTGCGACGTACTTGGTGACATTTCCCTTGTATATGCTAGTTGATATCGTCCTTGCGTTAGATTGTCATTCAGGATCAAACGAGAGGTTCGGAATGTTCCAGCATTGACTGGTAGTATACACCGGATCTTTCTTTCCGATTCTCTGACAGAAGAGGATTTTGGCTGAACGAGCTCCCAGTATTATATCTCTACTTGTAAATTACCAATAAATTTACTGCTGGATGAGATAACATGAGTTTAGCTTCCGTTGTGCTGCCTGAAAACACTAGTCGGTGATCTAACTTTGAAACTTTTGCTAAGTGTGTGACTTCTTGATTTCGAAAGCACCTCATGAAACCAGACGTCACAAGCCTTCAGACATGAAAAAAATCTAATCAGTATTCAGACAGGGGAAGCTCATTATAGGCTTGGAAGCAATGCTGGGAGCTCTTTTTTTTCTCTCCTAGCTTCACAGTAGAATGTTTGTCACAAATTCTTAGGTAAAAGATCATCGTTTGCATATATATCAAGTCATAGAGTCACACCATCAAATTGTTCTATCCAGGCCTGTATTGCATATAAAGTCTCAAGTTCTTTCCATGAAAGTAAACAGGACTTGTTGAAGAAATTGAATTAGGCTCCTTTTCCCAGTGCATGTGTTTAGTTGATTACCCGATTTGAACTTTTTCTTGTGCGCTTGCCATAAAGGGTGGTAGAGAATCCACACATAAAAGCGTGATATGAAGCCTGGCATTCTGTGGAGTGTTTTAAGCTTATTAATAACGATGGGATACCAAGAACTGTGAATTCTTTTTGTACAGATTTGTTTGAAGTTGTTGATCGAAGGGCAAAGCTGGTCGTTAATGATTTGGCAGAAGAGCAGAAGAATTCACCAGGTGGATATCACTGGTTTAATTGGATTTATTTTCTCATACTTCAATACGTAACAATCATGCCCTTAGATTTTAATCCTGTAGCTGTTAAACCCATGATTGTGGTTGGATGGGCATTATTTGCTTAGAACATATGCATTTCAATCCCTGTGTCTGGAGCCAGCTTCCCATATCTAGTGAATTAGCTCTTTGCAGGTCACTCATTTTGGCGAATCTACTATTTATAAGGACTTCTCATGAAAGATAAGCTTTAGTAGTTTTGGGACTGCTCCTGGAGGGGTAGGATTGTCGCAGCAGAGGTGGATATCGACTTTCTTTGGACATACTTCTAAAATTCGAAATTTCTTTAAACGCTAAGAGAGTCAGTGAAGAAGAAAGATGAAAAATCATCTCATCTGATATTTTTAGAGGCTTTGAAGCTAAATTTCATGTTTGACTACAATATTTTCCTTTTAGTTACCACTCAAGTTGCTAAATATGGACTGGCAAATACCTTTCATGTGGATTTTTTCTTGCTGTATATCCGGGAAAACTGTTGTCTTCTACTATTCAAGACTGTCACCAGAAATTCTATTAGATCATTGAGTAAATACCAAAAGTTTAAGATGCTGCTGATATAGGTGATGAACCGGGGCTGATGCTATAAAATAAGCAATCTCTTGTGGTCGTAGTGTGAATCATGAAGGTCCCTTTTGCTATATGTTAAGTTCGTGTCTCTAATTAATTATTTACTTTCCTTTTGAAAATCTGAAGCTTCTAATGGGCAAGGATCTCAAGCCAAGAGGACAAAGCAACGGAAAAAGGTACTTTGCTCTCTGTCTCTGTTCCTAAAGAAGTATCCATCTATTTGGGAAAAATAACTTAAGAGCACATTTTGGTGCATGCCTTTGGCAGGCTGTTAAGCATGCTTCTTCAACTGAAAATCCCAGAGAAATTGATACTGCAGAGGAGCATAGTACTATCCAAAGTCCACATAAAGATGCCAAACCTGATGGAGACACCTCCTCTGGTTTAGTTGAAAATGAGGGGAGCCATTTGCATAGGCCAATTACTTTAACAGTTGATGAACATTTCAATGACCTAAACAAAGAAGTACCTGTCGAAGGCAATGCAACATCTCCAGAGGAGCAGGCAGATAACATGATCAACCATGAGCTGCGTAATGATGAAGTTCCAGCAGCTGAACCAATTGTTGAGACTCCTGAGTCAAGTCTAAGTGATGACCTTGTCAATAAAAATGCTCCAGATGCCCGTGATGAACGCCCTGCCTCACCCCTGCCTACTAAAGTAGTTGAGGTTGCTGATGAAGATGGTTCTGTTGATAAACGGAAAATTATTGAAGTGGAAGCATCAAATGCTCCTACAAAAATTGAACAGGAAAAGTCTCAAACTGCAGTCAATGAAGTTCCCAGTAGCAACGGGGGTGAAATGAAAAACGCTAATCAAATTATTGGATCTTCACCCAAGAGAGAGAAGAACTCAGAGCGCAAAGAGCCAGCTTCAATGAAATTGCAGGAGCAGCTTGATGAGGCAAGCTAGCTATAATCCAGCAAGCAGATTTTTCATTATTCCTTATGTTCTTAATATTTGTGAGTTCTTGTCTGTGCAGGCTCAAGGTCTTCTCAAAACTGCAACTTCCACTGGTCAGTCTAAAGAGGCCAGGTTAGCTAAGGTAAGTTCTAATCTTAGGTTAGTCATCTCATATAATGTGGTTGTTATGATACTTTGCTTTTGACAAACTTGTAACTCATATTTTATTACGTAAGGTTTTATCGACAAAAGAAAAAAAGAATATAGTTATGATAACATATGACGTTTTTTCTGCAGGGTTGAAATTACATTTGTGGACATTGACTTTTACATTTTTTTTTGTCAGTTGGCATTCATTTGACGGAATTTTGGAAACCATCAGAGACATTTTGCTAATAAGATAGACTCAATTACTGAATCTGTTTGCTTATAGTGCTTCCAGTAGACCTAGTACAACTATATTATGTTTAACATCTTAAGTGCACTGAAAAGAGGCTTTTGAATAAATGAGAGATCCTCACTAATTCTGATTACAGACCTCAATTGATGCAACAGAACTTTAAATTGAGACACATGCCCTCTTTTCACTCAAGACCATTCAGATGGACATTTTCAACAATAAAAATGGGATGGTCCCCAAGTAGTTACTTGATACACAAGCCATCTGTTCAGTCAAGACTACTTCAGAAGGATTTATTCCACAATAGAAATACTGAGATGGTACCCAAGTTGTAACTTGATGATGCTTACTCAATTGTTCAGGTTTGTACTGGACTTCAATCCCGTCTTCAGGAATACAAATTAGAAAACCAACAGCTTGAGGAACTTCTTACTTCGGAGGTAAACTTTAAGTTGCTACGGAGCAAATCTTCCTTTAGGTTGCAATGATGTTGAGCAACTAATGTGAAAACTCAATTTAATGTCCAACAGAGAGAGCTCAGTAAATCATATGAGGCTCACATAAAGCAGCTCCAGCAAGATTTATCTGCAGCTAAGAATGAAGCCACAAGAGTAGAGTCAAGCATGGCCGAAGCCCTTATGGCAAAAAATTCTGAAATTGAAGCACTTCTCAAGTCAGTAGATTCCCTGAAGACACAACTTGCTTTATCTGAAGGAAATCTGGCTTCAATGCAGGTTCAAGACATCTTTAGCAATTACACACACATAAATTTTGCACAATGTGAAATGATCGGCTTGCTGTCTCTCATTTTTCTGCAAAAAATTGGCAATCATCAAGAAGCTTTAGTATGTGGTGAAGGAGTACTATGGGTGTGCTTTGGTCATTTGTTTTTTTTTGCTGTAATGTTGTTTGGAGTGCAACGTAGCTTTATGTTTTTCATTGCTGCTCCGTTGTATGGCTGCGATTATTTGCATCATGTGCCTTATGTTGGTTGTGGTCCCTCAGTTTGAATCTTAATCTTGGTTCACTGATGCATTTTGTCTTTTATACACTGGAGCATGGCTAACTAAGTAATTGCACCAATTATCTTTCACTCAGTTGCACCAATTATCTTTCACTCATTCTCCCCCCCATGAGGTAGGGATTTTTGAATTCAAGAGGGCAAATCTCTATGATTTGATATCAGAGGCAGTATTGTGAAGTCCTGTAGCATAAATGCGACTTCCAGTGGGATATTGTAAATGATCTTGAGAAAAGATTGTGTGCAATTAGATTCTGAGATGATAGTTTTTATAGCATCCTGTTGTTATTAGAGCCTCTGAGGAGGATTATCAGAGAATTAGGTTAATGCTGAGTGAGAATTTTTAGTAATTTCCTGGTAAAGTTTACTTCTCTGGCTTTGTATAAACTTTCTCGACTCCACCAGATTTCCTTTTTCCCTGCAATCATTTTAAGTTCCTTCTGGAAACATTCATGTTTCTCTTAAGAAATGCTGGGTTGATCTGTCTGCCTATGGATTTACATGAGTGCTTATAATACTTCACATGAATGTAAGTGGAGAGATCGTAAAATTATATTTAATCTGCTCCTAATTTGCATCTAATTATGTCGATCAAATCTAGTAGACTTTTCCTGACAAAGGTATCATATTAACGAGATTGCATGAGCACGGACTCGCCACTTCATTAGATAGAATGCTTCTTTCCAATTATTTTTCCTTAGAATCTTCAGCTGTAATTTATTCCTGCCCCATATAACTTCTCCTGGACTTGTGAATATCATCTGATGAGACTTTACTCTTTCTCTTACCAGGTGAATATGGAATCTATCATGAGAAATCGAGAATTGACTGAGACGAGGATGATGCAAGTAAGTTGGCCCTCTTGCTTCTTGCCTTTTCTACTTGGACCCAAAAAGACATGGGACGTCTTGTGTTGATTTGAAAGCATGGGCGAGTTTTTATTGCTTTGATAATTTGATTCCTTGTTGTAAGCATGCAAGTCTTTTATAGGCCCTTCGTGAGGAGCTGGCTTCTGCAGAAAGGAGGGCAGAAGAAGAGCATGCGGCACATAATGCTAGCAAAAAGGTTTGAACTGGATTTGTTTGCTTTCCTTCTGTCTCTCTTATTCCTTTGTTCAATGGCAGATAACTTTTGCTTATAGGCTGCCATGGAAAGGGAAGTAGAATTAGAACACAGAGCTGTTGACTCATCCACGGCACTCGCAAGAATCCAGGTAACATGAGCACTCAGATTTTATTTTCCCTTGTATTGTTTATTATCATCAATGGGGCAATGCTTTGGCAGTCTCTAAAATCTCTGGACACTGGTTTTCTGCCTTGAAATGAGTGTGAAGCGATGCTAAATTTTTTCATGCCATATTTGCTTGCTTATTCAGCGGACCATAGATGACAGGGCTGCTAGGATAGCCGAACTTGAGCAGCAAAAGGCCCTTCTGGAGGTACGATTAATATTAAACCTGCCTTTTCTCTTTCATCATGGACACTATATGAGTTGAATGCAGCTTTAGCTTACATTTTATCAGCTTGACTACATTAGGTTGAAAATTCATCCTTAAATCAAGAATTGCATGATATGGAAGCCCGTATTCGACGTGAACAAAAGAAGTCCCCGGAAGAGACAAATAAACTGATTCAGGTACAAATGTGAGTCGTGCTTTTCTGTGGTAGAGTCTTTTGAATTGTCTAGTCTCTTGTACAAAGACATGCCCTTTGGAAAAATGCAGAACAGGGTCAGTTAAAAAGTGCAGTTGGAATGTCTATTCTTCACTTTAGAAGATATGGTCAATGGGTAATTGCTTCTAGTTTATTAATCTTGGCTTGGTTTTTGTCTACTTGTTTAGAGCTTAAGTTACATCCCGAGTTTTGCACATTACTCTATGCCATCAGTAGTAGCTTCTGTTTCACATGCACATACGAGCCTAGTTGTTGATGGACTTCATGAGGGAAATCACTGATGGAATGACTTATTTTCTGTAAAATCTACTGCCTTTTTAAAGTGCAGCACTGTAATAGTTTCGCCTATCCTTAAGGGTCCTTGGTATCCTTTTAGAATGACCTGGTCTTTGTTGTGTGATCTGTGGTATAGTTGCTGCTAATTGGAGGTGTATTTCCGAGGTCAATTTGAAGAAAAAAATTCACCCAATTTTTCACAAGTAACTTTTGCTGCTAAGGAACATGAATCATACCAGATTGGCTTTGCTATTTATTCAATACACGCTTTAGACATAAATATATATAGCCAGTTGTTCCATTGCAGTTTCTTAGTGCATTATGCTTCTTTAAACTTCTGCTCATGCCATTCTCACCTTGACTGTGGCTGGAGAACAAAATGGGTAATGGAATTTCTAACGTGTCTAGATTTTGCATGTTGTCATGACCCCTGTACATTCATGTAAACCCTAAATTATGAAGATGCAGGCGTGGCAGGAAGAAGTAGCATCCGCTCGTCGGGGCCAGAGAGATGCAGAGAACAAGGTTTCCTCTATGGAGGCAGGTGTTCTTTGCCCCTTGCTTCTCTCTGTTCTTCTTGTAAAAGAGGACTGGAGAGACTTCCACTTTTGATTTCCTCGTAATTGGAATCTCTAAGATAAATCTTTGAGCTTGTAACTGCAGTAAATTTACTTGACCATTTTGCACGTGTATTTTGACTTAATACCATGGCTCCTGGTTTATCTATAGGCTGAATTGCAAAAGATGAAGGTCGAAGTGGCTGCCATGAAGAGGGATGCTGAGCACTATTCTCGTCAGGTGATCTTTAAGCTAATGTCTGTAGATCATGGTGGCATCCTTCTTCTCTTTTTCGTATCTGTGAAATGGAGCTAAACTTTCACTTAAAGCACATTTAAGGAGCGGCTATTTGGGTTGTGTAATGCCTTCATGCAGTGTTTGTTTATTGGGTTGGAGACCAAATCATGAAAACTGGTAGGAACTGCTAACAACTCTGTACATGGCTCATGCCAAGTGTGCAGTGACACTGACTTTAGCATGGTCTTCTAAATTTCTACTTTTACCGCTTGCTTCATCAAGTCTGGTATCTCAAGAATTGGTTGGACAGTATTGTCCAGTGGCACAGCAGAAGTAAATGTAGGTGTGGAAGAATGTTAAGGTTCAATATCATAGGAAAAAGGTGAATCTATGGCCATATAGGTGAAGTTGTAGCTTCTAATTGGCAGTACATTTGGGTTGAATTTGGTCTGACACCAAGCTTGGTATTTCATTCTCTTACTTGAACAGGCATAGTTGTAAGAAATAACAATTACTTTGCGTATGTATCCTCAGTGTGGTTGACATTGGAAGGAAATGGCAACAGTCCCTGGGATTGAAAGGGAGGATAATTAGATAGATGATGTTTAAACCATCTCCTTTTCAAAATCTGAAATAGATGTAATGTTTTTATACATATAGTCCTGCAGGTCGCGTTTGATCATAGGTCACACCTTCCTTTTAGATGACATTAGTTCCACATGTAGTTCTGCAGGTCATATTAGATGTTGTTTCTTTTAGTTGTCTCTTAGGACCATTATTCACTTAACCACATCTTTCCTTAAAGTTATCCACCTGCTAGTGTTCCTTGACAATCTTTGCCTATCTTCTGAATGATGATATATTTATGTTGCTGAGATAAGATGAAATAGCTATTAAGGATTTCCTTAAGCAAGTTTTCTTGTCTTTGCTCATTTTGTTGATTTTGCCTGAACGTCTTGTTCCATCTTATGCAAATATTTTTGCTATCAGTGAATAGTTTTTTCTCTGTTTACTTCTTTTTTGCAGGAGCATATGGAGCTTGAGAAGCGGTATCGTGAGCTTACTGATCTATTGGTAATCTAAACTCTTTGTTTCAAATTGTCTGTTTACCACATTCATCTCACATGTTCATTGTTATGACAGTACTACAAGCAAACACAACTAGAAACCATGGCTAGCGAAAAGGCTGCGGCAGAATTTCAATTGGAAAAGGAACTGAAGCGTACTCAAGAAGCACAGGTAGGATATATGGTTTATGTCCCTTAATTGATGACAGTTACCTGTACTTTGAATCTTTGTAGAACCTATTACATCAATGTTCTTTTTTTGGTTTATGAACTGCTTGATTGACCAGGTAGAGGCAGAAAGAAATAGAGTTTCACGCAGAGCTTCATCATCATGGGAAGAGGACGCTGAAATGAAAGCACTCGAGTATGTTGATTCGTCTTGTATTTCTTATGTAGTTAGCAATATGGTTCTGGCCATTGTTTTTTTTTTTTTTTTGGGGGGGAGAGGAGAGAGAGAGAGAGAGAGAGAGAGCCTTACACAGTGTTATACCTCACTTCAGAACAAGTTTAATTTGAGTTGCTCTCAATACTTTAATCTGCAGGCCTCTTCCCTTGCATCACCGTCATATGGCTGGGGCAAGCATACAAGTGATTCCTCTCACTTTGCCCATCCAACTTTCCTCCTTTTTTGTTTCCTTTTTGTTTTGATTGCTTTAACATGTCCAATGCAGTTGCAAAAGGCAGCTAAATTGTTAGATTCCGGCGCTGCAAGGGCAACTAGATTTCTTTGGAGATACCCAACAGCTCGGCTGATTCTACTTTTTTACCTGGTAACTAGTTGACTCTAGTACATGAATTCATAATGGGGACAGTTTTGACAGATGGTTTTTCTCATGATAGCTGTTGTGATTTTGCAGGTATTTGTACATCTCTTCTTGATGTATCTTCTGCATCACCTTCAGGTACTTGCTATAAGTGGCCATTCCTAATAAGCATGTAGCATTTTTTATTAACTGACTGGATCAGATATACTCCCGACTCTTTATTCTTCTAAATTAGATGATCAGATCAATGATGAGATAAGAGTTCTGAGTGAGAAACCACGCTAGATTGATCTTAGAATGAGGATGTAGATAGATAAGCCACATCAACTTCTGCATATGCTAGATCTGCCAAATCCTGCAACCTTATTGCTTGTTTATTTTGCCTTTGTAACAGGAACAAGCAGACAAATTTTCTGCCAGTGAAGTCGCAGAGTCTATGGGACTTGCCAACCCCACGTTACCGTGATTGTCTGGGCTTGTCAGCCGAAGGTCCTTAAGCGTGATATATCTCCTTTACCCTTAAAATACTCAAGAGTGGCTTGAAAGAACGCATAGACGATAAGAAAGTGTCCACCTAGACTCCAGACGACCCAAACTCCAGACGAGAACTCAGGTGATCGAGAAGCCTCAGTGGAGGAAGCCCTTCACTCTCTAACTTAAATCATTCGTCCAGCATTCTTTGAAGTCATAGTCATATTCCTTGAAATGCAAATATCGTTTTTTCGATTGCCCCAGATATACGAAGTATTCTCATTGTCTGAACTGGACAGGACCAGGTCCCTAATTCCAGTCATCTCAATTTTTTTGGCTAACCCCCTTATTTTACTTTGAACTTATAGGTGGATGTCTTTGTTTTATCTGGACCATGCGACTTGACAGTGATATAATGTGTATATACAAGGCAGTTAAAAAATTTTCTTGTTTCGAATGAGATGCGAACTTTAAATTGCTAAATTTGACCCATTGTCATCGTCATCATTTCCTTGGATAAATGTTGCCTTGTGGATGAACATATGCATCCCCTGGACTGCGAAATGCCGACAATTACCTCGAATATTAGGAGCATCATTGCCATGGACATCTTGTGTCAACTAAACCATGTTAAAGCCCCAATCTATGTCAGGTTCGGTGGCTTCTTTGTAAATGCGGGGTACTTGTTTTGCCTTGCATGAGCAAATCCTAGTCGGTTCACGCACCTTTCTTTCTTATTCTCATTTCGATTAAATATCCAGATTTCTCAAAATTAGTTTCATATAATCAATTCGTTAAAAAAAATTAATGACATTAGATGTGATACTTAAACTCTGTTGTGTGCCACCCCTGCCACTAAGGTGGTGCAACCATTAAACTCAACCGTCGTCATGACCAATCTCGAGAGACCACTCCACCACTCTCTCTCTCTCTTAAACATTTGGCACATGTCGGCCAATTCGTCAATCATGAACATTTACAATTCAGATAAAGTGAACAAATTATAACTAAAATTGACCATTCGAGTGCTACCGACCGTCCAACCTCCACGATGAGTCGAGACGACACGCTAGCTGCGGTGCACGTCTCTCGTCCTCACCCCCCGGTCACTCATTAAAAATACGAAACGAAACGAGATCCCCGCGAAAGCAGCCAAAACAAAGAGAGGCGATCGTCCTTCGCCGACGGCGAAACCGTCCCTACTGACACTAAAAAGAAAAAAAAATTGAAAAAATGATGACACGTCGCCATCTCCTTTTCTTCTCCTCCCTCTCTCTCTCTCTCTCTCTCTCTCTCGATCGAACACTGTAATTCCTTTTCATCCGCCGCGATGATCTGCATCGAACCCGATCATCATCATCATCCCCTCCACCACTTCCGCTTTAACGGGAATCACTCGAATCCTGATGTCAAACATCTCCAAAATGGCCATGAGGTTTGACCCCCCGATCTGACAGCGACAGCGGGGCAGGATATTTTATTACAGCATATCCGGTTTTTTTGACTTTTGTCCCGATCCGGACTTTCCTGCGACGCGCATCATTCCTACAAAGAGAGAGCCAATGCAACGTGTCCGAAGCGCATTCGTCGCCGAGAGGAGCTGGTGGTCCGTGTACCTCTTTATAGTTCACACTGGTAGCGTGCTGCTCTCTGGTCCGCTCTTCTCAGTTCCGCCGAGGTAGTCGTTCGACATTCGAGCTTTCGAAGAAGTGAGGACTGAGGAGGAGGCGGAGATGGCGAGCGCGACGACGAAGGATCTGGGCGACGTAGCCGCCGTCGGAGGCGGCGTCGGGGACACGTACGGCGAGGATCGCGGCAGCGAGGACCAGCTCCTCACTCCCTGGACCTTCTCCGTCGCCAGGTCAGCTCCTCCTCCTCCTCCTCCTTCGACCGATGATGACGATGACGACGATCTCCGACCTGTCGGATTCTGTTTTTTCTCGTTTCGCGAGTAGTCCGAGCTTCGGCCGCGGCTTCTGGTTTTAGATTGCGCGAGCTTCGGTTCCTGTCGCTTTCTGTTCAGTTGTCTGCTCTGTTTTTCCGGTTTGAGCTCGTCGCTCGGACGGTTCCGATGCGTTTCGCGCCGGCACCGGTCCGACACAGCGGCTCGGTCGACTCACGTAGCGCCTCCAATCTGGTCAACGTCGGACATTGATGTGCTAAGCTTTTGGTTGCTATGTCGTCCCCGAGATTTCGATGCTATACTAAGAAAAGTAACGGATGCTCGGTCGATATGCAATTCGACTGAGACGATCTCGGAGTCGGATCGTTTTCCCGCAGATCGCGAGGATCTTCACGTGGAATCATCCGCGTTCCCTCTCTCTGCATGTGCATATCGTGATTGTGCAGATGTATCTACAGTAAAAGTAAAGTACTGTCTGTCTAGTTCTTCATGTTATTGTTGTGTACGAACGCGACAGTTGACCCCGTGTCGAACAAAGATAAATTCATCGCAAAGTGTTGATTCGTTGCCTCCGGTGTAATGATGATCGCCATGGTCAGAGTAAAAAAAAAAAAAAAAAAAAAAAAACTGAAGATGGATGGTTACTAAACTTACAGATTTTATGCGGAAAATCGGCCATTCAAGATTATGATAATTTCCGATTGATTCCCGATCTGACTTCTTCTCCTGACTTCGGTGATCTGATGCAGTGGGTACTCTTTATTGAGAGATCCTCGCCATAACAAGGGGCTCGCTTTCACTGAGAGAGAGAGAGATGCCCACTACTTGCGTGGCCTGTTGCCTCCTACTATTTCGTCTCAGCAAGCTCAGGTTGGATGAGTGCAGTTTCCCTAGTCTCCATCCTATTTCTGCGCGCCTTGACTCCATGATTATGTATAATTTGTTCTGACTATTCTGTTCGTCGTGAATTTGTAATAACAGGAGAAGAAACTGATGAAAAATCTTCGAGAATATCAAGTTCCGTTGCAGAAGTATATGGCCCTGATGGACCTGGAGGTATGCGTTTTGCGAACAATCACACTTGTTGGGATCCACAGTTGTTCATTTGGTTCAATGTAGCTAAGTCTAAGTGATGTGTTGAGTTTTGCTTCAATCATCCTAAGGAAGAAATATGGCAACCAAAGACGTAGGAGACATTCTGCGCTCATAGAAGATCAAGACAAGAATGATTTTCTTTCCCATCTTTTCTGTTTTTCGGGGGGTTTTCAAATGCATCTGTTCTTTATCTACAGGAGAGAAATGAGCGGCTTTTCTACAAGCTTCTTATTGATAATGTCGAGGAGTTACTTCCGATTGTCTATACTCCAACTGTGGGTGAGGCTTGCCAAAAATATGGAAGTATCTTCCGGCGACCTCAGGGTTTGTTCATAAGCTTAAAAGAGAAGTATGCACTGTTTCAATGAGCTTTGACTTTCCCCAAGCAATGTAAGTATGTCAACCTACTAAATCTTGTTGGCTTTGCCAGGGGTAAAATTCTGGAAGTGTTGAAGAACTGGCCAGAGAGGGGCATCCAAGTTATAGTCGTGACTGATGGAGAGAGGATCTTAGGACTTGGTGATCTTGGGTGCCAGGTGAATTTAAGGTCTTTTAGTTTTAAGGGACATGAACATATAGACGGTACATTGTATGTGTGACAAGCTTTGGTACCTGACAAGATAGTACTTTTCCAGGGTATGGGCATCCCTGTTGGGAAATTATCGCTGTACACAGCTCTTGGAGGAGTTCGTCCTTCGGCAGTAAGTAATTTTGAATGGTGTATTCTTGCCTACATTCGTTATTCCAACTCCAAATTCCATTTCTGAAAGATTTTTTAAAATCAAAACATTGCCACAATCTACAAAAGTTTGGAATGAGGCATCTGTTTGTAGCTACAGATGCATGCATTATAAGACTTTGATCTTATTTTTACTTGTTTTCTAGTGCTTGCCTATAACGATTGATGTGGGAACAAACAATGAGCAGTTGTTACAGGATGAGTTTTACATTGGTCTCAGACAGAAAAGAGCAACTGGACAGGTTCCGTTACTTCTCATGTTTGTTAATCCTGTTATGTATTCCACTTAATTGAGCTAGGTTTTGCCAATTTGCAGGAATATGCTGATTTTCTTCATGAGTTTATGAGTGCTGTCAAGCAGAACTATGGAGAAAAAGTCCTTGTGCAGGTCAAGCCTTTACATTCTTTACCCACGGAGTTCTCAGAGCTGTTTCATATTTTATTTGGTCCAGATTCATTGTTTCCTGAACTCTGCAGTTTGAGGATTTTGCAAACCACAACGCCTTTGAACTGCTTGCAAAATATCGCCCAACTCATCTCGTCTTCAATGATGATATACAGGTATCACTTTTAAGCACTCTCAGTGGCAGCGTGCAGATCTATTCCTCAGCACTTAGCTGTTTCCTTCTTTTTTGGCAGGGAACGGCAGCTGTTGTTCTCGCAGGAGTTGTTGCTGCACTAAAATTACTAGGCAGCACCCTGGCAGATCAGACTTTCTTGTTCCTTGGTGCTGGGGAAGTGAGTTAATTTTTATTTGGCACTTCCCCCTTTCTTAGCATTGTATTAGGAGATGGACCCGGACTTGGATTTTCATTTTGACATGATGTATTTTATCGAAATGTGATGAATTTCCTTGCCGATTATGCTCTCTCTTGTCTCCCCCTTTTCATCTTTTTTGATGAAGTTTAGGCTTTATTTTGATTATGCACCTGGGATGTTCATATTGGTTGTTCTTAACATTGCTTCGTTGCTCAACTCAAACATCCTTTGGCTAATCCAGGCTGGGAACAGGCATAGCCGAGCTGATAGCTCTTGAGACGTCAAAGCAGGTAATTTAACCGATGGACTCTTGCAGACTAGCATTCTCCTAATTTTACAAAGTTCACTTTTAGCCCTTTTAGTAGCTTTTCCTGGTACATTGTAGGCGAAAGCTCCTGTGGAGGAGGCTCGTAAGAAGATCTGGCTGGTCGACTCTAAGGTAGTGTTTGGTTTGAAACGACTTAGCTGTTTGATGGTGAAATTCGGAATGAATACGACCTTGGCATCAATCTTGTCAAAATGTTCTCGCAGGGATTGATTGTTAGTTCTAGGAAAGAGTCGCTTCAACACTTCAAGAAGCCATGGGCTCATGAACACGAACCTGTCAAGGATCTCTTAGGTGCTGTCAAGGTGTGTAAAATTGAATCTGTATTCTGTTTCTAAACTTTCACGGATTTTGTTGCTTTTTTAATATAAGCCGCTAACTATGCATACTTAATTACTTCCTCAGGCAATCAAGCCGACAATTCTGATCGGATCTTCTGGAGTAGGAAAAACATTTACGAAGGAGGTCATTGAGGCACTGTGCTCCTTTAACAAGGTAAACTTTTTTTTTTTTTTTGGGTTTTCCATCGCATTTAATTAATAATGCCCGAAGAACATCCTTCATTAGATTTGCTGCGGCATGCCGACCTTGCGTTTGGCATGTTCAATAACCTCTACTCTCTCACATCTCTGTGATGTAATTCAATGCAGAAACCTCTCATCATGGCTCTATCCAACCCGACATCGCAATCCGAGTGTACTGCTGAAGAAGCTTATACATGGAGCAAGGTAATCTGAAATGGCATTTTGAGTATTTATCCTCCACGACTTGACAAAGCCGTCCGCTTACGCATTTCTACTTGTACCGTTCCTACTTGACGCTGTTCTGGAATTGCAGGGCCGTGCAATATTTGCCAGCGGAAGTCCTTTCGATCCAGTGGAGTTCGAGGGCAAAGTTTTTGTCCCTGGCCAGGTTAATCCTCCTCTTCCTTTAGTGGCTTTTTCAAGTTTACTCTTTCGGCTTATGGACACTTAGATTTGGCTGCCTCCATCGATTCAGTCCAACAATGCTTACATTTTCCCTGGGTTCGGTCTCGGCGTGGTCATGTGCGGGGCAATCCGAGTCCACGACGAAATGCTCCTGGCAGCCTGTAAGTGCATTAACGTACCCATGATACCGACACTTACATATGCATAATACTTTTTTCTATTCCCTTATCTGCCGCGGTTGCGCGCCTTCTATCTCAACCCCTCACCGTCTGTCTCTACGATACAGCGGAAGCATTGGCTGGGCAAGTGACGCAGGAGAACTTTGAGAAGGGACTGATCTACCCACCGTTCTCCAATATCAGGAAAATCTCCGCCGACATAGCCGCGAAAGTCGCGACCAAGGCATATGACCTCGGTGAGCCTTCACATGTTTCCACCTAATTTCCTCTCTAGATGTGCGATTTGCCATTGCTATCTTTTGCTATGATATCTTTGCTCACGGTTCTCGTTCCGACAGGCTTGGCGTCGCATCTTCCCCGCCCCGCGGATCTCGTCAAGTATGCTGAGAGCTGCATGTACAGCCCAGTCTACCGAATGTATCGCTAGAGCGATCGGGCGTCTGCTACCGCTATGTGGTTATGTCGGCCGCGTTCTCGAGGTGCTTGTAACAACAATAAATCTGTCATGAGCTGTTGTCCTCGCTTTCATCATGCTAAGTCTCGTCGAGTTCTTTTGTATATCCAGACTATAGGTGCCTTATGTTACCACGGACACCGCATCTTTCTAAATACGAGTGCTTCGGTGCAGTTCTGTTGATCCATCTCAAAGGTTTTCCCTTTCTCCCTCCCCCTGTCCCGGTGGGTTCGAACCCCGATCGTTGTGCATGCACTTTGGCGTACGCCTTTTCCTAGTCAAACGACCTAGAAGTGTTGATTCACAACATGAGCATGACCAAAAAAGTCTTGAACCTATCGCATTGATACCAATTCAGTTATAAACTTTTCAATTAAACCGATTCAGTCCATCCGACCAATTTTGGCCGGTCGGCGTTGACGTGGACGTCAGCCGGCGACCAGACGCTAACGTGACAATTTTAATGATTTTTTTTAATTATTTTTTTATTTTCGTCTTCAAACTAGTGGTGGCCGTGAAGCCCTCGCCTGCGCCGGCGAGGGTCATGGCCCTCGCCGGCCTCTCCCAGGGCTGATGGCTAGCCTCGCCCGCGACTGGTGAGGCCATGGTAGCCATTGCCAAGCCGGAGGCGAGGGCCTCAGCCATCGGCGAGTGTCGCGACCCTCGCTAGGCCTCGCCGGGGCTGCCTCGCCCACGGCTCAACCCAGCTCCCGACCTCGATTTCCTTCGCTTCGTCACCGCCGGCTTTTGTTCTTCTTCTCCTTCCATGAGCAGAAAGCCGTGAGCAATCCCACCAGCTGCTCCAATGGCGAAGGCTAGCCTCGCCCAGATCTAGGCTAAGTCTAGGCTAAGCCGCAAGCGAAGTGGCCCTGGGCGAGGCTGAGCGAAGGCCGCGACCCTCGCCGGTGGCTGGCGAGGGTTTCGTGGTCCTCACCTCCGCCCTGGTGATGGCTGCCATGGCCTCGCTAGCTGCGGGCGAGGTTGGCCTTGCCCAGATCCAGGCGAAGCCGCCTCGTCGGCGGCCCTGGGAGAGGCCGGGTGAGGGCCATGACCCTTGTCGGTGGCAAGCGAGGGCCACGACCCTCGTCGGCGGCAGGCGAGGACTTCGTGGCCCTCGTCTAGTGGCCGGTGAGCCTCACCGGCCGACCACCGCCAAGAAGAAGACGAAAAGAAATAATAATAATAATAATAATAATAATAATAATAATAATAATAATAATAAATTGCCACGTCGGCCGTCAAAATTGACCGGATGGACTGAATTGGTCAAATTAAAAAGTTTATGATTGAATTGGTAAAATATTGAATTGGTACCAATATTTTAAGACTTTTTGGGTACTTTTCTCTTATATTTATGTAGTTCTCGTTCGTTCTCGTTCGACGGCGATCAAATTCGTAAGTGGGATGCTGGGTTCTTTCAACTTGATTGACTTTTAACTTAGGTGTTCAAGAAGCTACACCTAAATTAATCCTTGTAGTCTTGTAGTGAACTTTATTGAGATTGTCCCACATCTATTGTCAAAGTGACTAAGTGACTGATGATCAAGTTATAAGTGTGAGAAATGTGAGATAAGTGTAAGCAAAAGCCCTAACTTTTGAATTAACTTTTTTTTGGGATATGAACTAAGATAAGTTAAAGACCAAAACTCCTGAAGTCTGAATAGAATCGCCTCTGAATGGTATCTTGCTGCTTTATAGGAAATGTCGAGCCTTCTACAAGCAAAAGCCACGAGTTGTGTTTCCCATGTTTGAAACAAAGGCGAAAATTACCCGGCAATGACATGCCTAAATTGCCATGGTTGTATTTCAGATGACAGCTCGCTATCGTGATCCCCATAATTATCAGGATGGCAGTCATTACATGAGAAAGATCAACCATGAATGGCCGAGGGATATCAAGATTATTATGGGATACGTGCCTTGTGGCGCCTATATGATACAATGAATGATACTACAATCCTATTTAGATCACCAACCAGTGTGGATGGCCAAGGCCACCAGACGAGGCCCGCTCAAGTCTCTCCTGCTCTGTATGTATTAAGGTCAGTATGAGTATCGCTGTAGCGCTGGCTCAGGTAAGTCCCGCATTTGATAGGAGGAAACCTGGCAAACATAGAGAGAACTTCTAGTCAGTTCAAGAGCCGCAGCCGGACAAGCACACCAGATTCGTGGTGTAATATCCCAGAAAAGCAAAAAAGAACAGCCATAACAAGGAGTTTTCCACAATGCACACGCCAAATTGTACAGCACTAAGCAAGAATGGCCTAATCTATCTTGCCCAGCGACTTACAAACTGGCAGGCCTAACACCAAGGCTTCAATCCAGATATAATTCAAAATCAGAATTTATGGAGATTAAGGCATGTGTATGAAATGCTGAGCGTCACAGGAAAGAAAATTTATTATGGAGATCTATAGGAAATGTATGGAGAGATTGAAAAACCATTTCCCAGAATATGATGCAGGAAATATATTCTATCCTGGACTAGAAAAGTAGAAACTGAGAAAAACACCAATTATATGCTCTCACACGACTTATTATACAAATTATTCACTAGCACTGACTAAATGGGTCACGCATTTGGTTAAGGTAATCAACAACAAAGTACTCAGTTATTATCAGCACAACCAGGCTCCTACTTGGATCATGGTATTCTGACTTACTTGGGAGGATTATCATCTGACTTGCAGGACGGCAGGCACTCCACAAGACAATCATGACTAGGTTCTACAAAATATGCAATCTGCACAAAGAGCAGAGTTATTAAGGAACGGATGATCCTTGATTTTCTCAAGTAGCAATCTTATCTGCTCAACCCTGAAAAGAAAGCAGCAGCAATCTTCTATTGCAGTGATAAGTACAGCAGAATACCAAGTAATGGTGAAGAACAAATATGAAGTTAAAGAGTAGGTTGAACAACGATAATGTGCTATTTCAAGTTGAGCTCAAACCAACTTATCAAAGTGCTAAAGAAACAGCATCTTACGGTTCTCCCAATATGACAACAACCAAGTGATTGCTCTCAATGGAGGAAAAAGGTGGGTTAGTACTTGAAATTTGGATTTAAAAAATCTTTGTAACGAGCTTATCTCAAAAGCAGATGAACAACTAGATTCACTTCCTGGAGGAAATTGTTAAATGCTTAAAGAGGCCTTCAAGGCCTGAGATAAAGCAGGAGATTTACAGAATATCTCTGCTGGCCATTTCCCAGTACTCTGTGCAACGTGGACCTGATAAAAGCAAAAGCAAATTGCATCAGGAAAAGAAATTTAAACACATAGAAAGAACATAAAAGCAAGTTGAGGAAAGAGGTCTAGAGGTGTTCAGTGAAGGAAATATGACATGGTAATAAGATAAGCATTCCATAAAACCCATTTCCTCTGAAGCTTTCTGGGGGTCTTCATGCTCATTTCATGAATTACAATATGGCCATGAAATAAGCATGGAGCCTAAAAAATGTTCTTAGAAACTTTCTAGATGATTTTGAAACTGACTTGACTACTGTCTTTACTTCATTGAATACGGAGAACATTGGTGGGAAAGAAATACAGCTAGACAATTGCATTACGTGGAATACAAACTCATGAAATGAATTTTTAACTGAAAACAAGACTATCCACACATTTGGGACTCATAAAACTAGCTGTATCTGTAAAACTGGAATTTAGGAGAAAAGATCAGGCCAAAGCATTTTTTTCCCTCCAGACAAGACGTATGATTTAAGACCAGCCAAATGTGGCGCTCAGTCTTGAGCCACTCCTAGCTCCTAGCAGTATACTTATGCCACACCTAACATGCAGATGCATTTTCAGCTAACTTTTAAGCTGAGAGATGTGCTTACTTGAAGATACAGTTGCTCCACCGCTCCAGCATATCGCCAAGATTCACAATGAAAGCTCTGCCAGCAACAAGCCAATGGCAAAACTTGTCATTTTTCATAGAAAATAATAAGTTCTTTTCTACGATATCTTCTATACCAAAACTCCAAGGTCAATTAACCTTATTGACCTAGCAAGCGCCGATGCCATGCAAAGAAGTTTCCTTAAAAGGAATAAACACCAATACAAGCTGGAAGACTTTGACTTATGGTTCATCAAGAACCTGTGATTTTAGAAAATGCATATGTCGACGTGCATTGGGGAATTTACACTACTTCAAGCCAATACCGTGACCTAATTTTACCAAGACACAGAGAACCTTTCATGAGATTACAGACAATATGGGCAAACACTGAAATTGCTTGGCATGAAAAAGAGGAAGAGCTCAAAAAAATATGGTATGATGACATATTATGTGTGCAACCAGAATATTTCATAACTTATTCACAGAAAAGGAATTCAATAAAATCAATGTATCTTAAAGAGAATATAACTGAAAAAGGGCAAAGCTAGAACTTTAATTTTTTCAGCAGAGTTTACAATGACCTACCCTTTGACTGGTGCTACATATTCCCAAACACAAGGATTTGCATCCTTATCCTTGCATATCTACAAAACACGATAGAATCCACTGAAAATAAGCACACAAGGTAGTTGGTGCACTGAAAATGATTAATATAACATGTTACAGCATGCTTCATACTTGTAGACCTAACACATCATCTGTTGCCAATAGGGTAATTAAACCATAGTCAGAATGAGCTCCTGCTCCATAGAGTCCTTGTGAGGGATCAGAAACTTCTCCTACATTACAATTAAAATGTCAGTATAACTTAAAAGAAAATTATCTTGTTTAGCTGCAGAGACTGTGAAATGAAATTTCACCTCCATAGTGTAGTAAGCGCAAGGTGGCAATAGGCTTCCCCAGCATTTCTGGCTTATCAAAGAAATCGATTTCCAGATCAAGTGCAAGTGCTATGATCCTTGCCACTGACTTTGCTACCTCTCTAAATGCACATCAAGCATTAGAAAAAATAAGTGGCTGATTTTACGACAAAACAGCAGAATAAAGAAAATGCAAATTATATATTGTGGGTATGGTAAGTTTGTAAGACTTACAATGCCTTTTGGTGATACTTCTCCATAGTTTCTCTCCATCCAGGCAATATTTCTAGCAAAGAAGGGAAGAAGAATATCAATTGAAGGATAACTGACATGTCTGCAGAAGCTAATAACCACTAATCCATCCTCTCGATTTCTCACCAGAGGCAGGCCAAACATTTGGCCCATAAAAGGGTTTTTGTGCTTCAGGATCATCCTCAGGAACTTCCACGCCAATATAATACCCCTCTTTGTAATCTCCTACTGACATAAAACGGAACATCAAAATCATCGATTAGCATCTGCCGGAAAAATCAGGATAATGCTACAAGTCAACCCATTCACCAATCGATGCGCAGGGAAATGTTTTTTTAAAAGAAGCATAAACACACTTTTGTCCACATGCTTTTGTTCTATTTCTGGTTCGAGTCACGGCTTACATCCATCCGCGTTCTTATCCACTGAACAAGCTATTTATAAATGACTCATAGCCTTTCCACTTCCGAAAAGCTCGCGTCTAAAATTTTCCCGTTACCAATTACCTCTCTATCGATTTTTCAGGAACAAGATTTTGGTTCCGGAAGCAGAATCCGCTATGACCGATTCTCTAATGCGCCTGAAGAATTCTCCCTACTCCAGATTACAAACAGAGACGCGCATGCACTGCAGCGCGCGACGCGAACACACGTACATCCCGACATTGCACGTCACGGACACGCACGCACGCGGGCAGATGCTAAGCGATATAGACGTCGGAGAGACCGAACCGTGGAGCTGATTCCCAGGATCGAGGAGCTCGTCGAGCAGGGGAGTGTAGCCCCGGTGCTTCTCGTTCCTCAGGAGCTTCATCTTCTCGGCCGCCGGCAGATCGAAGAACCGCCGGCTCTGCTCGAACACCTCCTCCATGAACTCCCGGCTTATCCCGTGGTTGATCACGTAGAAGAATCCGCAATCCAAGCACGCCTGCAGCTCGGGAAAATCAGCCGCGAGATCGGAAAGAGAGAGAAGAAACCGGCGGCGGCGCAGGCGCAGGTGCAAAGAGAGAGAAGAAACCGGCGCCGCCGCCGCCGCCTCATCGGCCGGCGAAAGGATCGAGTGGAAGGGACCTGCTTAAGGAGTGCGACGGATTGGCGGAGGTCGGAGGTGGAGAGGTCGATGCAGTTGAGGGTGGAGACCTTCGCGACCTCGAAGGCGCCGTCGCCGCCGCTCTTCTTCGCCATCGCTTTTTCCAGATCACGCCGACGTTCTCTCTCTCTCTCTCTTTTCTCTTTCTCTCTCTATCTGCTTCTTTCTTCTTCGTTGCAACGGGTGGCGAGGGGCCTCTTCGTATTTGTAACGGCGGGGGTGGGGGAAGGCGAACGACGTCGTCGTTGCTCGGGCGGCTCTGGCTCTTCGCGTGCGGGGCGGAAATGAATGTAGCGGTCGCGCGCGTGCCACCTGTTGGCTCCGCGAAAAGGCGCTATTTTATCTTTTTTTAAATGTGTGGAATTTCTTTCTAGAAATATTCCGTGAAAAATTGATGGTGGTATGTGAGCGGGGGTAATGCTTATGTGAGAAGTTTTGCTAATTCACATAAATTATATAATTTCTTTCATTAACCGGGGGCCACGGAATCCCGGCCGACTGAATGACCAATGGTGGAAGCTAAGGGATGTTGGCCCCTGTGAGGGCCGTCCTCGGTGATCCCCAAAAGAGACACCGAGCGGAACTATATTCCTTATTTTTATATGTCGATATCTGCATGCTTTACACTTTCAAGTTGATTGTAAATATTTTTATTATCCACAAGTTATGATTTCATGCTTAAAAGATACTAATATTGACAGCGTTCCCCATGGAGGATCATTGAATGTGTTTTGGTTCTATTATTATCTCATTTTTTTATTTTTTTGAAATTTAAACTCACCGAGAGATGAAATTTCATTGTCGGCATCAGAAGCGATTTCAAGGCACGTGGAGGGTTGTGGATTTGGTCCTCTAGGTCCACGTGTAGTCTTTGAATGCACTCACTCTGGCCTTTTAAGTCTGCAATTCAACGTCGTTTATTTTATTCAACTCGTTGTCATAAATGCTTAGGAAAAGAATATTTCATGGAATCTTTGACTTTGCCAATTCCGAAATTTCAAACTCAGAAAGGATTGGCCTGAATATCGTCCGCCGAAATGGTAGTTTAGTACTATCGAAATGTCCAATTAACTATAGGAACATCCAAAACCATAATAGTAAATAATGCACGAGAATATCTCGTTTATTATCCTCTCGAAAAGAACATCCCTCTAATGGTAAATGACCACGAGGAACATCCAAAACTATAATGCTAAATAATGTGCGAGAATGTCTGTTTATTATTCTCTTGAAAAGGACATTCCTCTAATGGCAAATGATCACGTGGGCATTCGGCATTGGCTTTTATTTTTAAAGTTTTAATTCCTTTTCTCTCAAATATTTAGAGCTTGGGATCGGACTATTAATGCGTTTTTAGTCATTTTGATTTCTCGTATTTCGTTAAATTAATACTGGAATTAATTTGAAGCCAAAAAGAACAAAAAATAAATATATATATATATTCAATATTCGGCAATGAAAGGACCTCTTTTGACACAGGTCTCGCCGCCAATGACGACGCGGTCTCTTCGGCTTGCTTTTTCTTGCACGAGGCTTCCTGTTCGAGTCATCCACTTAACTTGTCGTGGGCGCTTTTTAGAACCAAAGGAAAAAAAAAAAAAGAGGATGTCGTGGGCCCCCTTTGCGGTGGACAACATCAGTGCGTTTGACCTTTGTGCTCCTCTTAGTTTTTTTTTTCTCTCTTTTTTTCTCCCCTACCTTTATAATTCAAGCGAGAAAAAAAGAAAAAAGAAAAGAAAAAAAAAAAAAATATATACAAATGATTCTCCAACTTTGACTCAATATACACCGTCATCCATTAACTATTAATTAGTCCATGTGGTTCTTGAACTTTAAATTATTATTCTTTAAATTTTGATGTAGGTTCAATGTAATCTCTAAATTATATAAAAATACTATATATTATCTCTAAACTCAAATTAATATAAGGATAATATCGGATATTTTCATATAATTTAAGGATTATATTAAATATTTATCAAAAATTCGTGCGCACCATTTAAATAAATTAAAAGTTCACGAATGATATTGTACGTTAGACTAAAATTAAAAAAATGAATTTACAAAATGACATTGCACATTGAGCCAAATTCATTTTTATTGTTATCTCAAAAGGAAGAGCAAAGACAAATCATATTTAAGAACTATAGCGAACAACTAAAATAAACACGTTTTTTTTTTCCTTGCTAGAACAATGCGCACGTTTCTTTGCTGGTTCTTCCAGCTCGAGAAATCGAGAAGCGCAGCAGATAAACTCAGAAAAATGAATGTCATTGTCCGTTTTCTTGCTCAACTAAAATAAACACGTTTTTTTTTTCCTCGCTAGAACAATGCGCACGTTTCTTTCCTGGTTCTTCCAGCTCGAGGGAACAGGATTTTGTGGGGGAGAAATCGAGAAGCGCATCAGATAAGGCTCAGAAAATGTCAATTTCCGTTTTCTTGCTCTTGTTCTCGAGGCTTCTTTGATGTATTCAAGCCATTTGTCGGACTCGGTCTCAGCATCGAAATTAGAGAATTTTCTCTCCTTCGATTCACGAGAATTCATGATTAAAGTACGTGCTGGCTTGTAATGATAGATAATCAACTGGTCCTCGTAGACATCGAGGCAATCTGATGGCCCCAAAAAGTCTCCAGCAATCACATCACCTCAAAAGTTAACGTTAGCCATCGCTGATCGATAACGCAAGACGAGATGAAAAGAATTCTGAAATCTCCTCTCAATATCAAGAATAATTTGAGCCCAATTGCTGGAGAAGGCCCATTTTCGAACAGATCGAATTCGAGCCCGATTTGCTTTGGACGGGGGGGGCTTGCCCATCTGATTCTTGTGAAGAAACATTCGCTCATTTTTTCAGTTCATCTGTATTGCTAGACTTCCTGAGAGTTATGATGCGAAATTGCGAATAAGTTCACCATAATCGAAATCGAATGAGCACAGAGAAGATAACTTCTTTTGATCATCCTGGACATGCATGCGGAGGCCCAGCTACATGAACATAAGCTTAGCTGCGGAGAGCTTTCCCTAAAACTTGATTGACCATGGCAATCTACAACACGGGACCTTCAAAGTTTTGATAGTTCATGATAATTGTGATTGTTTTTTCATGTAAACTTTCGCAAGAGACCTATTTACACGTCTTATCGTTATGATTCCCTCTCAACCGGGAATGTGTGGTGCTCATATCGGATTGTTCCAAAATTGGATCTTAATGCCCCTAATTTTTTTTTCTTCATGGCCACACAATATACTACAACAACGGAACCCGAATGTGGATACTAATGCCTAATGGTGATTGGTTCTAGGGTGGGTCAATTTCCACCCTAGAACCTAGAATCAGAGTAGGTAGGTTGGTTTCTAGTCTATGGAATTGAGAACTGGTCCTAGAATAGAATCGGATTGGCAAAAGGGTCAATTCCAAAATGGCTTCTTC
Source organism: Eucalyptus decipiens (assembly GCA_014182575.1). NCBI lineage: Eukaryota > Viridiplantae > Streptophyta > Magnoliopsida > Myrtales > Myrtaceae > Eucalyptus > Eucalyptus decipiens. The sequence goes on along the minus strand of CM024611.1, from coordinate 12,564,387 downwards.
TACTCTTTATAAGGTGGGAGCTTTCCAGCAAATAAAAAAAAAAATAGAAATTAAGGTTTGCTTCAGAATTAAAAATATAAAAAGAAAAAATTAAACAATTTTAGCAGATTGGTCTAATTTCTTACATGGAATTGGAAACTAGATTGGTTATTCCAGTTCCAAATTTTTGAAATTGAGAACTGGACTGATTTTCTTAGGAATTATCTAAAACCGGCCGTCCAGTTCCCGAGTTGGACTGCGACTGACGTACACCCCTATCAGTAGGTAACTTTCGTGAGCATCGATTTTGACATTTGAAAAAGGAAGATGAACCCCCTTTGATTGAGTTTGACTATTGTGATCTCCGGGACAATGAACCCAGATACCAGGGCGGCGAGCGGATGCAAACCAAGATGGTGTTTGTTTCCAACTTTTTAATGTGAGATTCATCGTGTTGTATCCGGATTACATGGCAACTTGCGATTTGACTTTAATGCACGCTCTTTGTCGTTTTCTAAAAGTTGACTAATGTAGATTAAGAAAACCACAAGTTGAAGGATTCGACCCAATGGCTAGAAAAAAGAATCTTTATTAGTAGGTCGTGATGGCTCTTAATTATTGTCTTTTCTTTTAAAATAAGGCTTATTAACGAGTAGTTCGAGCACTTATTAATTATATCCATTGAAGAAATATTTCTGGCTGTACACAGCACGAGAAATGCGTTGGGAATGACAAATCATCTTCAATTTGGTGCTTTAACAAGTGTCATAGTTAACAAGATTCTTACGAAATCGATATAATGATTACTTTTTCCAAGTGCTAAAATAACCTTATTCCGTTTTTTAATTGCGATCATGCTGGAGTGACATTAAATTCGTGCCTTATACAGGTCATGATCATAGATTTCGAGGGACATTATTGCAAGCCTGATAAGGAAGAACACCAAACGGTTCAAGATCCACGGCAGAAAGATTTCCATGAAACTTTTTCTTTTTTGCTGGCCAAGATTATCGAATTTAATCACCTCTCTCAAATACCTATAGATGTAAATCTATGGAAGATCGTCTCAATGCAATTTCAAATCGAATAAACACTTATGAAGATGTCGAGATAAAATGTTAGGATTATACGCATGATCATGCTCTCAAAAGAAAAGAAAAACATTAGAACTGACTCGCATTGTGTGCATTCTATAATTTAGCAAATTGGCCAAGCACGCAAAACTCAACAAAAGACGATCGACTGATCTCAACATAAGTACATAAATTGGGAAATATGTCTTCCCAAAAAAGGAAGAAAAAAAAAAAGAAGAAGCGAAGAGTGGTACACGAAAGGGGAGTTAGAAAGTTCGTCGGCCTCACGGTTTAGGGTCGGGAGGCGGCGGAGACGATGTCGCAGCGGCACAGAGGGCAGGAGCTACTGAGCGAGAGCCATGTCGCGATGCAGGGCTCGTGGTAGACATGGCCGCAGGAGGCTCGCTTGTCGTCGCCGCGGAAGGCCTCCATGCAAATCGGGCAACCCCCGGCCGTGGAGGTCACCGTCGGCATGGCCAAGATCGATGCCTGCGGCGCGCCCGTGTTGAGCCGGAGGCTGGAGCAGGAGGCTAGATCGGTCAGGACCTCGTCAAGGTCGAACCGGAGGTCGATCGGTAAGGGCGGGATCTTCGGCAGGGAGACGGGTTCCGAAGACATTGCAGCCATGATCGGAGGGAGAGAGAGAGAGAGAGAGAGAGAGAGAGAGAGAGTCATATGTCACACGGATTATATATAACAAGTTGGATAGGTACTGACCAAAAAAAAAGTTGGATAGGTGGAACGACGTTGGCGGTCAATTAATTCTTCATTAAGACTACAAATTGAGTGGAAATGACATTTACGACATCGCCACAAATTCACGAAAGAGACTCAAGATTTTTATGTTCTAATTTAGAGGACGATCAGAGCGCAGGAGAGGCCGCGGTCAATTTAGATAGGGAAAAGTAACTTTCAATAATTACGAGAGCGGAGAAATTAATGAGGAAAGAGGGTAAAATATCGAGAAATGAAAGTTACCCGGATGGAACATATATTTATTGAACTGCGGCGCATATCATATGTGGCAGGTTTTGTACATATCCAGAAAGTTGAATATTTCTTCCTAAGCCCTGCTGAATATGTTAATGTCAACTAGTTCTAGTTTTTCGGCCATAAGAGGTCAACTAGATTTATGTACATAGAAATGAATGTGACGATGCGTATAGTCTTGCCAGAATTTCCTGGAATTGCATCTGATCGTTACGCAATTAAGGTAGTTTTTTTTTTTTTTTTTAATGACCCAAGAAAACCCGGGCAAACCTTGGAGCCCACGGAGGAACCTACCACCTCCACCTGCGAGGTGCTGGGGATTCGAACTTCTCCCATTCGTGAGGGGAGAAGCCCGAAATCACACCACTCAGTGTGATGGTTACGCAATTATGATAATTGATATATATATAGGTAAAGTAGGGTAGTTGACATTCCATTCGTACAATTCTTTAAAAAGAATCCATTACCTAAAAAATAATAATAATAAATTTCGTCTTTACGTTCTATATCAAATACTATGATTGGATTACTCTTTGCAAAGAATTGGTTGCATCTCTCGTCCACACCTAATTGAGCTAATTGTCATTTTTTTTCACCAGACCATCCTCATCCCAAAATCCATCATCTCCCACACGAGGGACTTGCTTGGTTCAACATATCCCTCCACCAGTTACTCTCTAGCAATGATCGTCGTGCTAGATCAAGTGCAAATCGAGGTCGATGCAGCCATGTCCAAGCTGTGATACGGAGTTTGCTAATCAAAGCAAATATAAATTGGTACGTCAAGTAGAAAAGTTAATAAATTAGAGAAAAAACGATTAAACATTAGTAAGTAACCTAATTGAGAGTTAGTAATCCTAAATTAATTGATAATTTAACATGACAAAAAGTGGGCAAACCCTTCTAACTTTTTGTTGGTATCGACATATAAGAGTTAGTGAGCACAAACATTGCTAATTTGCAAACAGCCAAAAAAGCTAGTAATTTTTCATATAAGTGTTGTAAGTTGTCATTAAGTTATGTAAAATTAAAAATCATTGGCCATTTTTCCATAATAATTTTGTGGTCGCTTAACCACACTTATTGACATTTACCTAGAGGTGAGCAAGACAGACCGATCAAACTAGAAATCGTTTGGACCATACCAAACCGTTCAATTGGATTGGGTCCACTTCCCAGTTTCAAGGACTTCCCAGACCAATTTTTTTTTTTTTTTAAATGTCTCATGCACATCTCCTCTCTTTTGTGAATCTTTCCCTTTCTCTGGGTTTTATCATCTCTTATGAAGTTCGAGACATTCTCTCTTTTGAACTCGATCGGTTCCACCAAACCGCTCAAGAACTGGACCAGACCGGTTGGTTTGAACCAGTCCTTGGTTTCGGAAATTGGAAATTGGTTCTTAGTTTTGGGGTAGGACTAGACCAGATTAGGAACCGATCTCCCTAACATTTACCAACCCGACAAATAAAAAATCATTACTTTTTGACACGGAGCAATAGATTTCTACGGGGCTACAATTAGTGATCTTCTGATGAACCCGAGATCATGTTCTCTCTGTTTTCTTTAATCGCGGAAAAGTCCAACCCGAGCAAGGAAGCCTTAAAGTTTAAATCCTGTCGGTCCTTTGGAAATCACTGGTTTCTCCAAAATCACTGTTTCTGATGTCAAGAACATTTAGTGCGAGAACTGAGAAGTACTACTGCCGACAAAGATTGCCAATTTGTTCAGGGTTATTGAGATATGAGAGAAGTTACAAAGTTAGCATCATAACCAATTCTCACATCAGCTTGTCCTGGAACACGATCGCATATCACATTATTATGTTACAAATCCAACAGTTTACGACGTCGGTAGGTTTGATCAGCAGTCGAATTGCACCAATCTTCACATGACAAGTCTCAAAATCTTGCTTACACTGGCTTCGGGCGCGCGCGCATGTACAACATTCAATTACAGTTGCCAATTGCGTCACTACGACGGTTGCTTGCGATGGCGTCCGGTCTTTCGATCCTGATCCGACTCCGCCATGGTCACCAAGATAACCTCTACACAAGTCCCTCCTTACTTGCTGCAGGACCTGAAGATTCCTCAGATGCAAAAAGGCCAATTACACCTCCTCTTTATGCAGTACAAGATGCGTCTGGTACTAACCTCACACACTAGGTTTACTTCATATACACCATCTCTAGCAGGACTCCATATGCCTAAATCTGACGGTTGGCGAGGTCGAAGAAAGCACCTCGCTTGTTCACGAGCTGCGCGTAGGTCCCCCGCTCGACCACCTTGCCATCAGCAACAAGAGCAATCGAGTCGAGGTCCTTGATCGTGTTGATCCTGTGAGCCACCACGATCGTGGTCCGCCCGACCATGATCCGGTCCAGGGCCTCCTGCACCACTTGCTCTGACTGCACGTCGAGTGCACTGGTTGCCTCGTCGAGCAGCAGCACGGTCGGGTTCCGTATGATTGCTCTGGCAATTGCTATTCTCTGCTTCTGGCCTCCTGATAGCTGAACTCCTCTCTCCCCGCATTCTGTCTGATACCCATCGTCCAAAGACCTGAACAATTCAATTACCAACTTAGTCAAAATCTGCTGAATTGCCAGCATGCTAAGTACAATTAGTGGCTTGACCTATGTATTCTAGCTGTTTAGCGTCTTAATTTGATTAGGTTTGGACGTGCTCAAATTGAGTGCAGCGTTTCTGGTCATTGATCAATAGGGCATGACAGAAGAAGAGAAAGCTCACGAGATGAATCTGTGCGCGTTGGCCGCCCTTGCAGCCTCCACCACTTCGTTTTCGGTGGCATCGAGCTTGCCAAAGACGATATTGTCGCGGATGCTGCCCGAGTAAATGACAGGTTCCTGGCTGACGAGCGCCGTGTACTTCCTGTACCAGTGGACATCGACCTCTCTTATGTCCACGCCATCGACTCTCACCGACCCCCTCTCGACGTCGTAAAACCTCTGGATCAAGCCGATCACGGTTGATTTCCCGCATCCGCTTTTGCCCACAAGCCCAACACTCGTGCCCTGTTTCACTTCCAGTGAGAATTGCCTCAGTATCAGGCTCTTGGGCCTGCTTGGATATGCAAAATCAACATTCCTCAGGTCTATCTTTCCAGTTACATTTTGCAGTAAGGTTCCACTACCACCGTCCTCTGCCTGATCATGTTTCAGCCAACGAAAGAAAAATAAGTCTTTTCATCAAAACATTGTCAAACGTTTGGTATTGTTTTTTCGAGGCCTGAATTTGAAAGCACGGGTCATATGATATGATAAACGTATACTTACTTGGCGGGACCATGGGATAAGCGATTGGCGATTGAGAATTTGAAACACTGATGCGACCGCAGCTGCCCCTTTGGCTAAATCGGATGTCATGCTTCCGGCTTCGGCTATGACTTTGCCGGTGCTGACCAACACGAAGAACGTCTTGAATACGTCGCCCGCCGATATCTGTCCCTTCTCTACTAACGTACCACCGTACCAAAAATCAAAAGCCCACGACATGAACGTTAGGCACTGTGCTGACCCCATGCCCATCCCGGCCAGCCACGACTTCTTCCTGGCTTCCTTCCGGGGCTCGTCTTGAGCTTTATCGAACAGTTCAAGGACTTTCTGGATGCTCCCAAAGGAAGTCACTACCTTGTGATTGTACACTGCCTCCACGGCTATTTGAGTACTTTGGTTTTGAGCCTTAATGAACTTAGCTGAAAAGCTTGATAACAGGACTTTGCGGGTGTAGAAACACAGGATCGTGAGGGGCTGCACGGCGATCATGACAAGCGCCAGCTTCCAAGCCACCACGAGACCCATGATCATGGCTATCGTGACGGCGGAAGTGGTTTGGACCAGGAGAGAGACTCTGTCGGCTACGAGAGACTTGACCGTGGAAGCTTCATTGCTCAGCCTAGAACACAATGCTCCGCTCGAGTTCTCCTCCTCGTCGAACCAAGCGGGCTCAAAAGTCAGGATTTTCTCCAGCATTCGCAGCCGGATTCTCCTTGTGAGGTGCTCTCCCATGTAGGCGAAATTGTAGTGCTGCAAGAGATTGACAGAGATCGAAATCAAGGAAAGAGAGGAGAAAATCAGGGCGTAGGTTCGGATTCTCTGTTTCATTTCGGCGTGATCTTGTATAAAGAAGGCGGATATCATGCCACCAATGGTTATGGCGTAGACAGGTTGGACCGCCCCAAAGGCCATGGCCGAAAGACTTCCTATAAGGCTTTGCTTCCATTCCGGACCACTATATGACAAGAGCCGATAAAAGGATGGTGGAGGGTGAGAGACCAGCTGCGGGCTATCCAACACCGCCAGAGGCGAAGAGAATATACCCGGGCTCGACTTCGTGCTCAGCCTGCCCGCGCTGCTTCTCACGACAGAAGATATGGGAATATCGGATTTGCTCTTGTTCATAGCAGTTGAACTGACTCTGTAGTTCTGCCAGTTTTGCGTAGTGGCCATCTTTTCTGTTGATCAGATCGTCATGCGAGCCTATCTCCACGATGCAGCCGCCATTGACCACAGCAATGAGGTCTGCATTTTTCACAGTCGATAGCTTGTGTGCAACCACCTGAGGATGCCAAATAGGCAGCTGATCAGGGCTGATTTGTGACATAGAAACAAATCCGATTTTGACTCAATCGTTTTCATTTGAAACTCCAATTGTGAATAACATCATATCGTAAACAGCATGATTAACTTAATTATAAAGTGAGCGAGAGTTATCATGCATGATTTATTAATTGTTAAGATTAACAGAGATATTTTCTTTAGATATGTGAATCTAGATATAAAAACAACTACAGTCTGATCTGGTTCGAATTCATTACCTATTGAGCCAAAAGAACAAAAAAAAAAACAGATGAGTACCAGTGTGGTTCTTCCCAAAGAGGCTTGATCAAGGGCATTCTGAACAAGCCCTTCCGATTCCAGGTCGAGCGCGCTAGTCGCTTCATCTAGTAGGAGAATCACTGGGTTCTTTATGACGGCCCTCGCAATGGCGATTCTCTGCTTTTGTCCACCTGATAAGAATGCTCCTCTTTCACCAACCTGTAAGTTTAATCACCATGAAAACACTCATTCGATTGCATAGGCTAAATCTAGAAGTAATTAACTCAAACACCATAGATTACCAAATGGAATTAGTCTATTCATACAATTACGCTGCATAACAAAATGATGCATTATTTGGAAAATGCGCTCGAGTTACCTTGGTCTCATATCCATCAGGAAGCTGTCTTATGAAGTCATGAGCATTCGCGGTGATCGCGGCGGTAGTGACTTCTTCCATCGTAGCATCCAACTTCCCAAACATTATATTCTCCTTTATCGATGCCCCGAACAAAGCGTGTTCCTGGCTAACCAATCCCATCTTTTGCCTTATCCATTTCAGCTGCAGCGTCTTTATATCAGCTCCATCTATACGCACGACTCCTCCGTCGGGATCGTAGAATCGCTGCAGCAATGCAATCGCAGTGGACTTACCACTCCCGCTCGCTCCGACGAGGGCGACGGTTTTTCCTGCTTCAACTTCCAGGTGGAAATCCCTAAGGACGACCGAGTCTGGCCTAGAAGGATACGTGAACTTCACATGGTCAAAAACTATTTCTCCTGACATGTTGTCCAAGACACGTCCTTTAGGACTTTCACCGTCTATCTCTGGAACTCGATCTATTCTCTCGAAAATTCGAGCTGCTGCAACTGATGCTTCGGTGAAATACTTCACGTCAGGAAGCGCCATCCCGAGGGATCTACATCAAGATCGACGATTTCAGATTTGTAACCACTATGCGCGGATATGCATACAAGGGTTCTGCAAATTATGCATGCCTCGATTTTCTCAAGCGTGAACAAATCAATATTCAATAATTTTTGCTACTAGTTTAGCCAAAATTTAGGAGTCCACAGTGCATAATACAGCTTATGTCGATCCAACCAAGCAAGAACTTAAACTGATATAATCTTTTAGCCTTTATGGTGGCAAAGCAATAGGTACTTGGAAATAGTATGAACTGCAACATAAGGATCAGAAAAATTCAAATTCTCACTGCTAGTTAGGTTAGTTGATATGATATAAATTTTGTCATTTTTTTCCAAATTGTGCATGATTTGTAGTCCAAACATGAAATATGGTTTCATCTGAAGCTTCTTTAGACATAGGTGCCTTTTTCAAAAGAGTGACCTTTAAAGTGAGTTTGTCAATGAGCAGCCTAAAAGGAGAGAATATTGCTTGCCTTTATAAGCCAAACATTGGGTCCCTTTCCATGAAAAATCATCGATGCCAAAACTTTAGTTCGAATACTTTTGAACACAACAGTTCTGGCAATTGACGATGTAAGATGAGATTCTCTAGCCATAGAATCAAAACTGAAAACAAGAAATTTTGTCGAATCATGAAGTAACTTGAAAAGCATTGCTGATGGCAAGCAGGTTAAGAACAGGCACGTTTGGCTCTGTATACGTTGTAATATACGTTTGCTTTCCTTTAAGCTGTAGCTGTAGATCTCTTTTTAAGAAATTAAAAGTGCTTAAGCTTTCTAATGCAATACTAGATTTGGGAGCTTCACCCTACGAAAAATAAAAGGCAAACATTAATGGAGTTTGGTTTAAATTGAAGTATTATTCATGATTCTATATGAGTCTATAATTAGTAAGTTCTTACAAAAGATAATTCTATGCTCATCTTCAGCTAACCTCATCAAGAAAAAGCTTTTAAATGCAATAAAAGCAGGTTGAAGTGGAGAACATTCAGAAATACTGTATACAATGCATAAAAAGATTATAATCTGGTAAGTGGAACATGTACATCCTTTGCTTTGTCAAGACCAAATTTCACTTAAACTGGCTCATGCATCCACAATTCGGTGAAATTAAAAAAGGTGGTCGGGCCTATGCTTAGATAAAGAAGCAAGGAGCATATTGAAGTCCAAACCAATTGCTGGAATTATTGATCAAATAGAAAAGTGGGTTTATATATATATATATACATATATATATATATATACATATATATATATATGTATATATGTATGTATGTATGTATGTATGTAATTAAGAGTGTTATGGAAATGATTCTTCAGTAAAGTCACAGGTGAGAAAATGGAGAGAATATTCTCTGACTCATTTATTATCACAGTCTAGGTAACATGGATTTGCTATTCTATTTTATTTGGGGTACAGTCTGTACATACTAAATATACCATTTTCTTCTAGATTCTAGATTATGTAACAACTCTCATATATGGACATATACTGACAGATATAAGCACACAAGCGCTTACTTATTTCTTACTTGCGAGTGTATGCCTACAATGTATTTTGGGTGAGTAAATTGAGGAAATTAACTTACAATCCACTGAGGACGAAGGAAAGGCCTGCTGCATAAATCCTGCCACCACTCTCGCCTTTGTACATGACCAGGCGGCTTCCGTACCAAGCCAAGAAAGCCCAAATGGCAAAAGAAAGGCCGGTACTTCCCACGGCCAGACCTTTGGCTATGCCTTGTTTAATTCCTAGCTTTGTTGTTCTCTCCAAAATGGAAGAGTACCTCTCAAGAATACGTCTCTCGGCAGTGAAGGAATAGACTGTTTTGATGGAGCTCAAGGCCTGCTCTATGATGGAGTTGGCTTTACCATATTCCTTTTGGCACTTCTTCGACAGAAAGAGAAGGTACTTGCCGTATATCAATCCCGGTATTATCAAGAGAAGCAACAATGGGAAGGCCACCAGGGAGAGCCTCCAAGAGAAGTAAGTGGAAAATGCGAGGCCCGAGATGAAAACCGACGCATGCATGAGAAATATCGGCACCTGAAGAAGATTGAAACAAACGATCAACATGAATCAAGCCAAAAAGGTTGATAGAAGGTTGATGCGTTCTGTGGTACAAAAGCACAATAAGATTTGACAGACTATCATCTGAAGAAAAATGGTAAAATAAAAAAAAAAAAAGCTGCTTCTGCTGATTTTCGTAGAATATAGTTCCTTGTAACTCAAGAATTAGAAGTTCAAGGCCTGTCTCGTGCATAAATTCTTTTCACTTTTCAGTCTACTCTTGTTGTTCAGTTTCTTCACACAACACGAAAGGCGATTCTCCTAAACTGAGAAAAAGTTTCCTTGATTCCTGGCTTGATATACTTTAGCAAGGGTGAAATTTCATAGAAATGTAATCATTTTCGTGAGCACAACAAAGTGAATTGAACCTTGATGCAAATAAATATGAACGAGAATGTTTTCTAAAAAAGGTAAAAGGATTGAATCAGAAAATAGTCATAAGGTCGTCTCATGAAAAGGTAAACACGCCCTTTTTTTTAAGCTTATGTTAGTGCAACAAATACAGTACCTTTTCACTAAGAACTTCACCAATCAGACAGGTATCTTTTGAGATGCTATTGATGATTTCCGATGTAGTGGCCTCTTGCGAATCAAAGAAGCCAACCTCTTGTCTGAGAATGGCCTCCAAATACTTATACCGGATCTTTAGTACCTGTCGCTCGCTCGTTTTGCTCCAACAATATCCTTCTGCAAGCATTTATAATAAGAACTTTTCATCAATTAGATTGATACCTTTTTTCAAGAACATTAAAAGCATGGGTAAATTTTACTGTCTGTGTAACTTGAGATACTTTCTCTAGAAATTTTTTGGGCTTTTAGGGTTTCCCAAAAAAACCCACCAAAGACATTCTCCAAAGTAGTCTATTTCTTTTCTTTAAATTATACTTTGTTTGTCCATTCCAGTGACAATGGTGTCTCCCCATTTGAGTACAACACTTTGATGAACTTATAGATTGTGGGTCTTGTGAGAATAAATTACCATGCACGCTTTGAATCAAAACACCTCGTGTCCTTGGAAAGCAAAGCAAAAGGAAAGCTTGAAAAATTTACCCAAAAAAGCCACGAGCATGACTGCTAATCCCAAGTACACAAAGCTTAAGCTGCACTGTGAACACAAAATCCAAAAATAGAAATTTGTGAGTAACTCGGGGAGGGGGAGAGGGAGGGGGAGGGGGGGAGAGAGAGAGAGAGAGAAGTGGGTTTCTCTATATATGTTGACTATAACTTACCTGTTCCACTTCATCCATGAAGTGGCCATTGTTTTGTTGGGTCTGACCGAACCCTAAGCTATTCATGAGACGGCTAGCAAAAACCAGCAAGCAGTTGGTGGACATGCCATCTCCAATAGCTCCGAATGTTCCCAATAGCATGAGAACAACATCAACCCAGTCAGCATATCTGAAGATTATTGCCACTGACTTTTTTGTGCCCTTGTTTCTATTTCTCATTCGATCTCCTTTCTCTATCTCACCCTCTTGTGGAGAACCCATTTGGCCAACTGCAACTTAAAACCGTTTGATGTAACCCTTTAAGAAATGAGAGAGAGAGAGAGAGAGAGAGAGAGAGAGAGAGGAACGCACAAAAGTAAACACCTGAGCTTCTCACCTCTATATAGAGAGGGAGCCGTGAGGCATGAGGATGATTATTAGGTGTGTTTCCAAAGAATCAGCCTCACCATCAATTATCAACTCATTGATGTGTGCATTCGTAGAAAAAAAAAGGAATAATAATGCACAATCATGTGTGTTTGGTGGTTGTTACTTTCAGGCAGCATCAAGGGGAGGACTTCTTTGTTTTCTTTTTTGGTTGTTTTTTTTGGTCTGATAGAGGAAGGACTTGACCACCCCCATTTTTGTAGATTGTCAAAGAAAGATGACTGAGACCACCGTGTGGCAGAAGCAAAATATATTGTTTCTCCTCTTGTCCTTGTCCCATTTCCTTTACTTTTGGGTTTAGTTTAGTAAATGTGATGAGGGCGTGCTTTAAGAGCATGTTGCTTAAAGTCTCCCTCTTTTCCTTTTGGTATTATATGGAAAAGAGGATCGGTTTCGCATTATAATATGTCATGGTGCTCTGGTCTCATTGGCTGTGGCTGCACACAATTGTATAGCCTCAAGCAAGCACCAAGAAAATATGGAAAATTACAGGTTTTGTAAATGATGGATCTTTCATGAAAGTATGAGGAGGATGACTATATGTTTTGTCTCCATTTTCCCAGAATTAACCAAAACAAATAAAATAATGCAATGATCATCGGGCCCCAAGAGGGTTTGGTCGGTGGAAAAAATTTCAGTTGCTGCCAGAGTAAGTTTCCTGTTGGTACTCCAAATATACTCACCTATCCACTCTGATTTTTGTGTGAAACACAGTGTTATCTTTTTCTAGATCTGATGTTGCATTTTCTTTTAAAGTTTTAAGAAAATTCACTCCAAGTGAATTCAATGCCGGCCAGCTAAATGGGTATAAAACTTGTAAGGGCCATGTTTCTTCAGACCAGGTCAGAAGGGGCAACTCCATCCGACCATGATTGCAAGTTAGATTATTTTAGCTCCCAACCAGGAGATGCTAGATTATTTTAGCTCACTGTAACTGAGCCCAATCATCAGCAGCCTTAGCTCCACCAATTTCTGTATGAGTACATGTCATAACTAAAGTCACATTTCCATGACAAAGGAAACACATGAACGACCGTCACGTGTTCTAAATATGTGACTCAGAATATTTCAGTGATTTGACATAAAAACATGCTTCAAGATAGAGAAAAAAAAAAGAAAAAAAAAAGATAGAGAATTTGAAGATTCCCTGAGAAAGCACATCTGCATATTCATCAACCTCGAGAAAGAAATGGAAGAACAGCACCCCTGGTGGAGAAATGAAGAACGAAAACTAATAAAAATAAAAAAGGTGATGAAAGATGGGGACCCTTCTCTCTTTGGAGGCATATTCCTCCAAATCTTGGTTGGGTCACCTGCATCTTTGGGAGCTATAGCTACATTCCACTATACCCTTAGCTGTTCAATTTGGACCCTCAACCTCTTTGGACCTATTACTCAGGCTTTGTCTCTTTCTTTGCTCCTTTTCTTTCTAAACTGATTTATACTTGCTTTTTCTTGATCAACTCTTTTTTGCTAGAACCTTATTTGGACCAAGTGTGGAAGCTCCCCAATCACGCATACAGACACCCAAAAGATGATGACCCTTACCCTGTTCACAAGGGATAACCCTAAAATAGAATATAAAGTACTTGGGTATTGTTTTCCAGTTATAACCCTTTTGTTCTCCAAGTTTGCAAATTCCTACGGGATCACGTTTGACTAACATATTTCACTACTCGATTATTTTCAACTTTGAAGTTCTTCAATGAAAGAAAATTGAGGTCACATATAGTTATCAAAAGAACTATCCCTTTGTCTCTTTTTCACTAACCCGATACAAGTAAAGGAAGTCAAGACGTATGTGTAAACAGTCTCAATGCCAAACACCATATTGACTCTATGCACCAATTTGTCATGGGATATACCACGTAGGATATAACGGAGAAAGTAATGTACATGAAATATAACACTTAAATGCTATTTTTGAGGGTCTTGCCAGTGTATTAGAGCATATGGAGATTTTTTGTAGAGGCTAAGTAGTATGTTCAAAACATTGCCAAGCATTTACGCCAATATTGTAAGTCTCTCAAATTCCATAATCGAATTTTAATGTGAATCATTTACCATAGAAAATCAATCTGAATCCAAAACACTGAAAAGTGTGAAGATACAGATACATGCATCCACATGTCATTGTTTAAAAATTTACCTAAACAAGATAGATTGCCATAAGTCCAAAAGCGTACATATAATATCTATAAGGTAAGTTTAAAGAGAATACAATGTTAATTTAGCAAATGTACATGTGTTGAGAGTGTGCAAGAAATTGATATTTGAAAGTTTAAGTTTGTTAGGAAATATTTGAATCGTTAAATGATGAAATAAACTATTGGTAAAAATACACTATAGAAAGAATATTGTACCTATGGAAAGAGAAAAAAACTTTGAGATTTAAAAAAAAAAAAAAAAAAAATTAAGAAGGTTTTTTCAGGACAAAAGGCATCCAAATTATGATATTGAAGAACATGATACACAAAATAAAATCGCGAATTACGCATCCACCGTGGACTCCATTTTTGTATAATAAGTAACTAAGAATATTTGGGGAAGGACAAAAACGGTCGATGTCTCTTAAAAGTAAGAGATTCTCTTTGTTTTATATAGATAGTAAAAATGATTACCAAGACATGATTAATGCAATTAGAATTCATTATTTGATTTGCATCTTGTAAACTATAACAAAAACGTTTTGTCGTTGGTTATTAATTCCTATATAAGTTTAAAAAACATAATTTTTTTAACTAGTACTATTTTCATCCCTTTCGGAACTGAAAACACACATACTAGTTGATGTGCAATGATGAAATTAAAGAGTCCGTGCACCTATTTAGTGGAAAATATGCTTGAAATGCACAAAAACCGTGTGCTCTACTCTTTTCCCTTTATTTGGACGTACTACCTTTCTTTAAATCTTTATCTCGATTGGACGGGATAGGCATATTACCTTATTTTATTAGCTTTAGAGATCAAGATGTCATGGCCAAACATATATAGCGCGCAAATGCAATATAGAAAAGTACTATATTAAGACCTTCTACGAGAGAGATTATGGATTTGACCTAACTTTAGAAGCAACCGACCACCTTAAAATATTCCAACTTGTTTCTCGTTTTCATTTCTGCTTCAATGTATTGTTTGTAAAGATTGCATGACGCGTTGCTAAATTTCGCTCAAGTTGATCCTTGGCTTTTTCTTTTTCTTTTTGGCCTTATCGCCAAAAGTTGGACCGTTCACATCTATAAACTTAGAATAATTGTAGAGGTGCGAAGACCCTTTAGCATTACGTATTTCCAAAAAAAAGGAAAAAAAAAGGGTATATCTTCGTTAAGTGTTTAAACAAATGGATCCATGAATTTGATGGTTGACTAGTTTAAACTCTCAATGTGAATTTGTTGAGAATAGATTTTTGCAGCTTAATCTATTAGAATAACGCAAGCACCTATTAAGAAATAATGAAAGTCACATTAGACCTCCTTAAAAGGCACAAACCTTTCTCAAGGATTTGATTGATTTTATTTACCACATCGTTACTTGAACAAGTCAATCTATTATTTTTCCGATTTTGACATACTCTTTTAGGAAAATTCAAGGTTTTAGTGGCCTTCAAGAGTAATAACAAATGTGCCAAAACATTTTTCAGATGCGCTAAGTATGATGAGTGACGAGGTAATAATTGGGGAAGTTATCCAATTAGTTCTTACCATACTGTAAAGAAGCCAATCTAGTTTTGAACTTTTTAATTTTGTTAATTTAGTTCTAAACCTTTGTGTGAAATTCCAATATAGTAATGTTAGGTAATTTTTGCAGGAAATTACTGACATGACGGTAAACCACATAATATCACTAAGAATGCCTGGACCGCCACGTCAGTGAATTTCGACGAAAATCTATCAAAAACACTATATTGGAATTTCACGTAAATGGTTAGGTTTAAATTAGCAAAAAAATAAAAAAGGACTAAATGTGCATTTGTACTATATGATTAAGACTAATTAAGTAATTTTTCCGTAACAATTTCTTATTGATTGATTTGATATGACCAAATTTTTATACCTAAAGTATAAGTGATTTTAATACTCATTGGCACCAAAGAAAACTCAGTAAGATGATATCCCTGACCAATGTCTTCACTTCTAGTTCTCTCTGACTCAGCCGCCGCTTCTTTATACCAGCCACTTCCTATTCAAAAGCTTCTCTCGTGGAAACACAAGGCACTATCGTTTATGGACATGACCACCATACATCGTCCCCGATTACCCGCTCTCTCTCTCGACCATCCGTGGTCACGATTGTAACACTTTTTTTGACCTTATGATGGCGATGAGAGAGAGAGAGAGAGAGAGAGAGAGAGAGAGAGAGAAGGTTTATGATTTTTCTTCCTTGAAATAATATTTCGTGATTGAGTATTGTACATTTAAAAGAACCAATAGATGAGTTGACTAGTTCATCTCCTTGGAGATGTTAAAAAGACAAATAATTAACGGCCAATCCGGACAATAATTAGTCGACAACGCTACCAGAAACTTTTTGTCTCCAAAGACAAGAGAATCCTTCGGATTATATTTTTATTTTGCTTTATGTGAGTGCTAGAAGTACGAATCACTTAGTACATCCAATGCATATATTAATTGGAAGCATGTGCGGATGATGATCAGGACACTTAGTTTGACGAGCAACTCGGCATCCATGGATTTGCAGGAAGAATCCCAAATGAATTTGGCAAGTATGAAGGTCTTAATTAATTCCTTACTGATCTTTTTGGTCACGTTGTTCCTTGATCCTTTTATCTACAGTCGTTGTCCTCTATTATATCATATTAGCAGCACCAAATGGTTTATAGTTTATACCTCTTTCTAAACAAAGATCAATAATTATTTTACATCTTTTCATACCACGAGTACTGAAAAAACCATTGTCTTTTTTTTCCCCCAAATTTAGGATTTTTTTTTTTTTTTTTTTTTGGTAATTTTTCCAGCTACAATCAATCCCTTGATCAGTTGATTATTCAAATTGCTCACGTGCAAACATTGAAAATAATCCCAAGCCACGTCCGGGTATGGTCTAACTCGTCGTTTAGAGATTTGGTTGGAGGAACAAGAACGATGGCTTCAACTTCGAGAACGTGATAACGACGCTCTACTTTAGTACATAATTAAATGCACAAAGCTAACATGATTCTTAGTGCTTATTTTTCGATCACTTTTTTTAAGGTCCTTTTGTCTTTTGTCTCTTTTTTTTTTTTTTTTTTTTGGGTGGTCCTTTGGAAGCGTCAAAATCTATCAAAAGTTCCTCCTGATGGACAGCTGGAGTAAGATAGGAGACATTGTTTTGCTTTGAGTGGCTCAAAACATTTGCATTAAAGTTTGGCTTAGTAAAAAAGAGTTGACTCACAATGGGCATGAGCATCTTTTACCATTGGTAACTAATGCACATCACGCGTGTGAAAAAAGACGTCGCAAATATCATAAATTTTATAATACGTTTGCTCGAGTGCCATAACTTTTCAATTAATCACTTGTAAAGCACATTCACCATATTTTTGACACTTGTGGTGAAGGCATTTTGAAAATTATAGCACTTAAGGGATCGAATGAAAAATCATGATACTCAACTAAATAAAATATAAAAGTTAAGATACTTAAGTGATCGATTGAAAAGTCATAGTATTCTAGTGAATGTAAAACGAAAGTTATAGTATTTTTAGTGTCTTTATATTCACATGCATGTCATAAAATTTCTAGCTATGTGTAATTGACTTTTGCATGCTATATGTTCTTGAAATGCGAAAGAAATTTTTGGAGAAGAAGTTCATTTAACAGGATTAGAGTTCATGCTGCATTTTCAACATTCAAAATTTTTGTTATATGAAAGATTTGAGAGACCTTCTTGTCATCTTCATGATCGTAGGGAATCTGAGGATTTAATGTGCGAGCACTACCAGTTTCTTTTCTTTTCTTTTCTTTTCTTGTGGCTAAGAGCAACTGTTGATCTTAAATTACTATATAAATCCCTTAATTCTGGCCTTCTTGAATGCAACCAGCAAGTAAACCTTATTAATCAGACCACGTCGTGCTTTATTTGCTTATGTTGTGTAATTGTTTTTACTCCCATTTTCTCGCCTCAAATCCATCACGATTCGAATGATGCAGCTTTTACACAAATAAAACCGTGAATTTACGTCTCGCTTTAATTTTAATAGCATCTATAAAGAAACCCTAGAAATGTAGCCCAGATATCTAGGTAACTATTAGCTCACAAGGATCAAGGTAAACCCTAGCAAGAGAGCAAGACTGCAAGAGGAGAACTGAGAATTTTTCCTTTAATGTACTAACCACAGAATATTTTGGCACATTGATGGTTCTTTAAATATATATCACATCGAGGCAAATACATGAAGAAGCAAACGAATTGAAATTAGAAATTTTTTTTTTTTTAAATTCAAAGGAGGAAGTACTCGAAATACATATTTTGCGATAATTGTGGTAATTCATCATGCCATGCCATCGTATAATTTAACGCATAATGTATTTTTTTCCATGGTTGGTCAATAATCCATTTAGATTAAGCCATAAAAATAAACCCCACCATGCTGGGTTTAACAATTTTGTAAATTTTAACATTGGCGTAGGATATGAATATGTTTTGAATGGCGTGAAAAAGGTGGCTTCTCATATTCTTAGGCAACACGTGCCAAATTTCGGCAGCCGGTGGCGGCAAGCCCAACCTTGTAGCACCAGCATCGAAATTCACCCACGTTTTGGGAAAAACTAATAAACTAAAATGAGAAGATGGAAGGAGCCGGGAGAAAACGTCGCAGAAATGGACAAAGCTCCGACAATAGCGAGTGTTGCTCTAGTGGAACTTTGATACTTAGTGGGATTGGTTAAAAAGGTTCGATTCGACGACTGCGAAGGTTTCATAAATCCTTAATTTTCGAATTATTTCTTTTAATTGTAAGTTGATATTACATCAATCTAGTATAATAGGCGTTCTTATGTTGAACAGAAAACGTGATTTATCGTGGAACCGGGGTCGGTGGATCTAATGCCGAGTTGGCTAATTCATTTTGCCTAAAGTGTGCTTGACAACTTAAGTTAGCTAGAGTTCCATTTGCTGTGACATTCTTTTGACATAATCCGATTAATTCAATTTGGTATTCGCCATCTAATTTCATTATCTAACTCTTTGATGGCATGGAAATATTGAACTCCGCCATCCCTCTTTTGCATGTAAACTAAGGCTTCGTTTATTTCATTAAAAATTCATAATTTGAAAAAAATTTTATAAAAGTGATTGCTATATGAAATAACTCAATAAAAAATTTTATTATTAATAATTTATAAAAAATATTTTTTAAAAATGAAAAAAATTCACAATTTATTATTTAATAAAATGAATTTTAAAAAATATTTTGAAACATTTATTTTTAAACAAAGTCTAATGTTTTTTAAGAGAATCTCATCAATCACGTCAAGGGATCAAAATGGACACCCAGACTCCTAGAGTGCCAAAAGTTGACACAAAGTGACATTTAAGTGCCAAAATCGGAAAAGTAACATTTAAGTGCCAAAATCGGAGTAAAATGAATCACAAAATTTAATCAAAATGCCGACATGTCAAATTTTTGGCAAAACAAGTACAAAACGGCATCGTTTTAGTGCTAACGTGGTAAAAATTAATATAAAAATTAATAAAATAAATTTAATTTAAAATATTTAAAAAATAAAATAAAATATTAAGTTATTTAAAATATTTAAAAAATTTAAATTTAAAAAAAATGAGGGCCTCATCTTCCTTTTTCTAAAATTTTTTTAAAATTTTTTTTTTTTTTTAATTTTTTAAAATAAATTTTAAAATATTTTATTTTTATTTTTAAATTTTTAAATAAATTTAGTTTTAAATTAAATTAAATTAATTTTTATATTAATTTTTTATCACGTTAGTACCAAAACGACGTTGTTTTTGCATTGTCTCAAGCCATGTCAAAGCATGCAAAACAACCGTTTTGCACTTACTTTCTCGGAAATTACGTACGTTAATATTTTGGCTGAATTTTGATCGGCACTTAAGTGATCCATTTCTCTATGATTTTGGCACTTAAATGTTATTTTGTAATTTTTGCACTTAAGTGTCCATTTGTACTAACTTTTGGCACTTGAAGCGTTTTTGCCAATCAAAATGATTTATCATTTTGAGAAATTGTTGTCTTAATCATTTTGAGAAATTGTTGTCTTACTCCATAATTTTAGGGAATAGAACAAGATTTTTCTTTTTTTCTTTTTTAGTTGAATTCATGCAAGATTCAAAGTTTTTATAGAGATTTCATGTAATTATATATATTATTTTTTGAATCAAAGAATGATTTATGTTCCCCTAGGTCAACACAAAAACATAAACAAATGGCATGCGCAAGATGAGAATGTGAGGCTTTTAGTGCGCTATCTTCTTGACAACATAAGCAAAAGAACTTATTCTAAAGCTACAATTCTCAACGAATGCCTACTGTTCAAGAAATTCAATCGACCAAACTGATGGGCAAGTTTGGTAAAAGCGAAAGTGCACGAAAGGCAATGATGAGCAATGATGAGAAAACCCATGTAAGGAGGAATCAGCAGAACAAGAGTCTCCAAATAATTAAAAGATGGATATAGGGACATCTTCGAAAAATGATCGTATGAAAGATTGTGTCTATTCAAGGGAAAAGAAAATTATGGGGGGTTCAAGTTAAAATACGTGAAATGATGCAAAAAAGATTCTTTGGAAGTGATTCGAAGACGAGAAATCACGTTTTAATAATGTTTAGCGGTGACATTGAAAAGCTAATATAGAAGTAATAGGTAGGAACTTTAAAGATCCACGATCTTGAGTGCTTGGATCATATTAAGAATTTTTTACACTTGTAAGATCACAATAATGATGAGGTTTACTTTACTTTTGGGGGCAGGCTGGTTAATTATAAATTGGTGGGTGGTTGCAAAAGGATGGTATTATCTCGTTAAATAGGACCTAAAGTTAGCAAAAGATGTTAGATCTATGATGGCCCTATTTGGTTGGGCATTTGGAAAGCCCTTTGGAACTCTAAAGTCTCTTGGCCAAATGCTACGGTGTTTGGTTCATTTTTTAGGACGACTTTGGCGAGATGCAATTACATCTCCAAGTGGCTCTAAGAGCCTTTAGCCTAATGCAGCTCTGAAGATACTTTGGGAAGTTGTATCTCCGGAATGCAAGTCCCAGTACTGTTCATCTTCTCCAAAACCACTGCACACCACTGGAAGAAGCTGACTAGAGGCCGACGACCGCCGGCCAAGGGGTCGCATGCGCCAACGAGATGCCGACAACCGCCGCCTAAGGGTCGCCCGACGCCGGCGACCGTCACCGAAGGTTGCGCGACCTCAGGTACATCGCGCAACCTCAGGCGATCGTTGCTGGGGTTGCACCGCTAGATCCAGCGGTCCGGCCGCCAGATCTGATGGTCCGGCCACTAGATCCGATAGTCCGGTGGTCGGACTTCAAAAAAAGAATACAAATGTTTTTTTTTTTTGTTTTTTTAATTTAATAAAAATCCTTTACAAGTGTAAATTTTACTAAACGATATTTGCATTTCGGAAAACCCTATTCACCCAAAGATATTTGCATTTTGACAAATGCATTCCCCAAAAGCTGAACCAACTGGCCCGATGTCTCTATCTTTCTTTAGAATCTAATCTAGTTTGAATCATTTTCTTTGATTAGAAGAGCCGCTTTGAGTGAGAACATATTTCACTCATAAAGTTTTGACCTAGTAGAAAAGGAAAAAGACGAGCCAAAACTCAAGTGGATAGTTGAAAAATTGACATCTTTGCAATTCGTGGTATGAGGTATTGAAACCACGCCCTATGACTTATTCTGATACAGAATACACATCACCGTTAATTGATCAATGAGTCAATCTCATGGATGAGTTAAAATAGTTCACCCTATGATAAAATAAATTATCCAAAAAGTTCTAAACCTATTGGTAATAATCAATTTTATCATAAACCTTTCATTTGTGCCGATTTAGTTTTAAATCTTCTGATAACTTGCCAATTTAACACTAAACATTTTAATGATTTGCTTAATTTAATCCTTAAGATTAATTTTGATCGGAAATTGCTGACATGGCAGTCTATTTAGCACTAGCCATCCTACGTGGCATGGTTAGCATTGACGTGGACAATTTTACAAGTTTTAAAAAAAAAAAAAAATTTGAAGCATTTTCTTTATTTCTTCTTTTCCTTTCCTTTCCTTTTTTTCTTTTTACCTTTTTCCCTCTATCGACCATAGCCAGGTTCCCTTGATGGATGATAGCTTCAAGGCAAGGGCCAAACTCACTTGGGCGAGGGTTGTCCTCACTAGCCTAAAGATGTTTGTCCTTGTCCAAAACTCAAGTGGGTTGTCGCAAGATCGACATATTTGCAATTGGTGGTATTAGGCATTAATTGATCAATGAACTAAGTCTCATGGATGAGTTGAAATAGTTCATCATATGATGGGGCAAATTATCTAAAAAGTCGTAAACCTATTGTATGACTACCAATTTAGTCCTACTTCTCAATTATGTCAAGTCCTAAAACTTTTAATTGTGTCAATTTAGCACTAAAACTTTCAATGATTTGTTGATTTAGTCCTAAATCATTTAACAATTTGCCAATTTAATCATTTCAATAAATTTTGACCAAAGTCGCTGATGTGGCAATTTAGTCAACACTAGTTATCTTATATAGCATGACTAGTAATAACGTGAACATATATAAAAGAGCCTTTTCTCTCTCTTTTTATTAGGAAAATTAATCTCGTTGATGAAAACTAAAGAATCATTGAACCTATAGCTCACCATTGTAGCCATAGTATCACATGGAAAAATTACCCCATCATTCCCACACTTATTGAACAATGCAAACTCAGTTATAAACTTTTCATTAATGCAAATTTAGTCCTAAACTTTTTTATATAAAATTTCATTATTCTAGTCAATTTTCAACTGAAAATTGTTGTCGTCACAATCCAAATTATCATCAGCTGTCTTGCAAGGCATATCATTAGGTCAACGATTTTTGATACAAATTGACTGGAAGGGTTAGATTAGAATATCGTACAAAGGTTTAGAACTAAATTGGTAGAGTTTGAAAGTTGAGGACCGAATTGACATTCATACAAAAGGTTTAGGACTAATTGGACTTCTTCTCCATTATGCAGAGGCCAAAGCCTTTTCCTTGCGCCTTTAGTGAACTATGCATACATTCTGCTCTAAGACTCTCAATTTTTTAACTTTACCTATCTTTGGTCCATAAAGCGAATCTCAGATCTGGATTTACTTTAATCATGATGGTCATCATCATTCATCACTACTATAGTTCAAGCTAGAGTAGGACGTGATCAGATGTGAATCCATGGCTGCTTTTGTCCCCAGCCACTATTTTTAGTTGCTTGTGACCGTTCGCAATTGCCGTGAACAATGTGCTACGAAAGCGAAGGGTCACTTCAGACAAAAGATAAAAAGCCGAAAATCTTGTATGGTTATTGGCCATTAAAGGCGCAACACACCATAAAGCCGATAGCTGGGAGATGCCAAGTTTGCCAAAGCATTTACTTTGCGGTTCATACCCAGACAACGGAATTCGAGGATTGCTAGACTTACGAAGACTGATTTAGAGAATTGATGTATGAAGTGATGTGTTCGGCCGTGAATGGCCTTTTGAACAAGTGGAACATATTTAAGAATCAATACGGTTTGATATGTCACTTTGTCAATCGATTTTGTAAACCGGTCTTAGCAAGTCTGGTATTACTCACTTGATGTGATATATAGTTATCCGAACATAAGATGCATTTTCTAGACCCTTTTCTCTGTCATTGTCAAAGCATGCCTACTGGGTATGAGCAATGGGTTTCGAGGCACGCCCGTTGTATCTTTCAACTACAAAGTAAATTGCGAAGTTTATCTTCCAACATTAAACTTTTACACCTGATTGGTCTCTTTTGCATTTACGACCCCTCTTGTCTTGTTTTGCTATGAATATTTCAGGCAACTTGCTGTCTCAAAGCAACAAGAGAACGACAATACTCGGATTGAATCTGCTAGAACCATGAAGTGCCGTTCGAATCTGTCAATTGTTCACTGCATCGTGGCTTTTCCTAGTCATAGATTTATGGCCATGCAAAAGGTTATTACTTTTTTTCTTAATCGCCTCTTTTTCATTAGAATCTCTGTTGGACTATGTTGTGGAAGCTCCCCAACCACACAAGTAGATACCCCTAGGGGTGTGCAATGGAAACCGCCCGAACCGGGACCGGACCGAACCGGACTGGACCGGTCGATTTTGGGCGGTTCCCACGGTCGGCGGTCCGGTTCCCGGTTCCTAATCTTGGAACCGGCGGCCGGTTGGTCCGGTTCCCGGTTCCAAGGTGGGAACCGGACCGACCGGACCGACCGGACCGGACCAAATTTTTTTATATATAATTTATATTCATATAATATATAAACACATATAATATATGAATATTATATATGAAACTTTTGCAATCGGAATTGCAATTTAGGTAACAACCTCTTATGTGGCCAAGAGACCACCAAAACTCTTGTTGTTACTCTTTATTTATAGAAAAACTCTCCTCATGCTCACACTCTCTCTCTTGCTCCCCTCACTTGCAAACGACAAGACACTTCAAGCCTTAAAAAGTCTTATATCGACTAAGCATTCAAAGTATACAAGAGAGATTGTCTATAAAACCTAAACCAAGCACAACCTTTAATCACGTTGTTCATGGATTTTATGCTTAAAATTAAGCATGAAACACATAAACTATGATTGATATTCACACAAGTGAAGTTTGAATATTTTGCACATGGAAATATGTGTGAGTAGTTTTATTAGATTGCTTGGAAACCGAATTTGATTGATCGGTTCGGAGCATGATTATTCTTTAGTGAATGGTAATTCTTTAGTGAAAAAAGAAAGTGCCAATTCTTTTGGACCGGACCGGACCGGACCGGAACCGATGGTTCGGTCCGGTTCTTGGTCCTAAGACCAATGGTCCGGTCCACGGTTCCCAAAATTGGGAACCGATTCTCCCGGTCCGGTTCCCGGTTCCACCTTGGAACCGGACCGAACCGGGAACCGATCACCCCTAGATACCCCAAAAGATGATGACCCTTTTAGCGAATTTACTCTTATGTGATGTTTTATTCACAAGGAAAAACCCTAAGTGAAAATATAAAGTACTTGGATATTGTTTTCCCAGTTTGAACCATCTTTTCCTCCAAGTCTTCAAATTTATATGGGGTCTTGCTTGGCTTACTTAAGTCCATTTTCAAGTCCCTCTTGACTGAGATCATAACGTTGTACATTCCACTTCTCGTATGTTTTCATTTCTGAAGGTCTTCTTTGAAAAGAAAATCGAGGTCACATAGTGTTGTCAGAAGGAGTTTCCCTTTATCTCTTTTTCGCTAACGCAATACAAAAAAAGGGAGTCAAGACGTATATATACAGTCTTGATGCC
The DNA here is from genome assembly GCA_014182575.1 of Eucalyptus decipiens. Classification (NCBI taxonomy): domain Eukaryota; kingdom Viridiplantae; phylum Streptophyta; class Magnoliopsida; order Myrtales; family Myrtaceae; genus Eucalyptus; species Eucalyptus decipiens. The sequence goes on along the minus strand of CM024611.1, from coordinate 12,539,337 downwards.
AAACACCATATCAACTCTACGGACCAATTTGTCATTTCTTAGGATATACCACGTAGGATATGAAGGAGAAACTGATGTACATACACTTAAGTGCTATTTTTTAGGATCTTGCCCATGTATTAGAGCACACGAAGATTATCAATACATATAAGGTAAGTTTTAAGATAATATGATGTTAAACTAAAAATGTACATGTGACATGTGTGTGCAAGAAATTGATATTTAAAAGTTGAAGTCTGTTAGGAAATATTTAAATAGTTAAATAATGAAATAAATTATTAATAAACATATGGAAAAATAAAATTTTCAAGATATAAAATATTTTTTAGAAGGTTTTTTTTAGGACAAAAGGCATCCAAATTATAATATTGAAGAACATGAGACACAACATAAAATCACGGAATTACGCATTCACCTATGGACACGATCTTTATAAAATAAGTAATTAAGAATATTCGAGGCAAAAAGAAAGCGGTTGATGTCTCTTAAAAGTAGGAGATTTTCTTTATTTTATATAGATAGTTAAAATGATTACTAAGACATGACTAGCTCAACTAGAATTCATTATTTGAAATTGTATCTTTTAAATTAAAATAAAAATGTTTTATTCGTTGGTTGTAAATTCCATATTAGTTTAAAAATGAACTAATTGTTCTAGCTAGTACTATTTTCATCCCTTTCGAAACTGAAAAAACACACTCTTTTCTACGTGCAATAAAAAAAAAATAAAATAAAAGAACCTATGCACCTATTTAGTGGAAAATTTGCTTGAAATGCAACAAAACCGTGTGCTCTACTCTTGTGTTTTTCTTCGTACGTAATTCCTTTCTTCAAATATTTATTTTATTGGACGTGAAAGGCCTATAACCTTATTCTATAAGATTTAGAGATAAAGATGTCATGGCCAAACATATATGATGCGCAAATGCAATATAGAAAAACATTCTGTCAAGAAATTCACATGAGAGATTATCGTTTTGAACTAACTTCAGAAGCAACAGACCACCTTAAAATATTCCAGCTTTTTTCCAGTTCTCATTTCTGATTAGATGTTTTTGTTTTCGTAAAGATGACATGAGTGTTGCTAGATTTCGCTCCAATTGATTCCTTGGCCTTTTCTTGTGCTTTTTGGCCTTTTGGTAAAAGTTCGGACCTTCGCATGGATAATTAAATTCAGCATAATGCAGAGGAGCAAAGACTTTTCACCAATACTTGTTTCCAAAAAAAAAAGAGGATCGTGGTATATTTTCGTTAACCGTCGAAACAGATGGATCCATGCATTTAGAGGTTGGCTAACTTAAAGTCTCGACATAAATTCGTTGAGAACAAACTATTTCAGCTTCACGGCTCCGCCAATTTTACAAACCAATCACATATAAATAAATATATATAATAGTATTGGAACAGGAAATCGATTGACTTTATTTACCTAATCATTGATTCAATGAGTGCATCTAACATTTTTTTTTTTTATTATCTGATTTTGCCAGATCTTTTTGGTGAAAGTTCAAGGTATTATAAATGAACAAAGGCTTTTTACAAAAGGACTAAGTTTGGCTACTGATAAGGTAACAAACTATTATTGATTGATTTGATAAGACCAAAGTTAACAATGAGGAAATTATCTAAAAAGTTTTAAACCTATTGCACTTTTATCAATTTAATCATAAATCTTTCAATTTCGCCAATTGAATTATAAGTCTTTTCACGTTTTATCAGTTGAATTTATTCGGTCAAATTTGATCATAAATTGTTGACGTGGAAACCAATCATATTACATGGCACAATCGATGCTGATATAGATAATTTTCATGATATTTTAATATTTTATTGATTTATTTAAGTATTTATTTATTATTTTTTTTCTTCTTTCTTAAAATCATAGGCCGGCGTGTGTGGTGAGGGTATTGTTGCCTTCGCAAGCGAAGAAGTGAGGGTGTTGGCCCTCGCCTAAATCCAGACAAGAACAGGTGATTACTGAGAGAGGGAGAGAAGGTCTTGGATTTTTCATGGGGTGGTGAAAAATAATAATTTGCAATTGAATGTCGTACATTGAGGAGAGCCGACGTAAGAGCTGACATCGACAAGGGAGTAACCATTGGCTGATCCGCGCCAACTTCATCTTGACTGGTCCGCTTCCTTGGACGAGATAAAAGGACAAATAGTCCGTGATCAATCTAGGCAATTATCAACAACTCCCATCTTTTCATCTCCAAAGAGAAGAGAATCCTTCGGATTATATATTTATGTTACTTGATATAAGTGACATATGCACGATTGACTTAGTACCACCGATGCATAAATTGATTGGAAGAATATTGTAATGATGATCAAGACGCTTAGTTTGACTGGCAACTCGGCACCCCTGGATTCACAAGAGGAATTCCAAATGATTTTGGCAATTATGAAGGTCTTGATTGATCAATTAATTAACTTAATAATCTTTTGGTCACGTTGCTCCACAGTACTCTCATCGATTGCGCCATCATATGGTACATCCGCATCTCCTAAACGACTATAGTCGTTGCCCTTTATTATATTATATTAGCAGCACCAAATGGTTTATACTTTATACCCCTCTCTAACCAAAAACTAATAATTGTTTGCATCTTTTCGTACCACGAGTACTGAAAATTCGTGATTCTTTTCTTTCTATTTTAATCGGAGGGGCTTGTTGAGGGTCACGAGGAAGTTGCAAATTAGAGAACTAGGAAAAGCCCCAGTTGGAGCAAACTTCCCCCTATGATCAGTCTCTTGATCAGGTACTGCAAATGGACTCAAGCGATGTTCGTACATGGTCTAACCCGTCGCTTCGGAGGTTTCCCGGGAGGAACAAGAAAGATGGCTTCAACTTACACAGCATGATAATGAGACTCTACTTTAGTACATGATTAAATGCACAAAGCTAACATGATGCTTTATCGTTATTTTTCCATCACTTTTTTTTCTATCCAAAGTTCCTCCTCATGGCAGATGGAATAAGATAAGAGACCTGTGTTTTTGCCTTGAGCGCCTCAAAATATTGCATTGTAATTTGGCTTAGTAAAAAAGAGTATAGTTGCAACGGGCATGTTTTACTTGAATATCGTAATTTTTCAATCAATCATTTAAGTGTCATGACTTTTAAAAAATATTCACTTGAATATCATAATTTTTTTTTATAAATTTAATGAGCATTGTAACTTATAATCAATTACAAAGTTACAACACTTTAGTGAGCGTGGCACAAAAATTACAAAAATAATGACCATTTTGGTGCCTTTATACTCCGTGCATGTCATCAATCGCTAGGTATGTGTAATCAATCTTTGCACGCTATATACTCTTGAAATGTAAAAGATTTTTTTCGAGAAGGAGTTGACTTAACAGGATTAGAGTTCATGCAATCATCTGAAATAAAAGATTTGAGAACTTGTCTCCTTCATGATGCTAGGCAATCTTCGGATTAATCGTGCGGGCACATCATTCTTTGTTTTTCTAATGTCGTGTAATTACTTTAACTCCGATTTTAACGCGTCAAATCCAGCGAGATTCGAATAATGCAGCGTTCGATGTAGCCTACACATATAGGTAAACCCTAGCAAGAGCTCAAGAGGGAGAACTTGGAATATTTTTTTTCTTGATCTACTAAGCACAGTGGCGTGCTAAAAAAGAAAAGGAGAATATTTTGGCTCATTGATAATTTCATCACGTCGAGACACAAACATGAAGAAAATAAACAAGTAAAATTAGAATTTCTCGAAATTTAAAAGGCAAAATTAGTGGAGATGAACATGGCGATGTTCCCGTCTTGCATTTCGAATGCATAAAGTATATATGTCAGTGATTGGTCAATAATACAATTGGATTAACCCATAAAACTGAACCCCGACATGCTGTGTTTAACATTTTTATAGAGTTTAACTTTGGCGTATTTATATGAATAAGTTTGAGCTTTGAATGGTGTGAAACGTGGCTTCTTGTATTCTTAGGCAACATGTGCCAAATGACAGCAATTGATGGCAACAGACCTAACCTAGTACCTCTATCGACATTCACCCATGTTTTGGGGGGAAAAAAAGACAAACAACAAAATGGGAAAATGAAGGGGGCCACGAGAAAATGTTGCAGAAATGGACAAAGCTCCGACCATCGACAATAGCAAGTGTTGCGCCAGTGGAACTTTGATACGAAATGGATTGGTTAAAAAGGTTCGATTCGACGACTGCGAAGGTTCCGTAACTCCTATTTTCGAATTATTTTTGTCTTAACTGCAGGTTGCTTTTATATTTATTTAGGACAATTGGTGTCCTTATGTTAGCAGAAACGTGATTTAATTTGGAACATTGGACCGGTGGGTCTAATGCCGAGTTGGCTAGTTCATTTTTTGCTTAAAGTTGTACTTAACAACTAGTTAGCTTTGAGTTCCATTTGCTATGACTTTCTTCGTGCATTATCTGATTAATTTGCTTAGCCATTTGCCGTCTCTTGTCCCTCTTTTGCACGTGTTCTAATGCTTTTTGAGAGTCTTCCATCTATGGCGTCTCTTAGTCAAAATAATTTATCTTTTTTGAAAAATTGTTGTCTTGCTCCATAAAGTTTAGGAAATGGAACTAACATTTTTTTACTTGGTTGAAGTCATGTAAGATTCAAAGTATCTGTCGGTTTCTTTTAATTATTAGGTGGTTGCACATATTATTGTCGGAATCAAGGAATTATTTCTGCTCCCCTAGGTCAACACGGAAACATAAACAAATGACATACGCAGGATGAGAACGTGGCTTTTTTAAGTGCGCAATCTTCTTGATCTCGCATGGCAACTGTAATTATTATAAAGGTACAATTCATAATGAACAGCTTCGAAATTAAATGAATTCAATCAAACCGAACTGATGTGTAAGTTTGGGCAAAGCGAATGTGCACGAAAGCCGATGATGAGCAATGATGAGAAAAATCATACAAGGAGGGAATGGAAGAACAAGTGTCTTCAAGTAATTAAGTGATGGATGTAGGGACATTCACGAAAAAGACAGTATGAAAAAAGAAAAAAAAATGTGGGGTTTCAATTAGAATATATAAAGTGATGCAAAATAATTCTTTGGAGGTGATTTGGAGACATAAATTCACGTTTTCATAATGTTTCAACAAACAATGAGATTAGAAATCTAATATTAAAAAAAAAAATGGGTGGGAACTTTAAAGAAATGTGATCTCAAGAATGCTAAGAATTTTTTATACTAAAGTGATACAAAATAATTCTTTTGAGGTTATTTGGAGACGTGAAATCACGTTTTCATAGTGTTTCCACAAATAGTGAGATTAGAAATCTAATATCAATAAATAAATAAAAAATGGGTAGGAACTTTAAAGAAACATGATCTTGAGCGCTTGGATCGTGTTAGTAAAGTGCTACAAAATAATTCTTTTGAGGTTATTTGGAGACGTGAAATCACATTTTCATAGTGTTTCCACAAATAGTGAGATTAGAAATCTAATATCAATAAATAAATAAAAAATGGGTAGGAACTTTAAAGAAACATGATCTTGAGCGCTTGGATCGTGTTAGTAAAGTGCTACAAAATAATTCTTTTGAGGTTATTTGGAGACGTGAAATCACATTTTTATAGTGTTTTCACAAATATTGAGATTAGAAATCAAATATAAGAGAAATGGGTGAGAACTTTCAAGAAACACAATCTTGAGCGCTTGGATCATATTAAGAATTTCGGACACTAAAGTGATACAAAATAATTCTTTAAGGCTATTTGGAGATAAGAAATCACATTTTTATACTGTTTCCATAAATAGTGAGATTAGAAATCTAATATAAGAGAAATAGGGGGAACATTAAAGAAACACAATTTTGAGCACTTGAAACATGTTAAGAATTTTTTACACTTGTAAGAGCACAATGATGACAAGGTTTTACTTTACTTTTTGGGGCAACTTAGTTAATTATAAATTGGTGGGTGGTTGCAAAAGGATGGTGTTATCTCGTTAAATAGAACCTAAAGTTAGCAAAAGCTTTGGGAAAAGGATCAATGCTATTAAGCTTAGAACTATGAAGTCTCTATCTCTCTTTAGAATCTAATCTATAGTTTTAATTATTTTCATTTATGAGAAAAGCCGCTTTGAGTGAGAATATCGCTCATAAAGTATTGACATAGTAGAAAAGATTAAAAAAAGAGCTAAAACTCGAGTGGATTGTCCAAAGATTGACATCTGTGCAATTGATGGTATGAGGCAGCGAAACTGCATAGTATGGCCGATTCTCAAATTACAGGTTAATTGTCTAAAAAGTCTCGAGTATTTTGTACAACGGTTAATTCCGTTTTAAAATTTTTAATTTTATCAATTTAATCACAAATCTTTGCGTGAAATTTCAGTGTAGTCCTTCCGTGTCAATTTTCTTCAGAAATCACTGACATGATGATCCAGTTATCAATGGCCAAACTACATAACACATCACCACATTACCGATTGATTTTTAGTAAAAAATTACTAGAATGATTACATTGAAATTTCATACAAATATTTATGACTGAATTGACATTCTGACAATGGGTTTAAGACCGATTGAGTAATTTTTTTTCAAAATATGTATGTCTCTTTAAAGCGCGAATGATAACCATTCTACTCGTAAATTGATTTCGGAAGAGATATAGATTTTTCTATTTCGATTCTCGAATGAATTTCTAAATAAAAATACCCATTCAATAATGACATAAAATTTTTATTTTTGGAATAGAAATTCGTTTGATAATAACATAAAATTTATCTCTCCCATGCGTTGACGGTGTTGGACAGCGGCTAACAACCAATGGCAATAGACGGCAACTAGTGGGCTGCGAACAATGGCGGTGGCGGCAGATGGTGACTGGTGACCATTAGAGGCGGTGGTAGATGGTAGCTAGCAATGGTGACGACGGATGACAACCGGTAGCAATGGACGGCAACCGAAGACGGCAAATGGCAGCCGGCAACTGGCAACACTAGTGGTGACTGATGGCAGTGGTGATAAACGATGGCGATCGACAACAGCAAATGGCGAATGATGGCATCTAGTGACAATGGATGGTGGACGATGGACAGCGGTGGCGAATAGCAACCGATGTTCGATGACCAGTAGACTATGATGGCGAGTAGCAATCGATGAATAACGATCGAACAAACGATAGACGGCAGCCAGCAGTGATGGATGGACAGTTGGCTAGTAGCGATAACAATCAATAAGAAGAGTTTTTATTTCTCAATTCTGTTCTAAAAATAGATAAGTAAAAAAAATTTACTTTTGATTTATATTTCGAACTTATTTCTAGAGTAAAAATCTATTCCAAAAACAGAAAAATGAAATAATTTTACCAAACGGATTAATGTTCAAGAAACAAGCCTGGATCAGAAAAATAGTTTTTGAATAGAAATATAAAAGTTATCATATGCGCCCTTAGTGACTAATGAGCCAATCTCATGGATGAGTAGAAAATATTTCACCTAATGATCTAGTCATGCTTTAAGTTGACTCATTATTACAAAACACACACATATCTATAAAGGAGTATTTTTTTCTTGCTTTTCATTATGAACAAAATCAACCTCGCTATAAATTCTAAAGAATCGGGGAAATTGCAGCTCTTAACTTTAGCCATGATATGGAAAGGCCCAAAGGTTTTCTTTATCTTTTGGGAACTATGCAATGCATCGTGCTCACTAAGGCTGTTAAAATTTAACTGTCTTTTGTTCTTGGAGCGTATCTCGGATCGAGATTTGCTTTGATGGTGATGGTCATCATCACTACTATAGTTCAAAGCTAAACTAGTACGTGATCGGATCTGAATCCTTCGCTGCTTTTGTCCCCTGCCACTATTTTTAGGTGCCCATGACCGTTTCGCAATTATCGTGAATGATGTGTTGCCAAAGCGAAGGTTCGCTTCAGACAAAAGCGAAAAAGCCGAAAATCTCGTGCTGGCCATGCATGTTTTGGGGCCATTAAAAGCACAACCGCACTATAAAGCTGATTGCCAGGAGATGCCAAGTTTGCCAAAGTATTTACTTTGCGATTCAAGTCCAAATCATGAAATTTGAGGATCACTTAAGACTTATTAAGACTGGTTTACATAATACGATTTGTGAAGTGATACGTCGGATTGTGAATGCCTTTGAATAAGCGGGTCATCTTTAAGAATCGATAATAGTCTAGTACATCACTTTGTAAATCAATTTTGTAAACTGGCCTTAGCAAGTCCAGCATTAATCGACCGCTGATATGATGTATAGTTATCCAAACATACGGTGCGTATTTCAAGACTCTTTTCTCTGTCATTTTCGAAACTTGCCCATTGGGTTATGAGCAATGGGTTTTGAGGCACACCTGTTATATCTATCAACTACAAAGCAAATTGCAAAGTTTATCTTCCAACATCAAACTTTTACACCTGATTGGTCTCATTTAGGTTCACGACCCCTCTTGTCTTCTTTTTCCATGAAATTTCAGGCAACTTGCTGTCTCAAAGCAACAAGACAACGACATAAATCGGATTGATCAAAACATAAAGAGGAGCTATAGCCATCATGAGGTCCGGTTTCATTCTGCTAATTTGTCATGGATTTATGGCCATGCAAAAGGTTACTACTTTTCGAGCCATCGATCATGTGCGATCATCGTCTTTCCGCCAAATGGTCAAAGTCCAAGCGCACTAACCCAAAGACGGGTCGGGGAATGCCGACGCTCGCTGCTCCTGCCGATCGCCCGACGTCCAGTTTAACATTTTCATGCGAAATCTATACTTCCCTTAGGAAATCCAAATTCTTTAATTTGTTCTCCTCGAGTTAAAACTCGCCTATAGTACTCAACGTCATGTTGAGGAAATTTCCCAAATTAATTTTGAAAATTGATAAAACTTATCCTGATAAAGATTTTGATTCTGATTATAAGTATTTTTCAGGTGGAAAATATGATGGGATGTGATCAAACGTTATCAATCAGAACCAAAATCATGACTCTCTATCAAACAACTAGAAAGGAGATAATATCCTTGTGCAAAAGCTAGTAGCGATTAGTTGGATTCCATACCATATTTATAAGGAGTTTTAAAATGAAAGTCAATGAAAGTCTTCCTAATATCTATTGGTGATTCAACTTTTTTGAAACAACTTATTTGAGGCGAAACATACTTTCCAACTTGAAGCACTCAACTTATAGAAATCAAAACTATTGTATGGGCAAGAAAAATTATGGGAAGCATCAACCTCGGCAATCTTGAAACAATTGGTTCTTCTTGAGGAGATCCAAGCCAACGAGTAGGTTGGCTAGATAAGTCCCTCTGGAGATATGTCCAATGGTCAACTTAGAATAGGACAAGTATAAAAGAGGTTTCAAAAATTAAAGGATAAAAAATTCCCATTAACGAGAGTTGAAGCTTTTATATTTAAAGTCTAAAAGTGTTTTGTTATCTTGTACTTTTATCTCTGTGAGCATCATTGTGTAACCATTTAAAGGTTAAGAGTGTGTGAAGAGTTATACACACAAGCTTGAGCTCAAATTTTATAACATATGATTGGTTCTTATTAGTGGATACCAGCCAATAGGCTATAGCGTGAAAGAGTGGGTGTAGAGTTACAAAAGCCGAACTACTATAATCTTTTATATGCAATTATTTATCCTAACTCCTTTTATTTATTGCGATATAATTGTATAATGATAAGATCTTGCCACTTTGTTAGAAGTTGTCTCGCTGCAAAATTTGTTTGAATTTTTCATTTCCATACAATCACCTATTCACCCCCTTTATATGATAGATCTAGCCATCACAATTGGTATTAGAGCATGTTTACTCTTAATTGAAGCGTTGTATTACTTCTAAGTTAATGATCTTTCAATGACTAGTAACATTGCACTAGGTCTAATGGAAGGTCAGAGTCATACAAGGCCTTTATACTTCGATAAAAAAGATTACAACATTTGGAAGAACAAGATGAAAGCATTCATAGATCCACGGATCCTTAGAGTGGAATGTTGTTTTGAAAGGTGTAAGACCTAAAACTTCTTCATCCAAAGAAGAAGGCAAAAAACCCAGAAGTCTCATCCTTATCTGATGCAGACATCAGAGAAAAAAAGAAATCAAAAAAAGAAGAAGCATTTGATGCTAAAGCTGTTTATTCATTATATTGTGCATTATCTCCGTTTGAATATAATCAAATTTTTTTATGTGAATCTACGAAAGAAATTTAGGACAAGTTGCGGTGATGCATGAAGGAACTGATCAAGTTAAGGAGATGAAGATAAACATTCTTCTCCAACAATACGAAGCCTTCATTAGAGCTATTTGATTATTTAATATTTTCAAAAAAATTTGTTAAATTTTGTTTGGAAAGTTTTGTCATTATAAAAAAGGGAGAAATTGTTGAGGAAATTTTCCAAATTGATTTTGAAGATTGACAAAACTTATTTGGGTGAAAAGTCTGATGGAATGTGATTAGACCTTATCAATTAGAATCAAAATCATGACTCAATTATTTCCTTCTCTATGTATTCTATCAAATAGTTAAGAATAAGATAATATCCTTGTGCAACGGTTAGTAGCAATTAGTTGGATTCCATGCCATATTTATAACGAGTTCCAAAAGGAAAGTTTTGCTAATATCTATCGGTGATTCAACTTTCCTGTAACAACTTATTTGAGGTGAAACCTACTTTCCAACTTGAAGCACTTGACTTATGGAAACCTAAACTATTGTATGGGCGGCAGAAATTATGGGAATTATCAACCTCGACGATCCTGAAGCAATCAGATCTTCTCAACAAGATTTAGGCCAACGGGTAGATTGGCTAAATAAATCCTCTTGGAAGAGTATAAGAGGAGGTTTCAAAATTGAAGGGCTAAAAAATTCGAGTTGACGAGAATTGAAGCTTTTAATTCCAAAGTTTGAAAAGTGTTTGTGATTTTATACTTTCATCTCTGTGGGTATCATTGTGTAACCATTTAGAGGTTGAGAGTGTATGAGGAGTTATACGCACGAGATTAAGTGTTCAAAGCTCAGATCTTGTAACTTCCGATCGGTTCTTATTAATGGATTTCAGCTAATAGACTGTAGCGTGAGAGAGTAGACGTAAGCTTACATAAAAGCTGAACCACTATAATATTTTATGTGCAATTCTCTATCTTAACTCCTTTTATTTATTGTGATAGAATTGTACACTGGAACCACTTCATCAAAAGTTGTCTCACTGCATATTTGTTTAAATTCTTTCATTTCCACACAATCACCTATTCATCCTCATTCTAGGTGATAGATCTAACCATAACACTTCAAGTGAAAACAAGCCGCATACTCCCCAAAGAAGGAGTAGTTTCTCTCTTTTGGTAACCGTAATTTCCTCTAAATAGCTGCTTCCAACATCGTTGGCTGTATTATTCTGATTAGATTAAGTATTTCTAGTCGTATAATGTTGTTCCACTTCTTTCTCAATGCTTTATATTGTTGTACTTTTTGTATCGTAGGCAAAAATGGATCAGCAGCCTTATGACTGAGAACATAGTGGGACGGTAACATGGAGAAAGCAAAGGTATAAGCATAGTGCAGAGGGCAAAGGGCATAATTGATTCATACCTAAGCTCAAATCCAATCAACCAAGATCACTGTCGAACCGTTTGCTTGAAGATGTAAGTCGTGGAACTGTGCGGTTGTATAGCTGAGCTTTACACAAACTAAGGGTTTATTCGTTTCGCAGAAAATGACTTCCGGAAAAACGTTTTCCGGATTTTCCACATTTATTTGTTTCACGGAAAATGAACTAGTCAAGGAAAATGTTTTCCATCATTGAAAAAACACCTTTTTAAAAGTTTTCCACTTTTGAAGGAAAACGTTTTCCATAACTTCTTCTATCTTGCTTCTTTTTACCAATATATTTTTATTTTATTTTTATGCTTTCTTTTTCTTTTTCTTTTTCTTTTTTTTTTAAATCGAGTTTTTAATTTTTTTCCCTTTTCTTTTTTTCTTTTCTTTCTTTCCTTTTCATCTTCTTCTTTAGCAGCGGCCGGTGACTAGCCACGGAGGCGTCCGCGCGGCGGCCACGGCCGGCGACTAGCAAAGCAAGCCGATTCGAGCCTCGCCCTAGGCCGGCGAGGCTCGCCTAGCCCTAATCTAGCAAAGCCGAGATTGGGCCTCGCCAAATCGGGCGAGGTGGAGCTCGTCGGCTTGGGGCGGAGCTCGCAACTCGCCAAATCCAGCGAGCGGGTGAGGCTCGGGCCTCGCCCAAGCTTCGCTAGAGGTTCGCCGGGCTCGAGCGAGCCGTGAGCTTGCCGGATGGGCGACGGTGGAGCTTGGGCTCCCAATCCAAGTGAGCCCGAGCTCCGCCGCCAAATCCATCGAGCTCGCGGCTCGCCGAGCTGGGAAGCTCGCGGCGAGCTAAGGCGAGATCGGCCAAGCCTCGAGCTCGTCAAATCTCGGCCATCGGGTCTTGGTCGATCACGGAAGCCATTGTTAGGCAAGAAGGAGGCAGCGGCCATCGAAGGAGGAGAAGGAGGCGGCGGCGGAGGAAGAAGGAGGAAGAAGGAGGAGGAAGGAGGAAGGAAAAGAAAAAGAAGGAAAAGAAAAAGAATAAAAATAAAAATAACAAAATTTCAATTTTTTTAAAAAACAAATAATTAAAAATTCATTTTAAAAAAATATAAAAAGTAAAATTAATTTTTGGTCAATTAAAAATATTAAAATTCAATTTTTGATAATTTTTCTCAAACAATTAAATTAACTAACGAACGGTGGAAAATATTTTCCACTCAAAATTTAGGTTTCGGCCGAACATCGGAAAATAAAGTCATTTTCTTGGAAAATGATTTTCAGGAAAATATTTTCCGGAAACATGATATTTTTCTCGAAACGAACGGACCCTAAGATCTCTATCAAGTTATTGTCATGATTTAAGAGAGACTGATGAAGCGGGAAATTCAGAGGACCCAGTTCTGCACTTACACTTGAGGAACAAAGTGCCCTCTGAATTACTTGACTTGATTCTATCCGTCATGATCTTCACGCAAAATCTAAAAGTTGCATCCATGAAGATGCGGTCATGAACTCAAGGAATAAATCCAGCAGATCCTAAGTTTGGTTAACACATTAAAGCAAAGCAATGACTTTAACCCTCGACAAAATAAGTCGATTCATCCATTATTTCGTGATCGCAAGTTCCCTGATGAAAATCAAACAGTGCAGCTGATAAAAGGTGCCTTCGACAAAAACTGAATAGTTTTATGTGCAACTATATATGAATATGTTTTACTAAATTTAAGAAGTCGAGTACGCTAAAAAGCCGTTTGACTTTGAACTGAGATCTAGGTCGTTATCTTAATGAAACAGCCCGGATTCAACTTGAGGTGTTCATCAATGTTCAACACATTAAGTCAAAAATTGCTCGATCTGATTCTAGGTATGCCGCAGCACTACCAGGCCATGTCCAATGTCCAATTCGTTTTATCCGACTAGACCCTATTAATTGAACGGTGAGACTGATCTCGAGGGCACGGAATTACCATCCCAATACGTGAACATCAATGCTTTTGCACGCTCAAAAATTTGTGTTTTTAGGCTCCTTACGGTTGCTGAAGGTGGCCTTGCGAGCCATCTCAGCCATTCAAGACATGCAGTCCCATTCCATGTAGAATCATTGTAAAGTCCGAACATGTTAGATGACTCATGCATACCCATCCATATTTTACGAAACATTGTGATGGTCTATCATGTCATGTCAATTGTACATTTTGAATGCATAAACTATTTTTTCATAATTGGGCAATAATATAATTAGATCAACCCATAAAAATAAACCCCGACATGTAGTGTTTAACTTTTTTATAAAATTTGACGTTGGCGGATTTATATGAATATGTTTGAATGGTGTGAAAAGGTGGCTTCTCGTATTCTTAGGCAAAATGTGCCAAATTTCAGTAATTGATGGCAAGAGACCAATCTAGTACCTCCATCGAGATTCATCCACGTCTTGAAAAATGAAAAAGATAAAAACAAAATGAGGAAATGGTAGGGGGCTACGAGAAAATGTCGCAGAAATGGACAAAGCTCCGACCATCGACAATGGCGAGTGTTGCTCCAGTGGAACTTTGATACGAAGTGGATTGGTTAGAAAGATTCGATTCGACGACTGCGAAGGTTCCATAACTCCTATTTTCGATTTCTTTTTGTCTTAATTGCAGGTTGCTTTTACATTTATTTAGGACAATTGGTGTTCTTATGTTAGCAGAAACGTGATTTAATTTGGGACCATGGCCGGTGGATCTAATGCCGAGTTGGCTAGTTGATTTTTTGCCTGAAGTTGTACTTAACAATTGGTTAACTTAGAGTTCCATTTGCTATGTCCATTCGTCATCTCTCATCCCTTTTTTGCACGTGTTCTAATGCTCTTTGAGAATAATTTCTGCTCCCCTAGGTCAACACGGAAACATAAACAAATGACATACGCAGGAGGAGGACGCGGCTTTTCAAGTGCGCAATCTTTTTGATCTCACATGAGCAACTGTAATTATTATAAAGGTACAATTCATAATGAAAAGCTTCGAAATTAAATGAACCCAATCAAACCGAACTGATATGTAAGTTTGGGAAAAGCAAATGTGCACGATAGCCGATGATGAGCAATGATGAGAAAAATTGCTACAAAGAGGGATTGGAAGAACAAGTGTTTTCAAGTAATTAAGTGATGAATGTAGGGACATTTACGAAAAAGATAGTATGAAAAATGAAAAAAAAAATTGCGGGGTTTCAATTAGAATATATAAAGTGATGCCAAATAAATCTTTGGAGGTGATTTTCAGAAATCACGTTTTTATTGTGTTTCAACAAATGGTAAGATTAGAAATCGAATGTTAAAAAAATGGATGGAAAAGAAACATGATCTTGAACGCTTGGATCATGTTAAAAAATTTTACACCAAAGTGATACAAAACAATTATCTTGAGGTTATTTGGAGAAGTGAAATCACATTTTTAAAACGTTTCAACAAATAGTGAGATTAGAAATCTAATATAAATAAAATAAAATAAAAAAAGGGTGGGAACTTTAAGGGAATATGATCTTGAGTGCTTGGATCCTATTAAGAATTTTTTAAAGTAATACAAAATAATTCTTTTGAGGTTATTTGGATAAGTGAAATCATGTTTTTATAGTTTTTCCATAAATAGTGAGATTAGAAATTTAATATAAAAGAAATGGGTGAGAACTTTAAAGAAACACAATCTTGAGTGCTTGGATCATGCTAATAATTTTTTATACTAAAGTGATACAAAATAATTCTTTTAAGGTTATTTGGAGACGTGAAATCACGTTTTTATAGTGTTTCGATAAATAGTGAGATTAGAAATCTAATATAAAAGAAATAGGTGGGAACTTTAAAGAAACACAATTTTGAGCACTTGGATCATCTTAAGAATTTTTTACATGTGTAAGAGCACAACAATGATGAGGTTTACTTTACTTTTTGGGGCATTTTCGTTAACTATATATTAGTGGGTGGTTGCAAAGGATGGTGTTGTCTCGTTAAATAGACCCTAAAGTTAGCAAAAGCTTTGGGAAAAGGATCAGTGCCATTGAGCTTAGAACGATGATGTCTCTATCTCTCTTAAGAATCTAATCTATAGTTTAAATCATTTTCTTTGATGAGAAAAGCCGCTTTGAGTGAGAATATCGCTGATAAAATATTGACCTAGTAGAAAAGATAAAACACAAGCCAAAACTCGAGTGGATTGTCCAAAGATTGACATATTTGCAATTTGCGGTATGATGTAGCGAAATTGCATTGTATGACCGATTTTCAAATTATGGAAAAATTGTCTGAAAAGTCTGAAGTCTTTTGTACAGCGACTAATTCAATTTTAAACTTTTCAATTTTGTCTATTTAGTCGCAAACCTTCGAGCAAAATTTTAGTGTAGTCATTCCGTGCCGATTTTCTCTAAAAATCGCTTACATGATGATCCAGTTATCAACAACCAACCTACAAGTCATATTGCCATATTACCGATTGATTTCTAGTAAAAATTGATCAAAATGATTACATTAAAATTTCATATAAATGCTTTGGACTAAGTTGACATTCTTACAATGGGTTTAGGATTGATTGAGTAATTCTTTCTCAAAATATGTATCTCCCTTCAATGACCAATTAGCCAATCTCATGGATAAGTTGAAAATACTTCACCCAATGATCCCTTCATGCTTTAAATTGACTCATTATTACAAGACACACATATATCTATAAAGGAGTTTTTTTTTTTACTTTTCATTATGAACAAAATCAGCCTCATTATAAAATCTAAGAAGTCGGGGAAACTACAGCTCATTACTTTAGCCACGGTATGTAACCGGCCAAAGCTTTTCTTCATCTTTTGGGAACTATGCAACGCATTCTGCTCGCTAAGGCTGTTAAATTTAACTGTCTTTTTGTCCTCGGGGCGAATCTCGGATCAAAGATTTGCTTTGGTGGTAATGGTCATCATCACTACTACAGTTCAAAGCTAAACTAGGACGTGATCGGATATGAATCCGTGGCTGCTTTGGTCCCCAGCCACTATTTTTAGTTGCCTGTGATCGTTTCACGATTGTCATGAATGACGTGTGCTGCGAAAGCGAAGGGCCGCTTCAGACAAAAGCGAAAAAGCCGAAGATCACGTATTGGCCATGCATGTTTTGGGACCATTGAAAGCACAACCGCACTACAAAGCCGGTTGCTAGGAGATGCCAAGTTCGCCAAAGTATTTACTTTGTGATTCACGCCCGGACCACGAGATTGGAGGATCACTAGACTTATTAAGATAGGTTTACAGAATACAATATATGAAAGTGATGCGACGGATTGTCAATAGCCTTTTGAATAAGTGGGTCAATCTTTAAAAATCAATGACAGTCCGATACATCACTTTATAAATCGATTTTGTAAACCAGCCGTAGCAAGTTTGGTATTAGTTGACTGCTCATGTGTTTCAAGGCCATTTTCTCTGTTGTTTTCTAAACGTGCCCACTGGATTAAAAGGCAATGGGTTTTGAGGCATGCCTGTTACATCTCTCAACTACAAATTAAATTGCAAAGTTTATCTTCCAACATCAGACTTTTACACCTGATTGGTCTCATTTTACGTTCACGACCGCTCTTGTCTTCTTCTTCCATGAATCAGGCAACTTGCTGTCTCAAAGCAACAAGACAACGACATTAATCGGATTGATCAAAACATAAAGAGAAGCTAGAGCTTCATGAGGTCCGGTTCCAATCTGCTAATTCGTCATGGATTTATGGACATGCAAAAGGTTACTACTTTTCGAGCCGTCGATCATGTGCGATCATGGTCTCCCACCAATTGGTCATAGTCCGGGCGCACTAACCCAAAGAGGCGTCGGCCGGATGTCCAGTTTAACATTTTCATGCGAAATCCATACTTCCGTTAGGAAATCCAAATTCCTTAGCTTGTTCTCCTCGAGTTAAAACTCGGCGTCTACCACTGTAGTACTTAATGTTCAAGTGAAAACAAGCAGCATACTCCCTGGAGAAGCAGAAACATCTCCCTTTTTCGATAACAGTAATTTCCTGTAACCGGCTGCTTCCGACCTCGTTTGCTGTGTTATTCTGATTAGGTTAAGGATCTCTAGTCCTATAACGTTGTTCTACATCCATCTCAATGCTTCATATGGTTGTGCTTTCTTTATTGTAGATGGAATTGGATCGCTAGCCTGATGACCGAGAACATAGCGGGACAGTAACACAGAGAAAGCAAAGGTATAAGCACAGTGCAGAGGCCAAAGGGCATAAATGATTCATATCTAAGCCCAAATCCGGCCAACCAAGATCGATGTCAAACCATTTGCTCAAAAACATTAAGTCGCAGAACCATGCGACTGTACAGCTTAGCCTTACACATACTAAGATCTCTATCGAGTTATCGTCATGATTTACGAGAGACTGATGAAGCGGGAAATTCAGGGGATTCATTTCCAGATCTGCACTTGCCCTTGAAGAACAAAGTGCCCTCTGAATTACTTGACTTGATTCTATCCCTCATGATTTCACGCAAAATCTTAAAAAATGCATCCATCAATTAAGATGTGGTCAAGATCTCAAGAAAGATCTTAAGTTTGGTTCACAAATTGGAGCAAAGCAATGACGTTAACCCTCTCACAAAATAAGTCGATTCTCCATTATTTCGCGATCACAAGTCCCATCATGAAAATCAAACAGTTTCGTTGTAAAAAGGTGCCTTCCACAAAAACTGAATAGTTTCATGTGCAGCTATATATTAAATATGTTTTGCTTAATTTAAGAAGTCAAGTATGCTATAGGGGCGTTCGACTGAGAACTGAGATTTAGGTCGTTACCGCAATCAAGCAGCCTGGATTCAACTTGAAGGGTGCATCAATGTTCAACACAGAGATAAAAAAAATTGCTCGAATCTGGTTCTATGTATGCCGCAGCATTACTATCTGGCCATGTTCGACGTCCAATTCGTTTTATCTGTCTAGACCCTATTAATCGAACAGTGACAGACTGATCTCAAAGGCACGGAATAGCATCCTAATATGTGAACAGCAATGCTTTTGCACGTTCAAAAATGTGTTTTCAGGCTCCTGATGATCGCTAAAGGTGGTCTTGTAAGCCATTTCAGCCATTCAAGACATGCAGTCCCATTCCATGTGAAACCCATTGTAAAGTCCAATTATATGAGATAGATAATGCAAACCCATTCAAATGCTGGCTCGGTGTCTTGTGTCAAGGACTCGTGTGATCTTAAGTGAATGACAAAGAACGTTTAGATCCTCCACTGTACTACTCCCCCTATATCTCAGTCATTGGATGCACGAAGGTAAACATACAAGGATAAAGCCCTATTGAATCACACTGATCCAAGGGCTTAGATGCATTAAGAATGGAATTTCTCTAAACACCTAATAAAGTTCGAAGGACAGAGTTTTAGGACCATCCTGGATAATTTGTGCTTCCCACAAACTGCCCATACATGAAAGGAACTGCATGGTGAGTGATTACTATGATACCGATGATTCATGAAGAGTACAATATGAGCTAGACAAACAGATATCCTCCTTTTAAAGCAACTCAACCATATAACATAGCTTCCTCGCAACTTTACAAAACTTCATTATCGATGCTAATCTAAATTAATCATCTATCAAACTACAAGTAGAAGCTGACTTGCAAGGCCTTGAATCTAACCTCTAGATTTGCCCAGATCTTTGTAGAAACCTCATTGAATAGCCTCCCTGCCCGATTAGCATTCATGGAAGCAGCAACATCCATGATATTAAGAATCCGAACTCACTCTTCCTCCACCAGTAAGAAAATTGAACACCTGCCTTAGATTTCCTCTGGAAGGTCGTGCATTTGATGCAAACTTGCAGATAAAAATGAGTCGCCGCCGCATGTCCCATTTAGTAACAGTTGTCTCACTAAAGGACTTTCCATCATCATAGGTTCCTAATTAAAAGCCCAAATTATAAGGAATACAAAGAAAGGGTGAATGGAAAAAAAAAAAAAAATCTAGAATTCGGACCAAACTAAAAGGACATATACCTTGGTCATCAAATAATGACATTAGAATTGCAAGACAAGTGCATATACTGATGTCCTCCCCTGCGAAGTAATACACAAGCCATCTCTCTCTTGATGAGTAAAATGACTGAAGAATGCTGACTATGTCAATCCTCAAAAACACATTCAATTAAAAATCTTTTATGCATACAACATATGACATTGAATGAATTAATATCTGTAAGAAATTGACAGGAGTTGTTTATCCTTCAAAAACATTCTTACCATTCTGACAACAAACGAAAAGAGTCTTCCCTTTGCTAAGATTCGACCTTGCGAAGTTTACCGCAGTCTGAAGATTGCTCAATAGGGAAAACCGATCTTGTTTAGAGTTCTGGACACCAAAAGTAAGGTTTTAGAGAAGCAAATCGGTGGACTACTAAATCCACAACACTAAAATATAAATCTCTCTTAATCAACTGCTATGGTAGATAAGCAAGATGTATCTTTGTATTAATTAGACCTCATGAGTGTTCTTCAGCTTTCATTTGTACGCACCAGCATTGGAAGATGGAGATATGCCTCAGTACTTTGTAAAGAGACAGACATAGACTCCTGAGAACAATTCAACACACAGTCAACACCAGATGCTTCTGCAGCTGCACCAAAAGAAAAATCAAGGCAGAGCAGTGAGCAGGAAGAAAGGCAGGACAAAAAGTGGTGCCACTAATGTTAATAGTAAAAGCACCATTATGACCATCTATATATAGAATGACACCTTTTTACTTTTAGAAAAATTAGGGGATTAATCCACTTTACTTGAAGATAAGTGTTGATAAACACAATGCTGTTCCTATGTGTCGAGGAAATAATAAAGTACAGTGCTAAGATTGGAAGAACTCCCCACCCTCAAACTTCAAAATTCCCCTTCTAGGATCAAGGAAAAAGAATCAGAAATCCTGTCTGTAAAAGGCGATGACCAAACACCTAATAGCCCAATTTGGAGCAAGTAAAGTATTTCTAGATCCAATACAAGAAAAAAGGGGAAGAGTCTCAACTCAACCTTGGCATGTGACATCTACCAAAAGGGCTGGAAGTCTATAACTTGACCAAACAAATAAAGTTAGTTAACTACTGGAGAAACACAAAAACACATACCGAATTGTGTTGAGCCCACAGCGAGATTTGTCAAACCCAGCCAAGTCATGGGGCAATTTTCATGAGAAGACTTAGGATCAACTTCAGCATTAGCCATCTCTGAAGCTAGGGTAATTCATCACAAGAAAGATTACATGCACTCCCAGGCAATTGTGGACCCTTGACTCTGACCTGAGGGGCAGCATGTCCCCTATGAGCTAGGTAAACTCTATGCTTCTCTACTATTTCAGCTACCTTCCGATTGCATAATTCAGGACCACTTTCTATGATACCATACACATTTTTCCAGAAAAGAGATGGTGATAGACCCCTTGCCCAGCTTTCCTCATCATCTCCAGCCCCTGCTATGTAGTTCCAGCTGAACTCTGAAGTAGTCTTGGGTTGAACAGTTCCACTTGAGGAGGAAGCAGTAACAAGTATGATTGGTGTAAAATCCCAAGAATCATGATCAGGCACTTCGTTCAACCAAATGACAGTTCTCTGTGAAATCCATAATGGACGCAGTGGCTTCTTCAAACATGCAGCAATAGAACTAATATCAGCCCCACTGGCTTCCAACTGATGAGTCCAACTTTCCAAGCGATTCTCTATAGTTGCCCTTTCTGTCTCTGAAACCCACAAGGGAAGATGCAAGGAACAATCCCAATCCAGTGGAGCCTGTCCTTCGCTATTTGCATGCTGATTTGTTGTATCTACAACCTGTATGAGTGCAAATTTTAGATGGTTTACCTGTCAAGCACGTTTTCATAACAAAGTAATACAAGGAAAAAGCATAAACTACAGAGCTAGCAATGAAAACAAATTTTGCAGCTCTTGCTGAACCTAAGGTTGCCCAAGTAAGCAAACAGACAAGAAGTTCCATATTCTACTAATCATAGTTTCCTCCAACTGACAGTGTTATGAAATGCAATGGCATAAACAAACAATAACAATAGGAAAAATTTGTAGCAAGAAGCAGAAATAATGCTACAGATTGATCTGAAGCTCACAACTACCAAGGCTAGTACTCACACTCACTCACCCCTTTTGAAATGAGCCCATCACTGCACATTTTCCTCCTGTAGTTGACAATAGCTCTATTCATGATGCACGTCCAAATGGGTATCGTCTTCGACATGCTGTCAGGAAACCTCTTCCCTTTCCGAGTCGAATCAACGATGATACATCCTCCTT
Source organism: Eucalyptus decipiens (assembly GCA_014182575.1). Classification (NCBI taxonomy): domain Eukaryota; kingdom Viridiplantae; phylum Streptophyta; class Magnoliopsida; order Myrtales; family Myrtaceae; genus Eucalyptus; species Eucalyptus decipiens. The sequence goes on along the minus strand of CM024611.1, from coordinate 12,517,492 downwards.
TCTGTCCTACCCATCAGACAAAAGACAGACAAAAAACCAGAATCAAATCGGTAAAAACTTAAACGTGAGATTTTGTGAGAGTACAGCCAAATTTAAACTATTAAAGCGTGATTAATTATTTAAAATTATCTAAACTCTCTAAAAATTTAAGAGAGTAAAAATGAGACTTGAACTTAGGATATCATGTGAGATTTATGGGATCACAATCAACTGTTCTATAAGCTTAAGTTGTTAAATGAAGGTGTGGTTTATTATTTATATATTATAACAGATGAAGAACAAAGAAAACGCATACGCCACCTAAGTAGAAGAACGGTAAAACTAAGCTTGATACTCAGGCTACATGACTTCTTCGATTTCACGCGGCAAGAATCGAACTTTCGAACACCCAACATCAACCCAAGAGAACAAGCGACGGTCTTGATCAAACTCAACCCACCAACCGTCGCAAAAACCACCGTCTCAAATAATTAAATCCCGGTCAAATTCTCAGAGAGAGAGAGAGAGTTACCGGCGAGGAGGGCGAGGTGGAGGTTGAGGCGAGAGGTGTTGAAGGACAAGTTGTTGGTGTGGCCGTCGGTGGACTTGAAGTAGCAGGTGGCGTGGAAGGCGGCGGCGTACCAGAGGCCGCACCGGAGGTTGGCGACCAGGGGGAGGCCCGGCCAGAGCTGCGCGATCTCGGCGACGAAGATGGAGTCCTCGTAGATCGACCGCAGCGCGTTGTAGAGGCTGTTGCCCCGCCGCTTGATGATCCTCGCCGCGCCGTAGATGCTCAGCTTCTTCAGCTGCCTCGCCGCCTCGGCGTCGTCCTCCATCTCCGACAGCGTCGTAGGATCGCGCGAGGCTTTTTCGGACAGAGGAGGAGAGGACGATGGCTTTCATCAGGCTGAGCTTACCTGCGTCGTATTGAGGACGGGCCGGCCCACGTTCCTGGCCCCGACACCTTTGCTTTTTCTTTTCCCTTTTATCTTTTTTAATATATGATTAATACCGTGGAAAATCCCAAACTGGCAAATTTACGATAAATTTATTTCAAAATCAATTTTTTGACTTTCAAAAATTCAAAACCGGTATACTTTTGACAAATTTACTAAAAACCGATATATTTATGATAAATTTACCTTCCATTAATCTTCATTGTAAAATTTTAAGATCAAATTGTTGAATTATATAACATATAATAGTTGATTAATGTACTAGTTTAAGATTTTACTCTTCGTTTGTCACATTTGTACCAATTTAATGGATTTTTTTTTTTGCATTAATTCAATTTAACAAATGACAAATTTTTCACAAATATATTGGTTTGGGATTTTGGCTATTTAGCTTGGGGTAAAGTTATCACAAATGGTTTGTGATTTTTTTTGTGATCATTTGGATAAATTTGTCATAAATTTACAAGTTTGAGAGTTTTTCATAATAAAAAAATTAGCTTAAAATAAATTTGTCACATGTGTATTATTTGAGATTTTTCAAAATATTAATAATTTAATTTATAAGATTCAAAAAAGAAATTTAATCAAATTAATGGGAATTCCAATCTAATCTAAACTTAGCTCATTAAATTTTTGCAAGCAGACACACAAAATCAACACATAATAATATTTTCAGATATTAAAAGCAAATTGGGAATACGCGCTACGTAAAATACTTGCTTTTGCTAGTAAAATACAAGACTAAAGTAATCAAAGTCCTGTTGCCAACTTATATCGACTCGCCGTCTAGGAAGCAGGTTGGATAGCGGTTAAGGTCCATTGCTTGATTAAAATAGCAAGGGATTCCTATATACAAAGAAGAAATTTGTTAGAAAATCAGATTTTTGAGAACTTGCGAGAGGGTGAGAATTTTCTAAGGCGAAAATGAAAGAGAAAAACTTCTAATTTTTAAGATAATTTTCTGCTTTTTTTCTTTAAAAAAAAAAAATGGCTGGACGGTGTCCAGCCTGACACGACCTCTCCATTGAGAGGCCGTGCTGGGCTTAGGCTTAGCTGGTCCGGCCCATATTGGCCCAACTAATGATGTTGCTGAGGAAATAGAAAATGAAGTTTTTTTTTTTGTTTCTCCAGGAAATTGATTTATTTATTGTACGATTAAAAAAATAAATTAAGCGATTCCCATTGCAAAGCCCCGTTTCGTGGAGAAAAATTATTCCTTACGGCAGCTTTAAATCAGCGGAGGAAATTTTTTTCTTTGCCCATATGGAGTAACTACTTTTTTATTATTTTTTTTTAAAATTTACAAAACTCACATTTTAATTTTCATTTAAGCAAAATACTTAAAATATTCAGATATTGACACGTAGAATTCTATGTAAATTTTTTCATAATCTTTCAGGCATTTTTTTGCAACTGACATAGGCTTTGATAGTGGAGGGAATAATGCTGTGGACGAAATGACAGGAGCGGAGGAAATGGAACGAGAATGGGAATCAAAGCTTAAAGCTTTCTCTTCCTTTTGATTTCAGGAAATGACATATGGAATAGGAATCAACAGGTTGCTTACATCTTCTGATTTGAGCAAAGGAAACACTTGTAATGGTGGGACTTTGTTTAGATAATATAAAATTGATTATTGGATTTAAGCACACTAATTCTTGATTTTGACTTGGATGCCTTGATGTATGGTAGGCCTGAGAAGAAGAACGAAAACAGAAGGAGATTGGCGTGATTTATGGTGGGTTATCTTTGGATAGCCTCTTTACCTTTAGATGCTTTCATAAGGAAAATATGAGCTCTTGTTCGGCTTTTTTGCTAAAAGAGCGAGAAGTTTTGTCATTGTCAGAAGGAGCAAAGACTTAATGTTTGTGTTTTCTTATTGTTGACATTTTGTCATTTGGATAACAAGTGTGTAGGATGTTTGTCTTCATCATTAAATGTAGTGTAGTTATTATGCTATTATATAAAGGTGTGAAGGTGAGTGTTATATATCAATTGGAGCCATAAGAAAGCATTTTAAGAACAATTTCTTCCTCCAACTTGCACACTTATTCTGAATTTCCAAAGTTGTCATTTTCTTTTTTTTTTTTGGTTCCAACATAGTTTAAGGATGATGATATCTTTGAAGGCTATAAGGTCTATAGGATTTTTCAGAAATTTTTATCTTTTGAATCCAGTCAATACATGTTCTGTATTTACATTTGTTCAATTGAGTAATGGTTATCAAATGCCTAGCATGATATCGCTGGCCAAACACAACCTAGCATCAGAAAATAAATACGATCCAATTATAGCCCTTCTTGGACTGGATCGTGGTAGGCTCACGGGGCTCAACAATCTTCGGCGCATGAATTGTTAGCACCGATTAGGGAATACAGTATCATGACCTGTTCATTAACACAGCTTCTTCGACAAATCCTGTAAGCAGTCAGCCTGTTCAGTGACTAATTACACTTCGTGAAGCTAGGAAGACTTGGCACTCTTGGCCTGCGCCGCATTTCTCAGCACTCCAGACGTGACGGATGATGCCGGGTTGATGGTCTTTCTGATCTTGAAGACATTCCAAGCGGCGTTAGCACAGTGGCCTGCAGTCGCCAGCGCATCTTCTGTCGCCTCTCCCGCGCTCTCTCCGAATCTGTTGTCATCAAGAAATGGCTGTATCTCAAATTCTGAAAATTGTTGATGGCCAATCTTCAGTAAAAAAGCACATTGTGCTATGGTTATGAGCCAAAAATGGGCGTCTCACAATTGGCCTTAACAGTGAGAAAAGTATTTCGATCGGGGCTTAATTGAGCTCGTAAGGATTCAGGAACATTAACAAGCTCAATGGACAAAACCAAGTAAAACGTAAAAAGAAACCAAAAGAACAAAGGATCTGAAGAAAATCTGCTAACACGTAGAACCCCGCCTGTATCTGTTATAAATTTAAGCTTTCCAGGACGATATAGATTTGTACAATCAAAGGCTATACAGATCAATGGGCAAAGGGCTGAGAATAGAGACCATTTGAAGGTTCATGAAAATGCTTTTTACCTCTGGCTGACCATTCTTGTTGCCGCTTTGGAGGTTGCGGAGAGTGCTTGCTTCTCAGCAGCTTCAGCTGCATCTAGAACTTTGTCTGTAATCCGAATGACAAAATGGAGAATGTAATTAGTTACCATAGCCATACACCAGTGATTTTTCCTGGAACATGCACTTCAATTTTTACTCAGTACTGCAGATCAATGATACTCACTGACGGCATCGAGTGAAGCCAAAAGGACCTCTCCAGGAACCATTGACAGGAATGCCTTCCCAGCTTTGGACTTAACCACCGGCGCCATCACTGAGCCAGTGGCAAATTGAACCCCATTGAGCATCGTTTTGCTCATCTTCTCTGTCATCTTGGACACATTTCTCACGCTTTGAAAGAAAAAGGGGTGGGGAGCGAAAAGAAAGATGAGAAGCTTATGACGGAATGGATACATCTTTGGCTCGTTTTATATAGATGGGCTTCTTACGAATGAATGTACTGAAGATCATAGCTTTCCAGTTAAACATACCGTTTCAAGTTTCTGTTGATTGCACTTTTCTTTTTGGTAGTCGAACTTCCATTGCTAGTGTACTCCGGATAGGTGATGTTACTATTCTCCGCAGCACGGGTGATGATCATCTCGCCTCCCTTATGAACCTGGTTTTTCACTGAAATCTCTTAGATCACCATAAATAGCAGTAAAACAAATCATGCTTTGGCAATGAAAGCGATAATTTGAAGCCAAATGGAACAAAAGAAAGTACTGTGTTCATCAAAGATAGATAGCCAAAAGACTACAAGAATTTGACCCAATTATAACGAAGTTGTCGTAGAGAACGCATTGGTCTAACTCATGATTTAGGTTCGAGGGCGGCAAGAACCTCATTTGATAGCAGTCCTGATGCACGACCAAATGGTATTGTTTCCATACATCGAGGCAACAGCCGACAATGATTTTTGGATTCGACCCTGCAGAAGACAATGCACGTGCTGCTAGATACTCAAAAGTCCTGCTCATGCCAGTCTTGCTGAACCTAGATTTTCACAGAAGCTAACATATACGTTCTTGATCATTGGTTTAAACTAAACCAGTCGTACTAAACTAACCCTAGTAATTGCAGAGGAACTTAGCTTCAATTAATCTAAAAGAAGAGCGCGTAAAGTCCAGCCGACCGAAATCCCGAACCTGGTTAGTGTAAGCGTTGCTGCATTTGAATATCCCTTTAACAATCTGACCGGTGCCTCCCGCAATCGCCCTGGCCAACACACTGTTGTAATCCTGGACCTTGGGCGCGAACTCCTTCCAGTCGATGTTCTTGTTCCGAGAGGAAGCCGCGGAGGCGGAGAAGCAAGAATGCTCCTGCAGGAAGGCGTCGAGCGACGCCAGGCCGCCGCCGTACGTCTCCGGGAAGCTCACGCCGTAGCTCAGGGGGTCGCCGTCCTTCACGGGGAGGGTGAACAGGTAGTGCAGGGCGTCCAGCTTCACCACGGGCTCGTCCTTGGTGAGGGGCCACTGGAGGTCGTCCCCGACCTTCACTATGGTGGCGAGCGGGACGTTGTCGTCGGAGATCCGGAGGAGCGTGAACTCGCCGCTCGGGAGGAGCTCCAGGGCCTCCCCTTCTTCCATCAGGTGGACGGCGCATGACGGGATGGTGAGGAGGATTTCCTGCCTCAGGACCCGGGCCTGCTGCGGCGGCGGGTACGCGTAGGGGCGTTCTTGGTGCGACGACATGGCGGGTTCGGACGGTGAAGATGTTCTCACGGAAGCTTTGGAGGAGCCGCACCCGAAGCAGCCCATTGCTGGTGTGGTTTTCTTGGTTGCTTCTTGTGGATGATGAAGAAGAAAGGAGAAGAATATTGGTACTTGTTCAGGGATATAAAGGAAGATGGAGATGGGAGGTGAAGTTGAAAGGGGAATGGAGTGCAGAAGAAGTTGTGCTGTGATTGATTCCGCAGCTTTGGTCTAGCTTTATTCCGTTCGTATTGGGAGATTTTTATAAGTTCGAAAGATGATGTGACGTGCCTTTCGGTGGCAGGGAAAATATGAGAGCATGACAAACTGGCTTGGCCTATCGGAAGACCCCAAATTATGCCAAGTTCACTTTTTCGTGGCCAATGGGGTAGATAAAATTAATCATGGTCGACGAGGCAAACGAAATCAAGTTTAATAAGGAAAATATTGCATGTTAATGTTAAAGAGCGTGTAATTTCATCGAATGTTGAGTGAGATAATGATACAGAAAAATTTAAAATTTTAATTTAATATGCAGTGTATATCATGAACCTTAACTTAAAATAAAATATAATTCTTGAAATTTTAATTTATTTAATGTGATTTATAGACTTTTAATATGCATTCAAAATAATCCTTGAATTATATGAAGTGTTCCATATTGTTTATTTAAAAAAATTAAAAATTTAAAAATCACGTTTTGTATTTTATCGGAATTCATAAATCATTTGTTTTATTTTTTTTTTGGGTAAAAATAATGTTGGTAATGGTAATATCCCGTGGGTTTGAGAAAAAGGACACATTTACAGAGGCAGTGGGAAACAGAAAATCTGCTTTCCAGCTAAACAAGGAAGATATCAGCTTTTTCGGGGCTTGAAATCTCCACGCTTAGGAGTCTATTCTTGTTCGATTGTCCGCACGAGACACACTCTTGTCAATCTTTTTGACTTTTCAACAAAGCGCCCCTTCATGATGCTCTTCTCCGGGCAGTTGCGAGCCCCTGCTTAGGCGACAACTTTTGTGCGGTCCATCCATCCGGTAGGATCAATTGGGGCGATCGGCTCTCGATCTGATCTGATTCCATCTAGAAATTGAGAATTAGATAGGAGGAACTTATTCCAAAAATTTGAAATCGAGGAACCAGACCGGACTAGACTAACGGATCGAGTCCGGTTCTTGAGCGGTTTTATGGAACCGATCCTCTAACACTATCATTGGTACTTGAAGCCATTAATGGTACGGATGGTCTTGGCCACAAATACATAGAAGATGAGTGGGGCAAAGGGAGATCGTGGCCCAACGAGGCGACGATGGAGGCGGGAGGAAGATGAAAAAGAGGAGAAACAAACGGTGGAGCTCATTCTTCTGCTGGTTGACGGCGCGTTTCTTCTTGAAGGCCTTCTTGAAGTAGAGCTGGATTATTGTACCCAGGGCCATCTTTTTAGCTTGCTGCTGGAGGTGGTTACTCTCAATCCATCATTGGTACTCTCTGCAGTAAGGTTGCGCAGAGGGGGGAGGGGGAAGAGATTTCAAGGGTGGAGAAGGGAATGGCTCAAATCTCCAGGTGATGAGCAGTGAAATCAAATGGGAAAATAATTGATAGATGAGATGACTTTTGAGAACGATGCAACTACTTTTTTCTAACTATTTTAAGCAATGAGGCTTACTGATGACTTGACTTAGGTTAGATTCTTTAAAGAAATTAAAAAATAAATAAAAAGTAATCAGTCCAGTTCAATCTAATTATGGAATTGAGAATCAGATCCAGACCTCCGAAAACTGAACCAAACTGACCAAACCTGTTGCACACCCCTGGGATCAACTGTCCCTTGACGGCTGCAATGAGAAGGCTCAAGATCATGCCATCCTCGAATTTGATTCACGAGATGGAGTAGGCATTACTCTGTAGACAACTCCGAAAATTTTACCGTATCTATACTAGTTTGAGTGGACTGATAATGAAATGAGTTCGGGGGGCCAAAAAACGAGCCGGGTGTGTATGTATGCCTCAGCAGGTGTAGTTCCAAACGTCGTCAGCTGTGCACGACTGCGGAAACTGCCAAGAGCGGAGGGGCCGTTCCGTGTTCCGTTCATGGATTCGTCCACTCCTTTCAAGTAATTAGAGTAACAATTCTAGTCCTCATCACTGAATTCACGTTACGGTACCCAAAATTATAGCAATGATCCCAAACTAATTCCAAACTGATTCCAACTGCGAGTTTACAGCTGCATTTGAGACGTGGAATCCAGCAACCGGAACAAAATTGCGACTTGCTTGGGAAAATGTATATGTTCTCTTCAGGAAAAGAACAGAACGAATCTGGAACTCATTTCCCTAAAAAAATGACAATATATCAACTGCCAAAACACCAGTTGCTCAAGAGAGGTTGCAGAGGAAGCTCTCCATCGCCTTATTAAGTAACACTCGAGCTACGATAGGACTCAATAACTTACTTCCTGGAACATGCACTGCAGAAAAATTGCGTGAGGAAGCTCAAGCAGGAGGGGAGAAAACCATGACATTACTTTCTTCATCAGGAGAACAAAAAAAAAAAAAACAGAATTTCCGTCACGCTTTGACATCAGCTGATTGCATAACTTATCAGATAGGCTGGATAAAAACTTAAGAACTTGGCTCATACTCAAATCCCATAAGAATCAAGCAACTAAGGAAAATTAAGTAAAGGTATCTCTTGGAAATACAGAAACAAGATCTCACCTTCTTCCACTGCTAAACATAAGCAAATCTGCATCTATAGTTCACCCATATCACTTTTTTGCCAGAGTTTGTAGGTGCAACAGTATGCCCACAGAAATCTCACATATCAAAAATGAGCAAAATGTAAAATCTATGGTAAATCGGCTGCATTACCCTCACTCTCCAACATATTACCAGATTGTCGCAATAGCATTTAAGAGTGCAAGATGCTTCTATGTAGTCTTTCTTGCCATTACCTCCATCCAAATGAATTCCCAAACCAAAACTCCGGAAAACATACCTTCTCAAAAGAAGAGAAATCCCAAGAAAATGCCTAAAGGGAAAGGAGGCCACGGGGCCAATGCGGGAGAGGAATTGTGACCAGTTGACATGGATTCTCTAGCTTATGCACACATAAGCAATTTTACACTTGAATGCATGCCGTGCAATTCTATCAATCAGTCAATTCATTGGCTACGCAAGGTTCCTTGCTGTGATTGCTGCCTATCAGGTGATGGAGAAGCACACCAGCTGCAACACTGACGTTTAAGCTCTCAACAGCCAAAAAGGACTGGAACTCCTCAGCCAAGTTATTTGTTTCAGTGCCCTCTTCTGCATTATTGGCTTCTCCAGCAGTTACATCCGAAGATATGTTTCCTGGGATCCTGATCAACTGAGTACATGATCTTTCGACCAAAGGCCGCAGTCCAGTGCCCTCACTCCCAAGAACAAGAATGGTGGGTACACCAGGTGGAATGTCATTCAGAGGGACAGATTTAGAAGAAACTGATCCTCCAAGAACTCTCCAGCCATTTTCTGCTGAGGATGTGAGGAATTGCATCATGTTCTTGCAATATCTGAGCTCCATCAACTCCAGAGAACCAGCACTTGCTTTGCTAACCACACCACTTAATGGAGCTGAATTTTTGGCACACAAGACCACCCCTGAAGCTCCAAAGAAATAGGCAGACCTAATGATTGCCCCCAAGTTCTGAGGATCTGTGACCTCATCCAAAGCTACCCACAGAGAACCCTCATCCTCAAGGGATACAGGATCAAGTTCCATTATCTTAACCATTTCCAATGGAGAAGCATCTAAAACCAGACCCTGGTGAGGACGGTTGTCAACAACCATGTTGAGATCGTGCTTTGATGCTTCCTTTATGCTTAGTCCAATCTTCCCCACCATTCTCAAGACTTTCTCAAAGCCCTTCTTATCCTTCTTCTTTTTGTTGTTACTACTCAAATCCAGCCCTTCTTGGACAAACAATGTGTAAAATTCTCGCCTTCCAGCTGACAGTGCTGCCAAGACTGGACCAACGCCATAAACGCCTTCACCGACTAGCTTCGGCAGACTTGATTCACTTGCTTCCTTCCATGTCTTTCTTCCCCAATCTTCCTGCTTATTCCACCTAGTGAGTCTTGGATTCTCTGTCCGTGGTTTGACATCCACTACTCCTCTCACCTGCGTCTTAATTGCATCCCACCTAGGATCTTCAATTGTCTCTGCCTCTTCAACTTCATCTTCTACATCTTCACCCTCCTCTAACTTACCAAAATCATCATCGCGCCTCCATGTGTGATCAGCATGTTTGGTGACCGATATATCATTCCTCCCTATCTCATCTGCCCTATTCATCCTGAACGAACCCTTCCTCCCATCAAACTGTTTGGCTGATTGTACCCAAGAAGAACCACTACTCTCAGCTTCCTCGTGCAACTTTCTTGCCGATTCTTCCCAAGAAGAATGACTAGTCTGTTTCTTAACCACTTCCTTGGTTTTGTTTGATGCTAACCAGGGCATGGCTTTCCCAGCTCTTGTTGCACCACTCCTGTCATTGACCCTCCGAGAGTTCGGTCCCTTATGCAACTTTCTCGTGGATTCTTCCGAAGAACGACCAGCCCGTCTGTCATACACTTTCACAGACCTTTTCACTTCCACGGTGTCCTTAGTTGCCAACCAAGGCAGCACCTTCCCAGCTCCTACTGCCCCACTCCCATCGCCGACCCTTGGAGAGTCCACACTCGAAAAGTTCCTGCCTTTTCTCAAAGAACAACATCGAATGGAACTCTCCACTCTCGACCCACTTAACACGCTCTTCGGTCCGGCCAGACCTCCCGTTTTCAACAATTCGCGGCAAGACCCATCTGCATATCCACCGTTCCTCTTCAAAAAACAAGATTTTTATGGGATTTCCGACAAAACCCAAGAGAGACGCCACCGATGCCCGCGGAAATGGGGTTGTGGCGAGGTTTTGGGAGGGACCCAGAAAGCCAAAGTTCTGGGGACCCGACGCGCGATACTGATTGAAGCACGTCGGCTTCAAGCAAGCTCTAACGGTGAAAGAAAATGCCTGGCTCTTGGCAAAACCAGCGTTCATCGTGCGCCCAGAAACATACACAACACGAGCCTCAAAATTGCGCGGCGAGCAGGAGGAACGAAACCTGAGAACTGCTCGTTCAGTGATTGCTCGTCATCTTGATGTCATCATCACCAGGCACGGCGAAGAGGTTTCCGGCGATTAGCGAGCCGCGTTCTGGGTTCTCTATCCTACGCTCTTCCTTCCGCTGCGAGGGAAGAAGAAGCTGCTGCTGCTGTATGCGACTTGATTGCAGCGCGAGGTTTGTCGAAACGACGCCGTCGGGGTCAGAAAAATCCTCGTAGAGTTGCAGGGCTGCCGCGCACGTGCAACGGGCGAAAGGGCGTGTGGAGAGGACCGACGTTGGACCCATGTTGCCGAAAATACCCTTTAGAGTGAAGGTAATTACCGACATGATAAGACATGATAAGACATGATGTAAAAAAAAAAAAATGCTGTTCATATAAAAAAAATGAATAAAACTCCATTTAACTTTTCCCTTATTAACGTGGGGTCGATTAGCTGATATCTCGTGATTAGTCGGCTTTATTCACTTAAGATCGAGTCTTGTAAATTGAGTCTTCATGAACTGCATTTTGAAAGAATTGATGATTTACCACTTTATTTGATGGAAAGGAGGCCAAAAGCCTATCTATTAACTCAAAATAATATTACATGGTACTAAAATTCTTGACTAATGAAGTGGGGAAGTATATGAATCAAATTGGTAGGAGTAAATCTAAATGATCATGTTGTATAAGAATTTTCTTTTGTCATATATATATGAAGAAATTTATATTTATTACCCTTTCACAAAAAAAAATGGTAGAAGCAAATCTAAATGATCGTGTTGTATAAGAATTTTCTTTGTCATATATATGAAGAAATTTCATGTAACCGAAATGCTATAACATATCTTTAAAATGAGAAATAAGGTTACTTGCAAAAATAAGTCTACTTGGAAAATTTATCTTTGATTTGATCATAATATATGATTTTCACGAGCATAGAGAATTGTTAGAAGGGTTGTAAAAATAAATGCATTTGCGAATTTTGAGTTGTTGATTAAAGGAATTTATCATCTCAGCTCAAAATTAAAAACAAACATCAACAAGGGACGGTGCACTTTAATGAGGATCAATTGACCACACTCAATATTATGTAAAGCCCCACTTATACTTAAACAATTTCACTAGTATCACATGCTCATTTAACCAATGGGAAAACGTTGCTTTTAGGTCTTTCAATAATTTAAATAGGCCAAACCAAGTTTTCTTTATTCATCAGGATTCGCCCTTCCTTCATGGATAGTGAATTGCAAAGGAGCTCTTAGATGCCATATTTGTCCTATTTAAACATTTGAGATTCCAATACTCTAACTGAAGTAAAGTTGTAAAAACTAAATCAAATTATAGATTTCTATATTTAGAATTTAGTTAAATAACTCAATTGCCCTTATCCTATAAGAGCATGCTCCAAGGATTGTGAAGGAAGAAATGTGGTAAAAATAAGAGAAAAGCATACAATTCTAAACTTTAGGCACGAACCACGCCCATGGATTGATTACCTAAGAAGGCTTCACGAGGACGTAATAACCTATCTTTTTTTTTTAGGAAGAGGAGATCCAATTCTAAATTCTACCTAAAGTTTTACTCCATTGAAAAACAATGATATCATTTTTCATTTGATTCATGACATTTTAATTAATCACTTTCACAAATAGATGAAGATAAATTTGCTCCACTATAAATTTATATACCAACATATATGGAGTTATTTTGCTATTCGATTAATTTTAATTTTTAGGGTGACCGCACTCTGACATTTTTCCTTAACCCGGGGAACATCTCGAAAACTTCCACGATGTCCCGACATCGCTCGAATTTGGGACTCAATTTCAAAACCGGATAATCAAGTTCAATTTCCGCAGGTCAGATCTGTAGTTTTCCAAACTGGGGAAGGACTTTCCTGTCCAAAAAAAAAAGGAGGATTGGGGTCCACGCAAACTGGAGAAAATAAAACCCTTTCTCGCTTCTTCTCTTCAACGGCGCTGCTCAGCTGGCGAGAGGCCACAACTCCTTTTCCGCTTCTCTCTCTCTCGCCACAAAGCACCAAATCAAACCCTAGAACACCCTCTCTCTCTCTCTCTTCCTTTCTCTCTCTAGAACCAGGCCCGTCGTCGTCCATGGGGACTCCGGAGACGTCGAGGGAGCCCTGCCCCGACCGCATCCTCGACGACATCGGCGGCGCCTTCGGCATGGGCGCCGTGGGCGGCTCCGCGTACCACTTCATCCGGGGCGTCTACAACTCCCCCGGCGGCTCCCGCTTCCTCGGCGGCACCCAGGCCGTCCGCATGAACGCCCCCCGCGTCGGCGGCTCCTTCGCCGTCTGGGGCGGCCTCTTCTCCGCCTTCGACTGCACCATGGTCTACGTCCGCCAGAAGGAGGACCCCTGGAACTCCATCATCGCCGGCGCCGCCACCGGCGGGTTCCTCCAGATGCGCCAGGGCCCCGCCGCCTCCGCCCGCTCCGCCCTCTTCGGCGGCGTCCTCCTCGCCCTCATCGAGGGCGCAGGGATCATGATCAACAAGCTCCTCAGCGCGCCCCCGGGCCCCCATCATCATCGACGAGCCCGTCCCGGGCATGGTCGGAATGCCGGGGCAGCTCCCTGGGCAGATCCCCGCGCAGATGGCGTCCACAGGTGCTGGAGCGTCTACCTCAGGATCGTCTGCCTCAGGATCGGATTCAGGCTCGTGGCTTGGAGGGTTGTTCGGAGGGAAGAAGGAGGAGACTGTGGCAAGCGGCAGCGGCGGAGCGAAGACGGAGATCTTGGAGAGCTACGATACGCCCATGCCTTCATTTGAGTACAAGTGAACATTTTACGGTTCCATTAAATTGAAGCTGAAGTTTTTAATTTAGCCGTTGTTAGGTGGGACGATCATAAGACGGGGCTTCCAAGGGCTCTGGTTTGAACGATGTATCGAAGGTGATATGTGTTGTTTTTGTTTCCATTTCGCAATGATATTTGATGTCGTGGGCATCACTGTAATATAATTCGATGGCAATTTTGTCTGGATTTTGCTTGCGAGACAGGCTAAATTAGTTTAGCTCTAAAGGACATTATTTGGTCAGAATGATTCGTTTCCATGTTCAAGAGAAAACTGACAATTAGATTATATGAATTGAGGTTATTTGTTTGTGAACTCGATTTTACTTGAGCCTGTGCTTTGGCAATTATTCCTAATTGTCTTTTTATGGGAAACATTATTGTGTATATGTCATGATGGGCGAAAGTACATCTAGCTTTTTGGCTTGAATTTGTCTGTATGACTTGATTGGCATCCCATGCTTGTGATGTTTATTTTGTTTCACTCTGCACTTATCAAAGAAAGTCTATTTGCTGCGCTAAATGATAATTGCCTATGACTTCTGGCATTTGACCGCTTCTTTGGCCGAGGCAAGCAGCGGAGAGTTATACTGGAACCCATAAGAATGTGATGTATGAAGTATGGCGCTCCTCCTATCCTTATAGGCACCCGTGTGCAAGTTACTTGCTTGTTGTAGTATGCTAACATGAGAGCTAGGTTAAAGCTGTTCTAGATCATGGTGGCATAGCAAAATGGTCAACTGATATGCACATGTCATCCTTTTCCTTTATTTAATTGCGTAACATGCTGCTGATATAAAGCTATGGAGTTCCTATTTTGCTGTTGCTTCTAGCATCTAGATTATATTCATTGCCAAGTGTGGTGCAAAATGTATTTTAGATTTTAAATATTTGAATTTGCTTGAGATGCAGCCATTGCAGCTAGTCCTTTTAGTGATTAGGGCCCAATAGATTATTAATTCGATTGTTCATATTCCTGTGATCTGCCCTTTGCTTAGGGGAAAAGTTGATTTAAGGAGTTCATGCACTAAGTCATTTGTGTTGTGTAAGTCAAGCAGGCTACAAGGCATGAATTTAGTACTTTGCACAGTAATCTAGTTTCAGGTTTGATGGGATTTTTGTATTTGGTAAGTTGATATTCTTCTTTTGCTGTGTTCTTCTTTTTGATGTTCACCTATGATTGTGCCTCCACTTGATTGGGGGAAAATATTGATTTGGGAAGGAGTTAATGCAAACATAAGTCCAGCAGGCTAATCATTTATATTATGGATGAATGTAGCAGTTGGCACTGTTATGTGGTTTCAGGCTTGATGGGATATTCGTACTGTGCTCTTCTCGTTTGATGTTTCACCTATGATGGTGCCTCCCTCATGTGTTTAAATTGTAGAAATGAGTAGGTTGAATTGTTATGGATTCTTATTTCTTAAGGCACATCATATTCAGCTATCTTTGGAAAAAAGCGGACTAGGCCTTGAGGTTGCGTCATATTTAGCAGTATTCCCTTTGGATTTTCTTTTTGAAGTGGGATGTATTGCGTTGCATGTTCTTTGTCTTTATATGTCATACTATGTTTAAGTAGGTTGTAGTTGCTGAGGAGGGGATAGTGGGATGTTGAGGTTCTGTGAGATCCCATTAACCCCCTCATTTTACTTTTCTTTTCTTGCCGTCTGGATAGTGTGATGCTACTGATTGGCATGCATGTTCTTGCTGGTTTAATGTTGTCCCGATAGAACGAGTTGAGGCCATGTGCTATATGATAATCTGCTAAGGTTCTGCTGGTCTTGCTTCAGCATGTCTTGAGTAATCTAGATGTCGCTTCTCTTATTGTGGAAGAAATTTAATATTCTCATACCTTGAGTTTTAATTTCGAGAAGTTTGTCTTTGGTTTGTCTTAGTCACTTCATGTCTGGCTGTTTAAGTCTTGGAGTGTAATTTTTCTCTGTTACTACTGGGTTTACCTACCGAGAATTGTACTGATCTGGAACATAGTTTTGTTCGTCATCGTTGATGCTTGGGTCATCTTAGCAATTGCCACAGTTCCCCAATCATCGATCATAGTCTGGGAAAAATGTGTTTCTGTCAAAAGCGACTAGGAACCTGATCATCATTTTGAATGGTGCCTCAGCTCAATGGTAGTTGTTTTCGCAGGTAAAAATTTTCGGTAGTTTGAGATCATTCGATTTGCATTGCTCTTGCTCAATGTGCTCAGCTCACGGTCATTTTGGATCTATAGCAAGCTGGGTCATTCCGGCTCCAGATGAGTGTTTTATGTATGAAGTTTTGGTTGTATTATTTCGTACTTCCTATAGCATTTGAAGCGGAACAATCCATGTATGTCCTCTGGATGGCTGGAAAGAAATATCAAACAAGAACGTCGGAAGACATTGCAATTTGCAACTAAAACAAGTGAGGAATATAATGAAAAATCAGAGTTATGCCTTGCGAATATCCGACACTAGGAAGTCTCTCTGTGCAAATAGTGACCTTATATCAGGGTCATATTTCGTGACTATTGTAGATTATAGTTGAGTTAATTTTTCATGGCAATTCAAGGTCAAGTTTCATGCTTTTTGTTTCAGACGCAGATAGAACCAGAGATTATATATGGCCAAGTTCAAACTCTTGATTCGCATGTTCTTGTATTTGATCGAACATCGCAGGTATTAAATGTCTCTGTCGAGTGCTTGATAAGGCTCTTGATTCTATCGACGAAAGCATAAGTCATCTCAAGCTCGGCTCGACAGCTGACTCAAATTAAAATCGGGGGAATCGATTTCTTTTTTATTTATTTAATTTTTTTTTTTGGGGGAATCGATTTCGAGTGGACAATCGAGTCGAGCCTAACATGCTTAGTAGGAGTTTGGTCGGCATTTCTTGTCTCGAGCATGTCGCGCTCGTGCATTTTTCCATTTGCCTTCGCAAAGAAACATGAAATACATGAAAATGACATCATCGGCCGACAAAAACAGACAAAAACAAACGAGCAAATTTGCGAGTGTCTTGACTTTGGTTATTTGTAATTAATAAGAAAACATTTATAATTTTAATAGGTCGATGCATTATGCCATTATGTCGAAAAAATAGCAACATCCATTTTGCAAATTTTCGCCAGGTACTCTTCCTCCATCACTGCCACTCACTAGACTCCTCCGCTCGCCCTCTCCTCCCTCCTCCTCAGCCGCGCCATGTCGTCGGCGGCGGCGGCGGCCTCCGACCCCATCGCCCCCTCCAACACCCGGGTGGGCTGGATCGGCACCGGCGTCATGGGCCGCTCCATGTGCGGCCACCTCATCCGCGCCGGCTACGCCGTCACCGTCTTCAACCGCACCGTCTCCAAGGCCCAGCCCCTCCTCGACATGGGCGCGCGCCTCGCCGACTCCCCACGCTCCCTCGCCGCCCTCTCCGACGTCGTCTTCTCCATCGTCGGGTACCCCTCCGACGTCCGCTCCGTCCTCCTCGATCCCTCCTCCGGCGCCCTAGCTTCCCTCCGCCCCGGCGGCGTCCTCGTGGACATGACCACCTCCGACCCCTCCCTCGCCGAGGAGATCTCCGCCGCCGCCTCCGCCAAGGGCTGCCACGCCGTCGACGCCCCCGTCTCGGGCGGCGACCGCGGTGCCCGCAACGCTGCCCTCGCGATCTTCGCGGGTGGCGACCCGGCGACGGTCCGCAGGCTGGAGCCCCTGTTCTCCGTGATGGGGAAGGTCAATTACATGGGAGGCCCCGGAAAGGGGCAGTTCGCGAAATTGGGGAATCAAATTACGATCGCTTCGACCATGGTGGGGCTGGTGGAGGGCATGGTTTATGCCTATAAGGCGGGGCTTGATGTAGGGATGTTTGTAAGCGCGATATCGACCGGAGCTGCGGGCTCGAAGTCGCTGGATTCGCATGGGAACAGGATACTGCAGAGGGATTTTGAGGCCAGGTTCTATGTGAACCATTTTGTGAAGGATTTGGGGATATGCCTGAAGGAATGTGAGAGGATGGGGCTCGCATTGCCAGGCTTGGCGCTTGCTCAGCAGCTTTATTTGTCACTCAAGGCTCATGGGGAGGGGAATTTGGGCATTCAGGCGCTCATTCTGGCTCTTGAGCGGCTTAACAACGTTAAGCTCGAGAATACGGGCTCCTCCAATGTTTGAGTATGACCTCTGCTTAGTGTTCTTAGTGTACTCATATTGGTATACATAAATAAATGATCATTTGCTATATACCAACAATTACATTTGCTGCTGTTGTACTGTTGTTGTAAGAGGAGTGGATTGCTATGGCTGTATATTGAATGGAGAAATATGTGCTTCTATTTTTCAAATGTATGATAGACTATCTAGGGAAAGGTTGGGATTCATATGTTAATCAGGATTCGTGAGACAAAGCAGAGTATTTGTCAAATGATTTGTCACTTGGACATTGCCCTCACCTTATCATTGCAATTTGATGGTCACCATGGTAACTCTCTGGATTCATAGCAATCTATGAGTCGTACAGCAATACATGGAAAGGAGGTTAGTATAACTGTAATGGTTCTGCTGATGAGCTCTTGGCTTTCACTTTTGGTTGTGGTAGCTAAACTTGTTTCCTGTCTAGTAGTTTATGATTTGTTTGGGTAGGAAGGAAATGGATTGTGGTATTCGCATTCAGAATTTGAGATAAGAGCATTTTCTGTGAGAAAATTTTCCATTCTAGTAATGCACCCGAGGTATATATCTGTTCTTATTCCTAGAAAAATTGTCACTTCCTTCATTGACTAAAAGCAACTTACAGTATTAAAGTGGCCATAATATTGAAGGCTGATATCTCCAATTTATCACTTAATTTGCGGCTACACATTGGGCCAATAAATCAGGAATTTAGTTCCTTCTAACCCGACTGGATCTAATCATGGGTACCTTTGTGTGCAAGAGTTTTATGTGTTTGATGATACTGCCTACCTTCTAGCTGCCAACGTTTACACCATTGATGGCATCTATAATCATC
The DNA here is from genome assembly GCA_014182575.1 of Eucalyptus decipiens. Lineage (NCBI taxonomy): Eukaryota > Viridiplantae > Streptophyta > Magnoliopsida > Myrtales > Myrtaceae > Eucalyptus > Eucalyptus decipiens. The sequence continues at coordinate 12,498,897 of CM024611.1, read as the reverse complement.
TTCAATGCAATTCCTCTCCGATGCTGTAGCAAATCATGAGAACAGCAATGTCAGGTGATCATGGTTGAATTAGCTTAGTTCCTTTCGTCAATAGCTTCCCTGTGTTATCTCTGTCCACAAAAGCCATTACAAGTTTGTCTCAATGGTTCTCAAGGAGCAGGATTTGAAGGTGAGCAAATCATGGTGCATTAGGGCTCAGTGGTGACTCCTATTAGAATTAGAATAACATGTAATCTTCTACAGGATAAGCAGGTACTAATCTGATCTCACAATTGTGTGGCAAAGAGCATGTATGCTTGCAACTAAGGGCGAGTTAAATTGAAACCCTGATATATGAGCATTTAATAGGGCCCATTATTAGATACAGTCTTGATGAGCTTCAAGTATGATTTTGAAAAGATTATAACACTGAAATGATTCTTTTACAGCAATCTTTTTTTTTTTTTTTCCAATGCATTCTCAGAGATACTAATTTCTTCAAGAATGTTGTCTCTTCGTTCTTATGGGCTTGTCCAAGTCCCCCTAGAGATTTAGTTCGGGGTTGGTTTTTTTTTTTGGGTGGGGGGCGGGGGGGGGGGGGTGGTGGTGTGAGATTTTTAAGCGAAAGTTGCTGTGCCTTAGATCTTTGATGAAAAGCATGTAATGTTTATCCAAAGCGCAAGGGATCCACGTTCAGACGTAATGTCCATCCAGGGTGAGAAACCCATGGTTGAGGAACAAAAGTGGGAGGGCCATTGAGCAACAAGGTGCCAAGGCAAAGAAAGGCCGTGGTAACTCGAGTTCAAGGGATGTGCTGTGTGACTTGGAGACCTGCATGGCGAAGATGGAGATCATTCTCAGGGATGTCCAAGGAACAGTCGAAAAATTGTCCGATAGCATTGAAGGAGTCGAGTCCAGAAAGAGGGAGCTCCAAGGGTGCAAGAGCTCAAAACTCTGAGGAGAGATGTTGGGCTCCCTGACCAACACAGCCAATGAACTCCGGCAGCGGAATGATGCCTTGGAGGCCTTGGTGCAGGCCATGCGCACGGAGATGGCTGAGTTCAAGGTGAAGCTTGCCGAGGTGGAAACGGCATGCGTGAACAGTGTGATCACTGTGCAATCCTGTCCACAAGTAGACATCCCGAAGTCAAAAGAGTGCAAGGGCTCATGGGTGGCCAAGGATGTGGACAATTTCGTGTGGTACATAGGGCAATACTTCTGAGCAACCGGGCCTACTGACAGGTGCATTACGGGTAACTACCGCAGCCATGTACTTAGTCGATGATGCTTTATTGTGGTGGCGTCATAGGTGCGATGATAGGTGTGGTGAGCCTATCATGAATTGGGAGATGTTCGTCAAGGAGTTTTGACGACAATGCTATCCCATCCATGCGGAAGAGGAGGCTCGAGATGAACTCTGTCGCCTAGAGCAAAAGGGAGGAGTCGGTGAATATGTGAAGTTCTCGGAGTTGCTACTCCAAATCCCTTCCATGAATGATTTGGAGGCTTACTTCCAGTTCATGGGTGGTCTCAAACCATGGATAAAGCAAGACTTGAAGCGGTGTAATGCGGTGGTGATTGTGGCTGAGACCCTTGTGGAATACAAGGCAATTTCCGGACACAAGTCAGACTCCCGACTGAGGGACAAAGTCATTGGTAGGGGAGATTGTAACAAGTTCCATCATCTAAGTGGAAGCAAACTGCCAGTGGCCCCTACAATAGCAAAAGCGAAGTCGAGTGGTGAAGTACACAAGAAGGGGTGCTTCTCCTTCAAGTGTTTCTTGTGCGATGGTGCACACATGGCTTGTGATTGCCCAACACGATGCACATTCGCAGTGCTTGTCAAGGCCCATAAGGAGGAATGAGAGGAGATGCGACTGGTTCGTTTTGGCTCCTAAGTTCGATCGAGTTTAAGAAGGCTATCATGATGAGGGCACTCGGGCGAGAGACTCTTTGGTTTGTCAAAATAAGTTTGTCACAGAAGTATTAGGATTAGTAAACAAGAGTCCCTCTATTTCGTGTCTCCACAGGTACTTGAAGCATGCCATAGGCATTGTTTCTGTCTGTTGTTCAGATCTGCGATAACCTTCTCCATAGTCTATGATGATATCCTCTCTCTCTCTCTCTCTGTCAATGAGTTAGTGGAATCTTATCTTTTCTGGTTAATAATTTGTTTTGACCTTATTTGACCGTGCTATATGCAATCTTCAATACTCAATCGATTCTTGCACAGATTCTATCTTCGGTGCACCCTCTCATAGGAGTTCATATTCTAATGTCTGGAAAGTACCCTCTTAGTGGAATTACTGATGGTTTCAACTTCCACTCGTGACTAAACTGTTTGTTAATTGCTGAATACCAATAGTTGGATACATAACTGCTGTTATTTGAGAGAGTATCCAGTCTCGAATCTGGAATTAGACCAGATACTACTGGTAACTATAGCCAGAAATGGATTCTTTACGGGAATCATGTCGGTATCAATGGTAATCTTAGACCAACAATAGTTTGATCACCCAGCTTTAGCAATGAATTTTTGCTGCCGTGTCTGAAATGGGTAGTCCAACGCTCCTGTTCTGTGACTTTACTGCGACTGGAAAGTAGAAATCGAACTATCTTGACCAGTAGAGGAGCGTGATTGTTGAGGCTCCATTACAGATGCTTGGATGGCGAGTGCATTAGTTGATAATGTGTGTAAGTGAGTAGATACTTTCTTTGATTTCCACTGGGCTTTTCTGCTTTAGTATACAATAGATGCTCGTTATCTGTCATATATTAGTTTCTCAAAATGTATTCAAACGTGCCGTATGATGGGTAACGCATTTACACGTTTAATTAATCATGTTTAAGCATGTCGATGATAGTAACTTATGTAGTATCACTGGCAAATTCCTAGAAGTGTCAGCAACTTTGCATCGATAATTTTTACTATAGAACTAGTAAGTTTTCAAAAACATAGAAGCGAAGCATCCTATATGGTCTGAGATGAATTCCTTCCATGCATCGGGCTCATTACAACCATCAATCACAGACCTCAGGATGTGCTGGAACTAGCAATGAGGATTGGTTTAGTTCAATCATGTGGGCGCTTGATGTAACCAAGTTTTATCTTCCTTACCCATCTAGAAGGCACCTCAGGATGTGCTGGAACTAGCAATGAGGATTGGTTTAGTTCAATCATGTGGGCGCCTGATGTAGATGTAACCAAGTTTTATCTTCCTTGCCCATCTAGAAGGCTCGACCTGTCGATGTCGGGTCTACGCTGTGGAAAGTTTGCACATGCACTTGCGCCCCCAAAAGACCAATTTGCTCATCATCCAGAAGGCGAGCATCAGGAAACAAATCAAAAGCTGTTCCACTGTAGAATAGGAGGGCATGGCGAAAATTCAAAGGCTGACCATTGACTTGGACACTACAAAAAAGCACCAAGACCAACAGGAATCAATCAAAATCACTCGGGTCGCTGCCTTGCCGATCTATGGAACGTACAAAGCATTAGTGGGTTGCAACGACTACTAGCACTATCCATTAATCCAAGCAACAAAAGGCTGTCTTTTTGGATTTTTATGGTTGGCTATTGAATGGAGAATTATGTGCTTCTATTTTTCAAAGGCATGATAGACTGACGAGGAAAATGTTGGGATTATACGTTAATCAAGATTCGTCAGACAAAGCGGAGTATTTGTCAAATGATTTGTTGCATGGACAGTGTCCTCACTTTTTTTTATTGCAATTTGATGGTCACCATGGTAACTCTCTGGATTCATAACAATTTATGAGTTGTATAGCAATACATGCAAAGGAAGTTAGTATAACCATCATGGGTCTGCAGATGAGCTCTTGGTTTTTACTTTTGGTTGCGGTCTTGTTTGCCGTCGAGGAAACGAAGTAACTAATGATTTGTTTGGCTAGGTACGGAAATTCCTGGAAAAGTGTTAGTTCATTCATTGATTAAAATCAACTTAGAGTATTAGGGGTAACCATAATTGTCAAGACTGATATCTCCAATTCATCACTTAATTTGTGTCTGTGCATTGGGCCAATAAACCAGGAATTCCTTCTAACCCCATTGGATCTATTCATGGATACCTTTGCGTGCAAGATTTTATGTCTTTGATGGCACTGCCTACCTTCTAGCTGCCAACCTTTGTACCATCAATGGTACCTATGATCATCTTAAACACAATTTCTCTCCAATATTGTAGCAAAACCACGAGAATAGAAACGTCACATGATCGTGCTTGAATTAGCATAGTTCCTTTATTCAATAGCTTCCCTATGTCATCTCTATCCACAAAAGCTAGTCCAAGTTTGTCTCAGTGGTTCTCAAAGAACAGGATTTGAACGTGAGCAAATCGTGGAGCATTACAGCTCACAGGTGACTCCAATTAGAATAACATGTAATCTGATATAGGATAAGTAGGTACTAATTTGATCTCATAATTGTAACCATGATACTATGGCGAGTAGGCATATATGCTTGCAACTAACTGCAAGTAAAATTAAAATCTTGATATATGAGCATCGAATGAGGCCCATTATTGTGAACGGTCTTGATGATCTCCAAGTATGATTGTGAAAAGATTATAATAACAAAATAATTCTCTCTCTCTAATGTTCCAAATATTGTAATCTCGTTTACAAGTTGCTGTTGTTTTTTTTTTTTTGAATTCTCAAAGGTGCTTTAGGGTAGGGGTGAGTGGTTCCAGAGTTTCTTAGGTTCCAATTGAAATCTAGAACCTACCCGTCACAGGTCCAAGGTCGGTTATTAGGTTTATCTAGGTTTTTCATGTACTCTTAATTGAATGATTGCAATAAATTATCACTTTTAATTACCATTATTTGTTACAATTCATTGATCACAACTCATATTTAGTCACAAAGATTATGAAATATTCACAAAGTATAAACTTTAGTCATGGATATTGTCGGAAATGAAAGCTCAGACTAATGGTTTCAGACTGCATATTCATCATTGGATGTCATGGAATGGCACAGCGTCGCGTGAAGACATAGAACAAGAAAAACAAAAAGACTTGTTACAAGTTCTAGGTTTTAGGTTCCCATTGGAACATGTAACTTACCATTTGGAACCTATCCGTTAGAATAGGTTTTCCAATTTTTGGAATTTGAAACTTACCTTACATATCCTAAAACTTAGTATTGAACTAGTTCCCGTGTGTCCAATTCTTAGGTTTTTGGTTCCACTCAAGAACCGTGATCAACCCTACTTTCAGCAATTCTTTTAGAATGTTGTCTTGTCTTTTTTTTGGGCTTTTCTACAGATTTGTTTGTGAGAGAGAGAGAGAGAGAGAGAGAGCTGAGCCTAAAGAGAAGAGCTTAATGTTTAGTAAAGTCTACCAAGCTTGTTGATTGAGCTGCTCATACTTTTAAGCAAAAGTTGCTGTGCCTAAACTCTTTGGTAAAGAGCTTAATGTTTATGTAAATCTGGTCTAGAAAGCTTGTTGACTATGCAGAACAAATAATTTATCCATTGTTAAGTAATAACCAAAAATGGGAAAGTTGATATAAGAGGCAAGTGGATAGCACTCGTGGACTTCCAAAGCAAATGCTTTTATTCATGTACATGAAGTATTTGATATGTGTCTTTTGGATTTGCCGAAATCCGTTTGTTGTAGAAACATTAGGAGTAGGAAATAAGGGTCCCTTTTTCGGGTGTCCACAGGCGCTTGTAGCATCCCATGGGCATTTTTTTTTCTTTTTGTTTTTTTGTTTTATTTTGTTTTATTTTGTTTTATATTATGATTGAGAAATTGCTAGAGATCAACATTCGGAGATCACACGACCTCCAGGTCTTTGTTGTTTAGATGTAAAACCTCGGGGGGCTGACCTAGTAATCCATCATTTAGATGTGAAATCTCGGGGGCTAATCCAGTAATCCACCACTGGGACCCTCAGTCATGAAATGCATTTAGAAGGTTTGAACTCTCAACTTCGGCGATGAGGGAGAGAACTCACACTAATTGCGCCGTCCATGGTAGGTACTGTCCATGGTAGGTGGCATTTCTTTTTGTTTGTTTTCGAGATTTGTGATAATATTCTCCATAGTCTATGATGATATCCTGTCTCTCTCTAGCCCAGCTTTGGCAATGAACTTGTGGCTGCCGTGTTTGAATGGGGGTAGTCCAATTCTCCCGTTCTTTGCGACTTTATTGCGATTGGACAGTAGATTCCGACTATCTTGACTAGAACAAGAGCGTGACTGTTGAGGCTCCATTACGCACGCTGGACCAAGCAATGAGGATTGGGTTTTAGCTCAGTCATGTGGGGGCTCCATGCAAGCCAAGTTTTGTCTGTTACCCATCTAGAAGGCTCGACCTGTCGTTATCGGGTCAACTCTATGGAAAGTTTGCGCATGCACGTGCGCCACCCAAAGACCAACTGCTCATCATCCAGAAGGTGAACATGTGGAAACAAATCAAAAGCCGTTCCATTGGAGAATAGGAGGGCATGGCGAAAATTCAAAGCTTGGCCATTTGACTCGGACATTACACAAGCACCACGACCGACAGGAATCAATCACATCACGACCGACAGGAATCAATCACACTCATTCCGGTTGCTGTCTTGCCGCCATGCGCTAATACCAACAGCGAAGACTTCTTTTTCATGAAGACTAAAGAGCAAAGGCTCTTTTTTTAATGTTTTTTTTGCCTTTCCTGCTTGAGTGCAAATAATATTAACAACAGAAACAAATGAAAGATTTTTTTTTTGGTAAGGTGAAACAAATGAAAGATTGTTACGCGATCACTGGACAAACGGACCTAATAGATACCCTTGACTCCATAAATTTTACAAGGTTTCATGCACTGATTCAAAGGTAGGCTAGAGAAGCATCCAAAGCAACCAACCATTGAAGGAGGGACGTCTGACAAAAGAAACTGATAATACCACAAGCAATGCAATATTAAGAGTTACTAAAAGTGCCACTAAAGAGTGCTCGCTTTAGTGTTATGACCTCACAATCTACAAGTCTCACTAAATTTAGTGATAAAATTTGATGGAAGCCAATGGAGAATAAATGTGTCATGCATGTATTAATTTGAGATTTTTGGTTATCCAAAAATTAGCTTGGGGTGAATTTATTAAAGATATATTGGTTTAGGATTTTTTGTGGTATTAACTCATTAATTGATCCACATTGACTCAACGTGACATCTAGGGTGCGTTTGTTTGTATTGTTTAAAAATTGTTCGGGAACAAAAAATAGAAAAAAGTGTTTATGTTCCTAACAATTTTTGAACAAAAACGCATTTGGTAAACTTGTTTCGGGAATAAAAAATAAACGAAACATGTTTGGTAAATTTGGATAATTTTTTTATTTCTTTTATTTTTTATATTTTTTTCTTATTTTTCCTTTTTTTTTTTTTTTTTCTTTTGACTGGTCGTGGCCTGGCCATGGCGGCGGCGGCGAGGGTCGGCCTCGCCGGATCTAGGCGAGATCGAGCTCGCCAGGCCGGCGCGAGGTCGACCTCGCCATGGTCGGGCGAGCTCGAGCTCGCCCAAATCCGGCGAGGCCGACCTCGCCCAGCGGCCGGCGAGCCTCGGCCTCGCCAGATCTGGGCGAGATCGAGCTCGCCCAGGCCGGCGCGAGGTCGGCCTCGCCATGGCTGGGCGAGCTCGCCCAGATCCGGCGAGGCCGACCTCGCCCGGCCTACGGCGAGCCTCGGCCTCGCCGGGGACGGCGAGCCTCGGCCTCGCCCGGGGCCGGTGAGCCTCGCCGTGGCCGGGCGAGGCCGCCGGCCCTCGTCGGCCGGTCGCCGGCCATGGCGAGGCCGGCGACCGGTCAAAAGAAAAAGAACAAGAAAATAAGAGAAAAAAAAAAAAAAAGTGTTTCTCAAAAGTGTTTGAAACAAGAAACACAAAAAATTTGTGTTTTTTGTTTGTTTTTTTTTGTTCTGGGAAAAAAAAGAACAAAAAAGGAACAGAAACGCACCCAAACGCGTTTTTTTTTTTTGTTCCCATGAACAAAAAAACAGAAAAAGTGTTTAAAAACAGAAAAAAAAACATAAACAAACATCTAAGTCAGCAAATTTAATGACAATACTTAATGAAAGTTAACAGAGGATATTTGATTCATGTATACTAATTTGGGATTTTTAGTGACCCAACAATTAATCTAATATAAATTTGTCAAAGGTGTATAAATCTAGGTAAATTAATTATTAATGTACCGGTTTAGGATTTTTCATTGTATTAACTCTTGTTAATTGATCTACATGCACTTGATGTCGAATGATGGAAATTAACATAAGGTAAAAATGTCACACGTATACCGGTTTGAGGCTTTTGATGGTAAAAAAAATTTAGTTTATGATAATATCATCAATGTATCCATTTGAGATTTTTCATAACATTAAGTCTTTTTACAAGTGTAAAAAGGCCAAATATTACATTAGGACCATTTTTTTTTCTTTTTTTGGTAAATAGGACCCACCAAATTTTGGCGCTTTGAAACGAGCTTAAAAACCTTGGGGGTTCTGCTGAGCAATAAGCAAGAGCAAACCAACACGTCTTGCTTCATGTTGAGTTGATACATCTCTAGCTCCAACACCGGAGAGTCTCCCTAGCCAGAAAAGACTCTGAACGACCTCCAATTATGCCGAGACCGACCCCTTCACCTCCTCATATTCACATCTTCTTCCTCTCGTACATCCCCAGTCTCGTCTTCCTGTGCTTACTCTCCAATGCTGCAGAGTCTCAAATCCAAGATCAAGAACAGCAAGTCCTGTTGAAGCTGAGGCAATCCTGGCAAGACCCATCTTCCCTCGACCACTGGGTCACCTCCAATTCATCCTCCCACTGCACATGGCCTGAGATCACATGCCAAGAAGGCTCGATCACCGAGCTCAATCTTGTCAACCTGAACATAAATTATTCGATTCCCCCATTCATCTGCGACCTCAAGAGTCTGACCAAGCTCGACATCTCCTACAACAATATTCCTGGAGGGTTTCCCACTGTTCTCTACAACTGTTCCAAGCTCGTGTACCTTGACCTGTCCCAGAATTACTTCGAAGGTCCTATTCCATCCGACATCAACCGGATGGCTAATCTTCAGGTCCTGATTCTTGCTGCCAACAGCTTCTCGTTCGATGTCCCAGCATCGATTGCGAGGCTATGGAGGCTGAGGATCCTTCACCTTTGCCAGTCCGAGTACAATGGCACTTACCCTGAAGAGATTTTTGGCCTGTCTGATCTCGAAGAACTGAGGCTCGAGTACAATGACAAGTTTGTGCCGTCGCAGCTACCACAGAACTTCACTGCCCTGAAGAAGCTACGGTTCTTCTCGATGGCACAAACAAACCTGATTGGTGGAATCCCAGAGACTATTGGGAATATGGAGGCTCTTGAGCACTTGGATTTGGGGAGGAATCTACTGACGGGAGAGATCCCAGGTAGCATTTTTGCTCTGAGGAACTTGAGCGAGTTGTACGTGTACATGACTAATGTGTCCGGGTCGATCCCTCAGGCAGTCAGTGCCGCAAACCTGAGCGTGATCGATCTGTCTGTGAATAATTTGATGGGGAACATACCTGAAGTTTTTGGAAAGCTCAAGAATCTATACAGCTTGAATTTAGCGTTCAATCAATTGTCCGGCAGAATCCCCGAAGGTATTGGGCGTCTTCCCGCTTTGTCTGATGTCAGGCTGTCCAACAACAATCTATCGGGCACGATCCCCCCTGACTTCGGTAAGTTTTGCCCACTCACAAGATTTGAAGTGGCCTTCAACAGCTTGACTGGCGCATTGCCCGAACTGTGCCATGGCGGTACGCTGTTTGGGTTGGCCGTTATGGACAACAATCTCGGCGGGGAGTTACCGGAGTCACTTGGAAATTGCAGTACTTTGTCTGTAGCAATGTTGAACAACAATGGATTCACCGGCAATGTGCCTGGAGGACTCTGGATGTCGCGGAACTTGACGGCTTTGATCTTGAGTGGTAATGGATTAACTGGTGAGCTTCCCGAGGAGCTTTCCCCAAACCTCACTCGGATTGAGATGAGCAACAACAAATTCTTCGGCAAGATTCCGAGCACGGTGTCTTCATGGAGGAACTTGGTAGTGTTTGATGCCAGTAATAACCTCCTCAGTGGCACCATTCCGACTGAATTAACCAAGCTTCCTTCTCTGGTGGCGCTTTCGCTAGGTCAGAACGAGCTCTCTGGGAATCTTCCGACAGCTATTGTCTCGTGGAACTCCTTGAACACTCTGAATCTTAGTCACAATAAATTGTCGGGACCGATTCCTAGCAAAATCGGTCTTCTACCGGTACTCACGCAGTTGGACCTGTCTAAAAACCAACTGTCTGGCTTGATTCCTCCTGAAATCGGCCAGCTGAATTTGAACCTTCTCAATTTATCCTCCAATCGCCTCAGTGGACGAATCCCAAATGAGTTAGAGAACGCCGTGTACGACACCAGTTTCCTGAACAACCCGGGCCTCTGTGCATCCAATTCATTCATGAGGCTCAATGTCTGCAATTCCCGATCCCATAGATGGAGCAAAAGCTCGCCAACCTATCTCGCCTTGATTGTGCTCTTGGCCAGTGCTGTGGCAATATTTGTTTGATGGTGGCGATATTCACAATCAGAGCTTTCCAAAAGAAGAGAGACGAGTTTGATTTAACTCCAAAACAGACTCCATTCCAAAGTTCGAATTTTTCAGAATCGAATGTTCTGTCGGGATTGAAGGAGCATGTTGTGATCAGAATTTGCGGATCAGGGAAAGTACACAATATTATCGAGAATCGTTCTGGTGACGCTGTTGTGGTAAAAAGGATTTCCAATTAGCCGACCGTTTGGGTGATATATGCAGGGACCAATGGAGAGGTACGATTAGCAATACCCATAAGAAGAGATTCCCACATCTCGCTCTACCGCAGACGGAAGACTTGAATCCTTATAGTAATCAACTGGGCAATTCTCAAACGCACTTCAAGTGGCATATTCTCACGTTCTCAGACTCGTTTTTTTTTTTTTTTTTTTTTCTTTTTCTCACGTTCTCAGACTCGTTCAACTGAATAAGAATGGCATGTTTTAGCTATCAGCTCATGTAACTATCTTGTTTTGTCCTAGCAAATAGTTTCTGTTGGAAAAATATGGTTTTGAATTGGGTAGAATAATGAAGTTGGATAACTAGAGCAATCAAGACGGATTTTGAGCGTGATATCACTTTCTTTAATAATTTATTTATCCCATAATATTGCTAATGGTCACCAGCAAATTTCCTCCAATATATAATAAAGTCTCAAATTAGAATATTAGATATCAATTCTAATATTTTTTCAAGGTCTTTATAACAAATAATTTGAAAAGATGGTTATAGTTTTGGAAAGAAAACTCGAAAATGATCTAAAAAACAAATGTAACTTATATTTGTCTTTTGAATAGAGCCAATTTCAAAAGGTTGCAAAATGAACAAAGAACTTTTTGGGAAAGGTTACAAAGTGAACAAGTATGTTTTTTGAAGGTTATGTTGAAAAGACATATAAAATTCAAAGTTACATTAGTAATAAATAAAAAATAACCGCAATTTCTTTGTGAACAGTCACACTTTTTCAATAAGATTTTATGGTTAATTTTTTTTTTATAGAAATAAATCCAAATTTTCAATAAAAAATAATAATCGTTGGTTAGTGTCAAATCTTGCTCACGTGTGCATTCACATCATTTTGATGTGGGACAAGACACTTTTTAATTTGTTTTATGAACAAACTACCAATAATTCCCCACTTTATTTTTTTTTTTTTGATAACCCAGAAATCCCTTTAGCCACAATTCCCCACTTTGTTCATAAAACAAAAAGTAGAAAATAAAATGTTAGAAATACATAGCTAAAATTTCAATGAGATTAATATACATACATAAAAGTTTCTTTCGAGTTAAACCTTTGCTTAGTGTAAATATATCAAAATTCTATTAAAGTGATAAATAGCTTGGCTTTAAACTTGTACTTTTAAATAATATAATCGCATATTGCACACATATTAACCTCTTATTTCAGCGAAAAATTCTATATTATTCCGCACTATTATGGTCTTGCATTTAATCCTGTTTCATGAGCTCTTTAGAAAGTAATGGCCTTGTGTTTTTATTACTATCAACACATTATAAATTTGTACTATACATTTAACCTACAAAACGTAACAGACGATATTGACTTCTCATATAATGACTACATCAGTATTACACAATCACATTCAGTAACTTGTTCTCATCTATTAAAACTCATAAGTATTAATATTCTAGGAAAATATTGGGTTACTATTACTGGTGATTTAATTAAAGACTTTTAGCCCCATTTCTTATGAGGTCATTTTTACCATATTTCTTGATAAAGCATTTGTCAAGGGATTGGCTAGAATGTCACTAAACCTTACATAAAAAATTATTATGGTACCATCTTTAATTACTTATTTCACGTACTCATGTCTTAGACTAGTATGCTTAAATTTATCATTAAAAGTGCTATTATAAGCCTTTATCAAAGTGGCCCAACTATTACAATGGATAGAAATAGGAGGTAGAGGACTAGGTCATAAATTAATATCAACAACAAATTCCTAATTAATTCAGTCTCTTTCTCAATTGCTGAAGCAATGAATTCGGATTCCATCATCGACTAATATATATATATTTTAATATCTAAGAATGTATCTACTTTGTCCAAATCTTTCATTTTAAAATAAAACAGAGATTTTTTTTAATTTCAATGATTCCGGTCATATTAGTTTCAAAGTCTCCTTCACATATAACCCCATTTTGCCCCCGTGTCAGGCGGCAACCGTGGTGCCTGCAACGCTGCCCTCGCGATCTTCGCGGGTGGCGACCCCACGACGGTCCGCAGGCTGGAGCCCCTGTTCTCCGTGATGGGGAAGGTCAATTACAAGGGTGGCCCCGGAAAGGGGCAGTTCGCGAAATTGGGGAATCAAATCATGATCGCTTCAACGATGGCGGGGCTGGTGGAGGGCATGGTTTATGCCCATAAGGCGGGGCTCGATGTTGGGATGTTGTAAGCGCGATATCGACCGGAGCTGCAGGCTTGAAGTCGCTGGATTCGCATGGGAACAGGATACTACAGAGGGATTTTGACGCCAAGTTCTACGTGAACCATTTTGCGAAGGATTTGGGGATATGCCTGAAGGAATGTGAGAGGATGGGGCTCGCATTGCCAGGCTTGGCGCTTGCTCAGCAGGTTGACTTGTCGCTCAAGACTCATGGGGAGGGGAATTTGGGCATTCAGGCGCTCATTCTGGCTCTCGAGCGGCTTAACAATGTTAAGCTCGAGAATACGGCCTCCTCCAATGTATGAGAATGACCCCTGCTTAGTGTTCTTATTGTGTACTCATATTGGTATACATAAATAAATGATCATTTGCTATATACCAACAATTACATTTGCTGCTGTTGTACTGTTGTTGTAAGAGGAGTGGATTGCTATGGTTGGATATTGAATGGAGAAATATGTGCTTCTATTTTTCGAATGTATGATAGACTGTCTAGGGAAAGGTTGGGATTCATATGTTAATCAGGATTTGTGAGACAAAGTGGAGTATTTGTCAAATGATTTGTCACTTGGACATTGTCCTCACCTTATCATTGCAATTTGATGGTCTCCATGGTAACTCTTTGGATTCATAACACTTTATGAGTTGTACAGCAATACATGGAAAGGAGGATAGTATAACTGTTATGGGTCTGCTGATGAGCTCTTGGCTTTCACTTTTGATTGTGGTAGCTAAACTTGTTTACTGTCTAGAAAACAAAGTAGTTTATGATTGACTGCTGATGGATATGCGCATGCTTGAGGTTTGGAGCATGACATTTCCTGTGTCATCTCTGTCCAGAAAAAGCCAGTCCAAGTTTGTCTCCATGGTTCTCAAGGAAGAGGATTTGAAGGTGAGCAAATCATGGAGCATTACGGCTCACTGGTGACTCCAATTAGAATAACGTGTAACTTGATACAGGACAAGTAAGTACTAATCTGATCTCACAATTGTGACCAGGATGTTGTGGCAAGAAAGCATATATGCTTGCAACTAACTGAAAGTAAAATTAAAGATATGTTTACTAAAAGTCCTAAAACTCATCATAAAAATGTAATTGAGTTCTAAAACTTATAAAAAAATTCATTCAAAACAATTAAGTCCTTTTATAAACTTCATCCAATTAGACTAATGAAAAATGCTGATGTAGTTTTTTTTTTTTTTTTTTTAAAATATTTTCTTTCTCCCACATGACGATGATGTGACCAAAACATGGAACACTAGACTAAAATGACATCGTTTGGATTTAATTTGAATTTTTTTAACCATAAGCTTAATTAAATAAAATGAAAAATAATTTAAAAACACAAAAAAATAGCCAAGGCAAGGGTGGAGGCCCTTGCTATTGTTGCCCCATCGCCGAGGCCTCGGCCAAGGTCAGCGATCCTCGCCAACCGCAAGCAAGGGCTCGATGACCCTCCTCTAGATTTGGGTGAAGGGTTGCAGCCTTCAACCAAGATCTAGGTGAGGTTGCTAGCCCTGGTTGAGGCCCTGGCAACCCTTGCTGGCCTTCGCCGAGCCCCCCTATTGGCCCTTTCCAGTGACGGGGCAACGACGGCGGCGGTGGTGGCAAGGGTCTCCACCCTTACCTCTACTCCATTTTAAAAAATATTTAATTTAATTTAATTAAGCTTATGGTTAAACAATTAGATAAAAAATGACATTATTTTAGCCTAGTGTTTTATGTTTTAATCACGTCATCACCACATAAGAGAGAGAAAATATTAAAAAAAGACACGTCAATATTTTCCGTTAAGTCTATATGGATAGAGTTAACAAAATGACTCAATTGTACTAATTTGACAAATTTTAAAACTTGATTGTACTTTTGTGACAAGTTTTAATACTTCCAATGCACATATCCCTAAAATTAAAAATCCTCATATATGAGCATCTAATGTGGTCCATTATTGCAAATGGTCTTGATGAGCTCCAAGTATGATTGTGAAAAGATTACAATACCGAAATAATTCTCACTTTGTAATGTTCTAAATATTGTAATCTTGTCTACAATACTCTTGTTGTTGTTGTTGTGTTTTTTATTTTTATTTTTATTTTTTGCATTCTCAAAGGTGCTTTAGAGTAGGGATAAGTGGTTCTAGGTTTTATTTAGATTCCACCTCAAACCTGGAACCTACCTCATCACAGGTTTAAGGTAAGTTCTAGGATCTATCCAGGTTTCTCATGTACTCTTAATTGAATGATTGCGATGAATTATCTTTTTAATGACCATCATTTGCTAAAAATCCACTGATTACAACTCATGTCTAGATACACAAAGATTATGAAATATTAATGAGGAAAAAATCTCACTCATAGATATAATTGGAAATGGAAGTTTAGACTAGTAGTTTTAGATTACATATTATCATTGGATGCCATAAAATGCCCTGGCATCACGCGAAAACATAGATCAAGAAAACATAAAGACTTGTTATAGGTTCTAGGTTTTAGATTCTCGTTGAAACTTGGAACTTACTCTTTTGAAACCTATATGTCGGAATAGGTTCTCCAATTTTTGGAATGCAGAAATTACCCTACATATCCTAGAATCTAGTATAGAACCAGTTCCTATGGGTTTGATTCTCAGGTTTTTGGTTCTATTCAAGAACTATGCTCACTCCTACTTTGGCAATTCTTTTAGAATGCTGTCATGTCTTTCTTTTGGGCTTGTCTACAGATTTGTGTGCGTGCGTGCGTGCGTGAGAGAGAGTGCGAGAGAGAGAGAGAGAGAGAGAGAGAGAGAGAGAGTCCTGAGCTGCTCATATGTTTAAGCAAAAGTTGCTGTGCCTGAACTCTTTGATGAAGAACTTAATGTTAATGTAAATCTGGTCAAGAAAGCTTGTTGACTATGCAGAGCAGATAATGTATCCACTGTTAAGCAATAACCAGAAATGGGAAAGTTGATATAAGAGGCAAGTGGATAGCACCTGTGGACTTCCAGAGCAAATGCTTTTACTCATGTACACCAAGTATTTGATATGTCTTTTGTTATGTGTCTTTTTGGTTTGTCAAAATCCGTTTGCTGCAGAAACATTAGGAGTAGGAAACAAAGGGTCCCTCCGTTTCGTGCGTTCACAGGCGCTCGAAGCATCCCATGGCCATTTCTTTTTGTTTGTTGTCGAGATCTGTGATAATGTTCTCCATTGTCTATGATAATATATCCTCTCTCTCTCTCTCTCTCTCACATCAACCCAGCTTCAGCAATGAACTTGGGGCCGCCGTGTTTGAATGGGGTAGTCCACTTCTCCTGTTCTTTGCGACTTTACTGCGATTGGACAGTAGATTCCGACTCTCTTGACTAATACGAGAGTGTGATTGTTGAGGCTCCATTACGCATGCTTGGATGACGAGCGCATGAAGAGGTATTGCGCACATGTGAGTGATACTTTCTTTGACTTTTGCCTGGCTTTTCTTCTTGAATTCACATAGTATTAGAACACAAGATCTTGAGTTCAAATCTTTTCAAATCCAATTTAACTCTCCAATTAAATTTCCATACTTAGTATTATGCAAAAGAATAGATTAAGCATGATGGGGAGTGTTAGAGTAATTAAATAATAAACTATGCTGATAAGAAAGATATATGAAAAAGAGTAATTGTATATATTTTGATATGTCATAATGAAGATTGCATCACCCTATTTAATAGGCTCCATGAAATGAATAAAGAAGATAATATATTAACCAAGTTATGCACAATCAAATAGAGATATTTATATAATCTTGAGACACAGAAAACCATCAGCAATTATTCTACTATCTCTAAATGTCCCCTCAAAGTTAAGGTGCATTAAAGATGTCAACTTGAATTTGAATACAAGTTTGAACAGTGTCCAACGGTTGAAACGCAGCAGATGAGGCGGCGTTCAATAGTTGTTCATGGCAAAACTTCTAGACCAAGTTGGTTTGAGAGTGACAAGCCTAATGGCAGTGTTGCCTCTTGAAACGACGAACAAAACATCGAGAATAAGAGGGAAACAACAAGCGGCCGATGCGGCTGGCTGCAAACTAGTAACTGAGTGATGTGGCGTATATGGCTGGCATTGTAGTATCAAGTGGCCTCTGCAGCTGGCTTGGGAAAATAATTATTGAGTGATGCAGCTTATAATGGAAGAAAAGCCACCTCCATGAAGGGCTCAACTAGGTGATGCGACTGTTGTGATTAGCACTGAAACACAACCATCATGGAATGGATTCGACTAGGTGCTTCCTCACACGAGAGGTCTCCAGAGATTATGGGACAAAAGTTTGTCGGCTATTGGATAATGTTAAAATCAATGTTGAGCGGACAATATTAAGACTTACTGGAAAAATAATAATAACAAAGAAGCAAAATTAGCTTTGAATGAGTATTTGGGTGTGCACTGAGTGCAAGTACAGTCAGTGCACTTCAAGATCAACTAGCTCTGATTTCAAGTTGAGAAAATAAGAAAGATATGCATAAAAGAGTAATTATATATATTTCGATATGTTAAAACAAATGTTATAGAAACTTATTTATAGGTTTCATGAAATGACTAAATAAGATAACATATTAATCAAGATACATATAATCAAATAGAAATATACGTGCAATCTTGAGAGATACAGAAAATCATCAGAATTATCCTAAATATCTCTAACATATACACTAGAGGCTCATTATTTGTTGCGTGTTAACCTCTTGAAATGCATTTAACTGCATTGTTGACATGGGTGACACATTTGCTTGTTTAACTAAGCATGTCTAAGCGTACCAATGATAGTAACTTGCGTAATACACGTTGGTAGATCCTAGTAGTGCCGGCAACTTTGTGTCGATAACTCCTCCTACTGAATTAGTAAGTTTCCAAAAGCATAGAAGCCAAGCGCCTGATGTTGTCCGAGATAGATCCCTTCCATGCGCAGGGCTCATTAGGACCATCAGTCACAAACCTTAGGATGTGCTGGAACTTGCGATGAGGATTGGTTTAGTTCAATCGTGTGGGGGTTCGATGTAAACCAAGTTTTATCTTCCTTACCCATCTAGAAGGCTCGACCTGCTGTTGTTGGGTCAACGCTGTGGAAAGTTTGCGCATGCACTTGCGCCACCAAAAGACCAGTTTGCTCATCATCCAAAGGCGAACATCAGAAAACGAATCAAAAGCTGTTCCATCGGAGAATTGGAGGGCATGGCCAAGATTCAAAGGTTGGCCGTTTGACTCGGACACTACATAAAAGCACCAGGACCAACAGGAATCAATCAGAATCACTCAGGTCGCTGTCTTACCGATCTATAGAACAGACGAAACGTTAGTGGGTTGCAACAACCACAAGCACTATCCATTAATCCAAACAACAAAAGACTTTGTCTTATTGGATTACTATGGTTGCTAGTGAATGGAGAATTATGTGCTTTTATTTTCCAAAGGCATGATAGACTGACTAGCAAAAGGTTGGGATTAATATGTTAATCAGGATTCGTCAGACAAAGTGGAGTATTTGTCAAATGATTTGTCGGACGGACGTAGTCCTCGCCTTTTATTTTTTTTATTGCAGTTTGATGGTCACCGTGGTAACTCTCTGGATTCATAACAATATATGAGTTGTGTAGCAATACATGGCCAGGAAATTAGTATAACCATCATGGATCTACTGATGAGCTCTTGGTTTTCACTTTTGGTTGTGGTCTTGTTTACTGTATAGGAAACGAAGTAGTTAGTAATTTGTTTGGCTAGGAACGGAAATAGATTACGGTATTCACATTCAGAATTTGAGATGAGAGCATTTTCCGTGAGAAAATTTTCCATTTCAGTAACTCACCCAAGGTATTCATTTTTTCTTATTCCTGAAAAAGTGTTAGTTCATTCATCGATAAATCAACTTACAGAGTCAAATTAACCATAATTTTCAAGACTGATATTTCCAATTTAGCACTTAAGTTGTGACTGTGTATTGGGCCAGTAAATCAGAATTCCTTCTAAGCGATGGGATCTAATCATGGATAACTTTGTATGCAAGAGTTATTATGTCTTTGATGATACTACCTACCTTCTAGCTGCCGACTCTTGTACCATCAATGGTATCTGTGATCATCTCCAACAAAATTTCTCTGCAATATTGTAGCAAAACCACAAGAATAGCAACGTCACATGATCGTGCTTGAATGAGCTTAGTTCCTTTCTCCAATAGCTTCCCTTGTCATCTCTGTCCACAAAAGGCGGTCCAAGTTTGTCCAATGGTTCTCAAGGAACAGGATTTGAAGGTGAGCAAATCATGGCGCATTACGGCTCACTGGTGACTCCAATTAGAATAACGTGTAATATGATACAAGATAAGCGGGTACTAATCTAATCTCACAATTGTGACCAGGATGCTGTGGGGAGAAAGCATATATGCTTGCAACTAACTGCAAGTAAAATTAAAAACCTGATATATGAGCATCTAATGAGGCCCATTATTGGGAACAATCTTGATGACCTCCAAGTATGATTGTGAAAAGATTATAATACCGAAATAATTTTCACTGATGTTTGGAATATTGTAATCTTGTCTACAGCACTCTTGTTGTTGTTTTTTTTTTTTTTTCCATTCTCAAAGGTGCTTTAGGGTAGGAATGAGCGATTCTTGATTTTGTTCAAGTTCCACCCGAAACCCGAAACCTACTTTATCACAAGTTCAAAGGTTGGTTCTAAGGCCTATCTAGGTTCCTCATGTAATCTTCATTGAATGATTGCAGTGAACCATCACCTTTAATAACCACTATTTATTACAACCCACTAATTACAACTCATATTTAAATACACAAAGATTATGAAATATTAACAAAGCAAAAGTCTCAGTCATGGATATTGCTGAAAATGGAAGCTTAGACTAGTGATTTTATATCACATACTTATCACTGGACGCCATAGAATGCCTGTGCGAAGACATAAAACAAGAGAAGTAGAAAGATTTATAATAGGTTATTGTTGGAACATGGAACTTACCCATTTGGAACCTACTTGTCGAAACAAGTTTATCCAATTTTTGGAACTTGAAACCTACCCTATATATATTCTAAAACTTAATACTAAACTGGTTCCAACCTAGTACCAAATTGGTTCCATGGGTCTAATTCTCAGGTTTATTGTTCTACTCAAGAACCATGCTCACCCTTACTTTCGGCATTTCTTTTAGAATGTTGTCTTGATGCTCACCCTTACTTTTGGCAATTCTTTTAGAATGTTGTCTTGTCTTTCTTTTGGGCTTGTCTACAGATTTGTGAGAGTGAGAGAGAGAGAGAGAGAGAGAGAGAGAGTCCTGAGCTGCTCATATTTTTATGCAAAAGTTGCTGTGCCTAAACTCTTTGGTGAAGAGATTCATGTTTATGTAAATCTGGTCTAGAAAGCTTGTTGACTATGCAGAACAGATAATGTATCCACTGTTAAGTAATAACCAGAAATGGGGAAGTTGATGTGAAAGCACCTGTGGACTTCCAAAGCAAATGCTTTTATTCATGTACATGAATATTTGATACCCAAAATCCGTTTGCTGTAGAAACATTAGGAGTAGGAAATAAGGGTCCCTCCATTTCGTGTGTCCACAGGCGCTTGCAGCATCCCATGGGTATTTCTTTTTTTATTTTTTATTTTTTTTTTTTTTTTTTTTTTTTTTTTATGACCGAGGAACCGCCGGAGATCACCCTTCAGTATCACATGATCCTCCGGTGCTCGATAGCACTGTTAGGCCTCACCACAAGCTGCTATTTAAATGTAACACCTCGGGGGCTGACCCAGTAATCCACTTCTGGGACCCCCACTTAAGTCATGAAATGTAACGAGAGGGTTTGAACTCTCAACCTTGGCGATGAGAGAGAAATCTTACACCAATTGCGTTGTCCATGGATATGTGGCATTTCTTTTTGTTTATTTTTGAGATTTGTGATAATGTTCTCCATAGTCTATGATGATATCCTTTCTCTCACTAGCCCAGCTTTAGCAATGAACTTGTGGCTGCCGTGTTTGAATGGGGTAGTCCAATTCTCCTGTTCTTTGCGACTTTATTGCGATTGGACAGTAGATTCCGACTATCTTGACTAGAATAAGAGCGTGATTGTTGAGGCTTCATTACGCACGCTTGGATGACGAGCGCATTAAACTGGTATTGCGCACAAACGAGTGGTACTTTCTTTGATCTTTGCGGGGTTTTTCTGCTTGGATTCAGTTGGTACTAGAGCACAAGATCCCAACTTTAAATTTTTTTTTTTTTTTTGGATCCAATTTGCCTTCTCAATTAAATTTCCACACTTAGTACTATGCAAAAGAATAGACTAAAGGTGAGGGGGAGTATTAGAGTCATTAAATATTAAACCATGCCTATAACAAAGATACATGAAAGAGAGTAAATATATATATATATTTTTTTTTTCAATATGTCGTAATGAAGATTATATCACCCTATATAACAGGTTTCATGAAATAACTAAATAAGATAATATATTAATTAAGATATGCACAATGAAATAGAGATATTTGCATAATCTTGAGATACATAAAATCATCAAAATCATCCAAATATCTCTATCATCCCCTCTAAGTTAAGGTGCATTGAAGATGCCAACTTGAGTTTGAATACAAATTTGAACAGTGTCCAACGGTTGCGACTCAATGGATGAGATGGCATTCAACAATTGTTCATGGCAAAATTTTCATATTTAGCTAGTCTGAGAGTGACAAGCCTAATGGTGGTGTTGCCTCTTGAAATGACATGCAAAACATCGAGAATCGAGGGAAAATAACAAACGGCCGATGCAGTTGGCCTGCAAAATAGTAATCGCGTGACGCAGCCTATATGGCTGGCATTGTAGTGTCAAGTGGCCTATGCGACTGGTTTGGGAAAATAGTTATTGAGTGATGTGGCTTACAATAGTGGGTGATGTGATCATTATCATTGGCACCGAAATACAACCATGATGAAATGGATTTGACTAAGCGTTTCCTCATATGAGAGGGCTCCAAAGACTATGCAACAAAAGTTTGTTGGCTATCGGATGAGATGAAAAATGTTAAATCAATGTTGATTGGAGGATATTAGGACTTTGGAAAAAAAAGAAGAAGAAGAAGCAAAATTAACTATGGATGGGTACTTGGGTGTCCACCGAGTGTGAGCACATTCAGTGCACTTTAGGATGACTAGCTTTGATACCAAGTTTAATAAATAAGAAAAATATGCAAAATAGAGTAATTTTATATATTTCCATATGTTATAATGAAGATTACATCAGCCTATTTATGGACTTCATGAAATGACTAAATAAGATAATTAGTTAATTAAGATATGTACACTTAAATAGAGATATTTACGTAATCTTGAGAGATTTAGAAAACTATCAAAATTATATTAAATATCTCTAACATATACAATAGAGGCTCATTATCTATCATATATTAACCTCTCGAAATGCATTTAGGCGCATTGTGACACATTTATATGTTTAACAAAGCATGTCTAAAGCCTGTCAATGATAGTAACTTGTGTAATACACGCTGATAGATTCCTAGTAGTGCCGGCAACTTTGTGCTGATAACTCCTACTATTGAATTAGTAAGTTTCCAAAAGCATAGAAGCCAGGCGCTTGATGTTGTCCGAGATGGATTCCTTCCATGCGATGGGTTCATTAGGACCATAAATCACAGACCTCAGGATGTGCTGGAACTTACGAGGAGGATTAGTTTAGTTTAATCATGTGGGGTTCGATGTAAACCAAGATTTATCTTCCTTACGCATCTAGAAGGCTCGGCCTGCTGCTTTCGGGTCAACGCTGTGGAAAGTTTGCGCATGCACTTGCGCCACCAAAAGACCAATTTACTCATCATCCAGAAGGCGAACATCAGAAAACGAATCAAAAGCTGTTCCATCGGAGAATTGGAGGGCATGGCCAAGATTCAAAGTTTGGCCATTTGACTCGGACACTACATAAAAGCACCACGACCAACAGCAATCAATCAGAATCGCTCGGGTCGCCGTCTTGCCGATCTATTGAACGTACCAAACATTAATGGGTTGCAACGACTACTAGCACTATCCTTTAATTCAATCAACAAAAGTCTTTGTCCATTTGGATTACTATGGTTGGCTATTGAATGGAGAATTATGTGCTTCTATTTGTCGAAGGTGTGATAGAATGTGAAGGAAAAGGTTGGGATTAATATGTTAATCAGGATTCGTGAGACAAAGTGGAGTATTTGTCAAATGATTTGTCGCATGGACATTTTCCTCAACTTTTTTATTGCAATTTGATGATCACCATGGTAACTTCCTGGATTCATAAAAAATTATGAGTTGTATAGCAATACACGGAGAGGAAAATAGTATTACTTTTACGGGCCTGCTGATGAACTCTTGGTTTTCACTCATTGTTGCGGTTTTGTTTATTGTCTAGGAAACGAAGTAGTTAATGATTTGTTTGGCTAGCTACTGAAATAGATTGTGGTATTCACATTCAGAATTTGAGATGAAAGCATTTTCTGGGACAGACTTTTCCATTCTTGCAACGCACCCAAGGTATATATTTCTTCTTATTCCTGGAGAAGTGTTAGTTCATTCATTGATTAAAATCAACTTACAGCATCAAAGTAACCATAATTATCAGGACTGATAGCTCCAATTTATCATCTAATTTGCGGCTTTGCATTGGGCCAATGAATCAGGAAATCCTTCTAACCCGATTGGATCTAATAATGGATACCTTTGTGTGCTGGAGTTTTATGTCTTTGATGATACTACCTACCTTCTAGCTGCCAACTTCTGTATCATCAATGGTATCTATAGTCATCTTCAACACAATTTCTCTCCAATACTGTAGCAAAACCATGAGAGCAGCAACATCAGGTGATCATGGTTGAATTAGCTTAGTTCCTTTCTTCCATAGCTTCCTTGTGTTGTCTCTGTCCACAAAGGCCTATACAAGTCTGTCTTAATGGTTCTCAAGTATATGTAATCTGATAAAGGATAAGCAGATACTAATATGATCTCACAATTGTAAACATGATTGTGTGGCAAGAAATCATATATGCTTGCAACTAACTGCAAGTAAAATCAAAACCCTGATATATGAGCATCTAATGAGGCCCATTATTGGGAACGGTCTTGATGATCTCCAAGTATGATTATGAAAAGATTGTAATACTGAAATGATTCTCACTCTCTAATGTTCAGAATATTCTAATATTGTCTACCCCACTCTCGTTGTTCAACCTTGAAATTGAAACCTACCATTCATAACAAGTTTTCTAATATTTGGAAGTTAGAACCTATCATGCATACCGAGGAACCTGGAACCTACCCGGTCACAAGTTCCAAGATTTATTTAGGTTCCACATGTACTCTTAGTTGAATTATTTTAATGAAAATGACCACCATTTGCTTCAATCCACTAATCATAACTCATATTTGACATATGAAGATTATGAAATATTAACAAAGTAAAAGTTTCGGTTATGAGTATCGTCAGGAATGGAAGCTTAGACTATTGTTTTCAGTGTACATACTCATCATTGGACACAATGGAATGTCACAGCATCACGTGGAGACATAGAACAAGAAAAATAGAAAACTTATTCTAGGTTCTAGGTTTTAGATTCTTGTCAAAACAACTTACTTGTCAAAACAAGTTCCTCAATTTTTAGAACTTGAAACTTATCCTACATATTCTAGAATTTGATACTAGACCTGGTTCTTAGATTTCCGATTTTTTCTTGGAACCATGCTAACCCCTACTTTAGGGAATTCTTTTAGTATGTTGTCTTGCCTTTCTTTTTGGCTTGTCCAAGTCCCTTTACAGATTTGAGAGAGAGAGAGAGAGAGAGAGAGAGAGAGAGAGAGAGAGGGAGGGAGAGGGAGAGAGGGAGAGAGGGAGAGGGAGAGGGAGAGGGAGAGGGAGAGAGGGAGAGAGAGAGAGATCTGAGCTGCTCATATTTTTAAGCAAAATTCTTTGATGAAAAGCTTAATGCATATTTTTAAGCAAAATTCTTTGATGAAAAGTTTAATGTTTATGTAAATATGGTCTAGAAAGCTGGTTGACTATGCAGAGCAGATAGTGCATCCACTACTAAGCAATAATCAGAAATGGGAAAGTTGATACAAGGGCGAGTGGATAGCATCTGTGGACTTCCAAAGCAAATGCTTTTATTCATGTGCATGAAGTACTTGATGTCTTTTGATGTGTCTTTGGTTTGTCAAAATTGGTTTGCTGCAGAAACATTAGGAGTAGGAAACAAGGGTCCCTCCGTTTTGCGTGTTCACAGGCGCTTGAGGCATGCCGTCGGCATTTTTCTGTTTGTTGTTGAGATCTATTCTAATACTATCCATAGTCTATGATGGTATCCTCTCTCTCTCTTTCTCTCTCTCTCTCTCTCTCTCTCTCTCTCTCTCTCTCTCCGTGATCAACCCAGCTTTAGCAATGAATTTGTGGCTGCCGTGTACGAATTGGGTGGTCTAATTCTCCTGTTCTCTTCGACTTTACTCCGATTGGACTGTAGATTCTGACTATCTTGACTAGTACAAGAGCGTGATTGTTGAGGCTCCATTACAGATGCTTGGATGCCGAGCGAATTTATTGGTATTGCGTACAAGTGGGTGATACTTTCTTTGATCTTTGCTGGGTTTTCCGCATGAATGTCCACTGGACACTCATTCTCTGTCGTATAAGAACGTCTTGAAATGAATTTAAGCATGTCACGTTGACATGGGTAATACATTCACATATTTAGCTAAGCATGTCTAAACATTTCGATGATAGTAACTTGTGTAATACGCGCTGGCAGATTCCTAGTAGTGACGGCAACTTTGCACCGATTACTTCTACTATTGAACAAGTAAGTTTCCAAAAACATAGAAGCCAGGCGTCTGATATGGTCCGAGATGGAATCCTTCCATCCATCGGGCTCATTAGGACCATCGATTACACAACTCGGGATGTGCTGTAACTCGCAGTGAGGATTGTGTTTTAGTTCAATCACGTGGGGGCTCCATGTAAGCCAAGTTATGTCTTTCTTACCTATCTAGAAGGCTCGACCTGTCGTTGTCGGTTCAACTCTGTGGAAAGTTTGCGCATGCAGTGCGCCACCAAAAGACCAAATTGCTCATCATCCAGAAGGTGAACATCTGGAAACAAATCAAAAGCCGTTCCATTGGAGAATAGGAGGGCATGGCGAAAATTCAAAGCTTGGCCATTTGACTCAGACATTACACAAGCACCACGACCAATAGGCGTCAATCACATTCATTCTGGTTGCTGTCTTGCCGATAGATGGAACTTACGAAACGGTAGTGGGTTGCAACAACGCCGAGCACCATGCGCTAATGTCAACAGCGAAGACTTCTTTTTCATGTAGACTAAAGGACAAAGGTTTTGCTTTCCTGCTTGAGTGCAAATAATAGTCACAACAGAAATGAATGAAAAATTGTTACGCGATCACTCAGGACAAACGGACTTAATAGATACCCTTTGTCACACCTTGAATCTCGAGTGCACGCACATCCCTTGGTAGTCGATAAAATTGCAACATTCCCAGAATACGTCGCTGACCCAAACGATTCATGCGCATGCGGAAGCGAAATAATAATCCCCTGACAACAAATAGCATGAGATAGAAAAGCAAGACAACAAATTTCCACAAAACATACTTTTATAAACAAGCCAGGTTTATATACATAACTAGTCTATAAACAAGGGCCTAACTCCAAAAAGAAGAGCTACTGAGCCATCTAGGTACTAGACTCCTCATCCATAGGCTCCGCGTCCACCATGACACCATCAGGAGTGTTGAGATCCATCGGGTGACCTGTTTCCCACTCCTCGGTCCCAACGGGAGGCCCGTTGAAACCCAGAAGGGACCCTCCTAATTGCCTTGAGGAAAACTGATGTACCACATTATGAATCGATGAGGTACCAACTGAGGTAGGCCCTCTTCGACCCAGACCGTGGTCTCAACCAACTCCCGGCTCAGGATGGTCCTGGGAATAGGGAAGTAGGTAAACTCAAACTCCATTGTCTGCGGGACCTCGTATCGCACGTGAAGTGCCTCCATTTAAGGACCTGAAAAATTGTAAGCCACGACGGGGTAAGATAATGTTTCAGCGAGTCTACACCCTAAATCTCGATTAGGAATGTAATACACCTAGAGATAGCCTAAATACCTATCATATAAGACTTACCTCGCATCAGCACCTCCCTGCACGTCAGTACAGCTCATAGCATATATGCACACGGTACACACAATTAGTAATTAGCATACTTCACTTTCACATGTCAGTCAATTACAGGGGTTCCAATTATAAGACCAAATCGTTATGCCATGTCCCATTTCGTGCCACACAATTTTGTCTCATAATTAGGCCCAGTCATCTCACTCAAGAGTTCCAATTAATTACGGCCCAATGGGCACGGCCAACTCAACAGTCGGCAGTCTTCCAGCATAACCGGGTATCTTCTCGCCCCATCGAGCACGACAATATCTACCTCAATCTGGCATCCGTTGACGTGGGGCATTCCATATAGGAGTATCGTCCACCTGACCTTCATCAGGTGACGAGTTCTCATAGCGATCACACACACACACACACCTAATCTCAACCAATGACATCGTGCTTTACATTCAAATGCCTTGATTTTAAATAATGTACTTGACATATTTTCTTTATATTAAAAATACCTGGTAAATTAATTGGGCGTGGTCCCACAGTCAAATCGTTCCACAAAGTGTGATATTCTCTCTTTTAAAAATTCCATAATTTTATATAGTACTTAAAACCTTTTCGACGTAAAAAACCGACATTTGGTATTTTTCTAATTAAATACCAAAATTCAATATTTTTGAAATAATAATTCAAAAATCAACACTCAGCATCAAATTGGATAAATTAGCACTTAATTGCACAAACCGACTGCACCACGACAATCAGAACGAAATTCTAACAATTGGCTATCTCGGTATAATTTCCACTAATAAATAAATAATTAAATAAATTACAAAATAATTAAATAAATAACTAATTAATCTACCTAGGCTAATCTAACCACCTAATTGAACTAGTTAAATTATTCTAACCAATCTAGCTATATAATAACCTACTAAACTAACTAATTACATTAATTAACTACCTAGTTGACCTATCTAACTAATCTAATTAACTAAACAAGCTAACTAATTACACTAATTTCACTCAGTCTAATCTAAGCCACCTCTAAGAGTGATTAGCATCATGATTGGAGATTAGGAGGTAAATTCACCGGTTTAATGAGCCGATGAGTTCACGGTGATGGCGACTGAAAGCGAGCAAGACTCTGGGCCTACGACAACACCAAGGAGGTTTGGAAAGGGCTTGAAAAAGCCCATAAAGCTCTCGGCCCAAAGCTGAGATGGCTTTTGTTTTGGGTTGGACCGAAGATTGCTGGAGGTTGGGCTCAATTGGAAGGGGGCTGGTTGGCGCGGGGATGGGCAAGGGGGCCGGAGGCAGCAATGACAGTGGCTCGGGGACGACTATGGATGACTAGGCTGACGACGTCGAGTGGCTGGGGGTTGATGTCGAGTAGGCGCAAGGAGCGGGGATGCAAGCAACTTGGAGATAGGCTCGCGGGTATGGTAGGCTCAGGCGCAAGGGAGCTCGGATGCGGCTTGGATGGCGGCGAAGGGCTGTTGATGGGTTGGAGGCTTCAGTTTAGAGGCTTGGCTGGTTTGCTACTTTGGAAATGGAGAGTGAGGGAGTGAGGAAGAAGAAGAAGCTGAAGAGGAAGGAGCTGTTGTTGGTTTGGGGGACAATGGGCTACAAAAGTCCACCATAAATATCCCAAACACTTGAGTAGAGCTCCCAAAGTCTTCAACTCTATCCCAGCAGCCATTTTCCCACTCAATCTTCTCCAACAAGCCACACTTGAGGTCCAAATGTTGCACCCCACATGGTCTTTATGAATTTCACCAATTCCCTCTTTAATTTCACACAAAATCTCTCAAATTCAATCCAATTTAGTCCAAAAAATACCAGCTAAGGTGCCCACACCAAATCCACAATTTTCCTCATCAATTGATCCAACTTGAAGGTAAAAAATGCACACAAAAATGGCCCTCCAAATTTCCCGGTTTAAAATCGCCCAATTTTGATTTTTCGTTGAAAATCCGGGCTCATAAAAAATTCTTCAAATGATGAGTGACATTTTAAAATAAATTGTGACACGCTAGAACTTTTGATTCCTCAAACCGGATTCACTTTCGTGATCAATTTCAATTGGACACAATTTTAGCGTGTAACCTAACCTACTAGGTAACTTTTTCGGAATTTTTAGTGCATTTGACCCATGGTCAATTATTTTCAATCCACATTATGCATCTTTGACTCATTGGCAACTTTTGATTATCATAAAAATTTCAAGATTTCAATTACGGATACATGGTATAGAATTGACAGAAAAATTAGTTTAGTGCCGTTCAACATGAATTTTACAATCAGGTGGAATCCCCACAACTTAATTACATGCCCTTGTTTAATTGACTTATCTCTAGTTTCTAATCACTTTTAACGGTGCCGTATTGACTCTTGTAAATTAGCACGGTCGAGTAGTTGAATTCTGATCGAATTCTCAAATTTGTCATGTTTATATTCCTTAACGGCTTCACCAGGTAGATTAGTTATCTTGTGAGTGACCAACTCAGAGAAAAATGACTATAGGTGCGTCGATGAAAATCTCAATTCTTAAAATTGGGATCTGGTCGAAAATCAGAATGTCACACCCTTGACTCCATAAATTTCAGAAGGTTTCATGCACCAATTCAAAGGTAGGCTAGGGAAGCATACAAAGCAACCAACCATCGAAGGAGGGACGTCTAACAAAAGAAACTGACAATACCACGAGCAACGTAATGTTAGAGTTACTAAAAGCGCCACTAAAGAGTGCTTGCTTTAGTGTTACAACCTTAGACAAAGACGACAATGAAGAAGAAGACAATCTACAAGTCTTGCTAAATTTAATGATAAAATTTGATGGAAGCTAACGGAGGATAAATGTATCATGCATGTACTAATTTGAGATTTTTGGTTATCCAAAAATTAGCTTGGGGTTAATTTATTAAAGGCATATCGGTTTGGGATTTTTTGTGATATTAACTCATTAATTGATCCACATGGACTCAACGTGGCATCTATGTGACATCTAGAAAATTCGACCTTGTCTCAACTAAATGAAATGGGCTTTTCATCGGCGTGCTTATGGTCATTTTCTCTGAGTTGATCACTTACGAGATAACTAATTTATCAAGTGAAGCCATTAAGGGATATAAATGCGACCGACTTGAGAATGTGACAAAAAATCGACTGCTTGACCGTGCTAATTGGTAAGAGTCAATACGGCACCGTTATAATTGATTATAGATTGGAGATAAGTCAATTTGATAGAAGCACATAATTAAATTATGGGTGATTCCACCTAATTGCAAAATTCGTGTCAAATGACACTGACCCTATTTCTCTATCGATTATGTACCTTGTACTCGTAATTGAAATCTTGAGATTTTTACAACAACCAAGAGTCGCCGATGAGTCAAAGATGCACAAACGTGGACCAAGAATTATCGACCAAGGGTTAAATGCGATAAAATTCCTAAAAGCTACCAAGTAGGTTAGGTCACACTAAAATTATGTCCAATCGAAATTAACTACGAAATTGAACTCGGTTTCGGGAATCGAAAGTTTGAGTGTTTTACAATTTATTTTTAGGACATCGTCTCGATGCTTTGAAGAATTTTGGCGAGCCCGGAAATTTGGCGGAAAAATGGAATTGGGCAAATTAAATTCAAGAAATTCGGATGGACACTTTGGTGTGGATTTTGGGCTACCAAAGTGAGTTAGTTTGTGAGGGATTGAAGGGAAATTGGTTTAGGTTGCTGCCA
The DNA here is from genome assembly GCA_014182575.1 of Eucalyptus decipiens. Taxonomy (NCBI): domain Eukaryota; kingdom Viridiplantae; phylum Streptophyta; class Magnoliopsida; order Myrtales; family Myrtaceae; genus Eucalyptus; species Eucalyptus decipiens. Next base: position 12,467,966 of record CM024611.1, on the reverse strand, counting down.
TGATATGTTGGGCCATTAAATTGAAGTTGTTTGGTGGGAAATTGAAGAAGAAATCCACCAAATTCGTAGGTCTGCTGGGCTGCTGCTATTTGGCCTCTAATTTGGCTTGTTTGAGAAGTTTGGGAGGAAAAATTGGTTGCTAGATAAGGTTGAAGACTTATGGGGCTTGTACTTGAGTGTTTAGATATTTAGGCTTGACTTCTAAGGCTCTTGTTCCCCCTTGGTTCCCCCTCTTCCCCTTGTGTGCGACCAGCTAGCAGAAGAAGACTGTAGCTTCTTTTTCCTCACTTCCTCTTCCTCCATTGTTGTTGAACTACCACCTTCAGCCCTTGTCAAACCAGCCAGCAGCACTGTTGGCCCTCATGCCGTTCATTTGAGCTGCTTGTTGCCTCGCTCGACTACTCGCGAGCCAGCCAGCTCCCACGAGCCTAGTCTGCTCGAGCTGTTAGCCCCATCGACTGGCTCTTTCGCCGACCGCCTCAGCCATTGCTACTCGTGCCAGCCACATCCAGGCCCGTCGCTAGCCTCACCAGCACCATCTGATGTCGCCTCTAGTCGTCAGCCACCGTCCTTCCTCGTGCGGAGCCCCTTGACCAACCCTTTGGTTCAGCCCCACAGAATCAAAAGCCAGCTCAAGCTGTGAGCTTGCTAGGCCATTTTTAGCCCATTCTAGGCCTCCTTTGGTGTTGCCGTAGGCCCGAGTCTTGGTCGCCATCGCGCCGCCACCGCCGTGAACCCGTTAGCTCACTAAACTAGTGAGTTAACATCTAAACTATAATTAGGAGGCTAATTGCACTTAAGGGTGGATTAATTAGGCCTACTTAGGATTAAGGTTAGTTAGTTAGTGTAATTAGTTATTTAGTTAGTTAGTTAGATTAATTAGGTGGTTAGATAGATTAGTTGATTAACCTAATTAGTGTAATGTGCTTATCTAGTTAGATTAGTTAATTAATCAAATTAGGTGGTTAGATTAGTTTATGTAGATTAATTAAGGGTTTAATTAAATAATTTTGTAATTTATTTAATTGATTATTAATTAGTGTAAATTATACCGGGATAGCCAGTTGTTAGAATTTTATGCTGATCATCATGGTTGTATTAGTTTGTGAAGTTGATTGCTAATTTATGCAATTGAGTGCTCAATGATGATTTTTTATTTATTATTTTAAAAAAATGAATTTTTGGTATTTAATTAGAAAAATATCGGGTGTCGGGTTTTGACGCCAAAAAGATTTTATGTACTATATAAAATCATGGAATTTTGAAAAGAGAGTATATCACGTTTTATGGTTCAATTGATTGTGTGACCACGCACAATTATTTTACTAGATGTTTTTAATATGAGAAAAATTGGCCAAGTCCATGATTTGAAATGGAAGTATTTAAGTGCAAAGCACAGTGTTCTTGGCCAAGTGTGAATGTGTGTGTGGTCACTATCGGAAACCGTCACTCAGCGGAAGTTTGAGGACGATGCCCAATTTTATTGGATGCTTGGTGGGAGTCTAGAAGCCGATTGCGGTGGAGGTTGGACCGTTGCCCCTTTTTGGGATGCCGTCTAGGCGGGAGTTTTAGACGTTGCCATACTCGATGGAGCGAGATGATGCCCAGTTATGCCAGATGATCGTCGACTGTTAAGTTGGCTGTGGTCGTTGGGTTGTAATTAATTGGAACATGCTCGAGTGATTGAAATAGCCGCGCTTGATTATGGGACGAAATTGTGTAGCAAAGAATGGGATGTGTCATAACAATTTGGCATTATAATCGAGACCCCTGTGATTGATTAATATATGAAAGTGAAGTGTTCCAATTATTGAGTACATTGACTGTATGCATATGTTATATGAGCTGTACTAATGTGCAGGGAGGTATTGAGGTGAGGTAAGTCTTATATGATGTATGTTTAGGCTACTTCTAGGTGAATTCTCCTCCTAATTGGGGTTTATGGTGTGGATTCGTTGAGATTTTGTCTTACCCCGTCGTGGTTAAATTTTACAAAGTCTTTAGATGGAGGTGCGACACGTTTGTGTTAGGGTTCGCAGGAGGTAGATTTTAAGCATTCCTATTACCCAATTCCGAGGACCAACCTGACCCGTGAGTTAGTTGAGTTCACTGCCTAGGTCAATGAAGGCCTACCTCATTGGGCACCCCATCGATTTAGAGCGTGGTTCGTCAACTATCCCAATAGGGCTTGGTGGGTCTCTTGTAGGGTTTTGACGGGCCTATTGTCCGGACCGAGGAGTGGGAAAGAGGGCATCCTATGGATATTGACACCCCTGATGGTATTGTGGAAGACCCGGAGCCCGAGACTGGAGAGTCCGGAGTTTAGATGGTTCAGTAACTCTTTTTGATTTAGACTTATGTATTTATACTTGTAGGGTCTAGACCTTTTGTATATAAACCCAATGTGTTTATAAAGTGTGGTTTGTGTTAATTGGTTGTTTTGATTTTCTATCCCGTGTGATTGTTTGTTATTTATGGTTTATTAGTTCACTTCCACATGTGCATAAAATGAATGGGTTGGTGGCACGTCTTGGAAACGTTGCAATTCTATCGACCATCGAGGGATGTTCGCGTGCTCAAAGCTCGGGGCGTGACAATTTAAGTCGGCAATTTAACGGCAATATAAATAGAGAATAATTGTGTCACGTTTACTAATTTGGGATTTTTAGTGACCCAACAGTGAATTTGATATAAATTTGTCAAATGTGTATAAATTTGGGTAAATTTATTATTGATGTATTGGTTTAGGATTTTTCATTTTGTTAACTCGTTAATTGATCTACATGGACCTGAGGTCGCATCTAAATCAACAATTTAACAACAATATTTGATGGAAGTTAACATAAGGTAAATATGAAAAAAAAAAAAACATAAGGTAAATATGTCACGAGTGTATAAATTTGAGGTTTTTGATGATAAAAAATTTAGTTTATGATAAATTTATTATTAATGTATCTGTTTGAAATTTTTCTTAGTATTAAGCATTTTTACAATTGGGCCAATTCCATAAAAAAACACGAACTTTAGGTGTTGTCCCAAATCTAGCCTAAACTTTATTTTGTCTCAAAAAAAGCACGAACTTTAGGTGTTATCCCAAATCCCCGAATTTTATTTTGTCTAAAAAAAAAACGAACTTTAAGTATTATCCCAAATCTGGCCCGAAATTTATTTTGTCTAAAAAAAAGGCACAAATTTTCACTTGTGTCCCAAATCTGGCCATCCGTTAACCCTCATTCCACAGTCATCCAACATGGCATTTCCACGTCAGCAATAATATCCAACACAGCAAAATGATGCTGCATTTGAGTGTTTGGAGGAAGTGTTAAATTTAAGTTTGCCTTCCAATGAGGTGAACTTTACAGATGATTCTCATGGGAAAAATAATTCAGCAGCTTCAATTCTTGGGAAGAGGCACATAGCTAGGGCCATTAGATCAATTAACAATTGGCAAACTGTTTGCAATGTCGAAGCTAGGTTGAAAGCAGAAGATTACATTGCCTTAAAGCGAGATATTTCAAGTGTATGCATCTTGTAGTTAAATAGAGATGTGAAACATATTTGTAATAGAATTACTTTATTTTGTCTCAAATAAGTTTGGGCGATTTGGGACAATACCTAAAGTTCGTGCTTTTTTTTGAGACAAAATAAAGTTCGGGCAGATTTGGGACAACCCCTAAAGTTCGTGCTTTTTTTGAGACAAAATAAAGTTCGGGGCCAGATTTGGGACAACACCTAAAGTTCGTCTTTTTTTTTGGAATTGGCCCTTTTACAATTGTAAACAAGGCCAAATATTACATCAGAACCCCACCATTTCCCTCTCTTTTTTTTTTTTTTTTTTTTGGTAAATAGGACCCACCAAATTTTGGAGTTTTGAAACGAGGTTAAAAACCTTGGGGGTTCTGCCGAGCAATAAGCGAGAGCAAACCAACACGTCTTGCTTCATGTTGAGCTGATACATCTCTAGCTACAACACCGGAGAGTCTCCCTAACCAGAAAAGACTTTGAACGACCTCCAATTATGCCGAGACCGATCCCATCACCTCCTCATATTCACATCTTCTTCCTCTCGTACATTCCCTGTCTCGTCTTCCTGTGCTTCCTCTCCAATGCTGCAGAGTCTCAAATCCAAGATCAAGAACAGCAAGTCCTGTTGAAGCTGAGGCAATCCTGGCAAGACCCATCTTCCCTCGACCACTGGGTCGCCTCCAATTCATCCTCCCACTGCACATGGCTTGAGATCACATGCCAAGAAGGCTCGATCACTGAGCTCAATCTTGTCAACCTGAACATAAATTATTCGATCCCCCCATTCATCTGTGGCCTCAAGAATCTGACCAAGCTCGACATCTCCTACAACAATATTCCTGGAGGGTTTCCCACTGTTCTCTACAACTGTTCCAAGCTCGTGTACCTTGACCTGTCCCAGAATTACTTCGAAGGTCCTATTCCATCTGACATTGACCGCATGGCCGATCTTCAGGTCCTGATTCTTGCCGCCAACAGCTTCTCATTCGATGTCCCAGTATCGATTTCAAGGCTGCGGAGGCTGAGGATCCTTCACCTTTACCAGTCCGAGTACAATGGCACTTACCCTGAAGAGATTTTTGGCCTGTCTGATCTCGAAGAACTGAGGCTCGAGTACAACGACAAGTTTGTGCCATCACAACTACCGCAGAACTTTACCGCCCTGAAGAAGCTGCGGTTCTTCTCGATGGTGCAGACGAACCTGATTGGTGAAATCCCAGAGACGATTGGGAATATGGAGGCTCTTGAGCACTTGGATTTGGGGAGGAATCTACTGACGGGAGAGATCCCGGGCAGCATTTTTACTCTGAGGAACTTGAGCAAGTTGTACGTGTACACGACCAACGTGTCCGGGTTGATCCCTCAGTCAGTGAGCGCCGCGAACCTGAGTGTGATCGATCTGTCTTTTAATAACTTGACAGGGAACATACCTGAAGATTTTGGGAAGCTCAAGAATCTATCCATCTTGAGTTTGCAGTTCAATCAATTATCTGGTGGAATCCCGGAAGGCATCGGGCATCTTCCCGCTTTGTCTGATGTCAGGCTGTCCAACAACAATCTATCGGGCATGATCCCCCCAGACTTCGGCAAGTTTTCCCCACTCAGAAGATTCGAAGTGGCCTTCAACAGCTTGACTGGTGCATTGCCCGAACAACTGTGCCATGGCGGCACGCTGTTCGGGTTGGCCGCCATGGACAACGATCTCAATGGGGAGTTGCCGGAGTCACTTGGAAATTGCAGTACTTTGTCCGTAGCCATGTTGAACAACAATGGATTCACCGGCAATGTGCCTGGAGGACTCTGGATGTCACGGAACTTGACAGCTTTGATCTTGAGTGGTAATAGATTAACCGGCGAGCTTCCCCAGGAGCTGTCCCCTAACCTCACTCGGATTGAGATGAGCAACAACAAATTCTTCGGCAAGATTCTGAGCACGGTGTCTTCGTGGAGGAACATGGTGGTGTTGGATGCCAGTAATAACCTATTCAGTGGCACGGTGCCAACTGAATTGACCGAGCTTCCTAAGCTGACGAGGCTTATGCTCGGTCAGAACGAGCTCTCTGGAAACCTTCCTACAGCTATTGTTTCGTGGAACTCCTTGAGCACCCTGAATCTTAGTCATAATCAATTGTCAGGACCGATTCCTAGCAAAATTGGTCTTCTACCAGTACTCACGCAGTTGGACCTGTCCGAAAACCAACTGTCCAGCTTGATTCCTCCTGAAATCGGCCAGCTGAATCTGAACCTTCTCAATTTATCCTCCAATCGCCTCAGTGGACGAATCCCAAACGAGTTAGAGAACGCCGTGTATGATGCCAGTTTCCTGGACAACCCAGGCCTCTGTGCAGCCAATTCATTCATGAGGCTCAATGTCTGCAATTCTCAATCCCGTAGATGGAGCAAAAGCTCGCCGACCAGACTTGCCTTGATTGTGCTCTTGGCCATCGCTGTGGCAATACTCGTTTTGATGGTGGCGATATTCACAATCAGAGCTTTCCGAAAGAAGAGAGATGGGTTTGATTCAACTCCGAAACAGACTCCATTCCAAAGTTCGAATTTTTCAGAATCGAATGTTCTGTCGGGATTAAAGGAGCATAATGTGATTAGAAGTTGCGGGTCGGGGACAGTACACAATATTATCGAGAATCGTTCTGGTGACGCCGTTGTGGTAAAAAGGATTTCCAATTAGCCGACCATTCAGGTGATATTTGCAGGAACCAATGGACTCGTATGATTATCAATAACCATAAGAAGAGATTCCCATATCTCGCTCTACCGCAGACGGAAGACTTGAATCCTTATTGTCATCAACTAGGCAATTCACAAACGGACTTCAAGAGGCATATGCTCATGTTCTCAAACTCGTTCAACTGAGATAAGAATGGCATGTTTTAGCTATTAGCTCGTGTGATTTTCCTGTTCTGTCCTAGCTAATAGTTTCTAGTATAAATGAGGGTGAATTGTCATCTCGAGAGAGATCATTACTTTTCAAACAAGCTTGAAATGAGTTTCATTGGGTTTAAATACCCATGCATAAGTCAATGGAGGTGGATGGACCTGCCAGCATGCATTCATTTTGGTATTGGCATAGCAGCAGTTCATCACAGGACATGTAGTCCTGAAATGAACTTAACAGGCTGTAGAACCCAAGTGAAGATAGTTGTTATCACTGCATCTTCTATCGAGAATCCTTTTGTCCACCTAATTAGAGTCCCTGATGTGATCAATGATTGCCTAAACGGAAAGAAGAAAGTAAAACTGAGCTCCCGTTGTGTACTACCAGGAAAGGATGTGAATCTTCACCTTCTGTAGTAAAAGATTTTGCTAATGCCGTCGAGATGAAATCAAATGATTCCTATAAACAATTGTAGAAAAAAGCAAAGCCTTCGGGAATAGAACCAACATTACTATAGGACCACGAATTAGGAATTATCCAGATGGACAGAGACTCGCATTCGAACTTCCAGTCATCAAATGAGTGGGAATCAAAACTTCTTCAAATTCTCGATGGGGACGCTTTTTCTCTTTACGCCTAGATGTACACGGAGGACGCTTTTCTCTTTCCAGTCATCAAATGAGTGGGAATCAAAACTTCTTGAACCGGTTCCCTTGGGTCCAATTCTCAGGTTTTTGGTTCCACTCAAGAACCATGCTCAACCCTACTTTCAACAATTCTTTTAGAATGTTGTCTTGTCTTTCTTTTGGGCTTGTCTACAGATTTGAGAGAGAGAGAGAGAGAGAGAGGGAGAGAGAGAGTACTGAGCTGCTCATACTTTTAAGCAAAAGTTGCTGTGCCTAAACTCTTTGATGAAGAGCTTAATGTTGATGTAAATCTGGTCTAGAAAGCTTGTTGACTATGCAGAACAGATAATGTATCCATTTTTAAGCAATAACCAGAAATGGGAAAGTTGATGTAAGAGGCAAGTGGATAGCACCTGTGGACTTCCAGAACAAATGCTTTTATTCATGTACATGAAGTATTTGATGTGTCTTTTGATATGTCTTTTTGGTTTGTCAAAATTCCGTTTGCTGCAGAAACATTAGGAGTAGGAAACAAGGGTCCCTCCTTTTCGTGTGTTCACAGGCGCTTGAAGCATCCCATGGACATTTCTTTTTGTTTGTCGTCGACATCTGTGATAATATTCTCCGTAGTCTATGATGATATCCTCTCTCTCTCTCTCTCTCTCTCTCTCTGTGATCAACCCAGCTTTAGCAATGAATTTGTGGCTGCTATGTTTGAATTGGGTAGTCCAATTCTCCTGTTCTTTGCGACTTTACTGCGATTGGACAGTGGATTCCGACTATCTCGACTAGTACAACGCCAATAAACAAAATGGTTTCTTGAAATCATTAACTGGCTTGGATGACGGGCGCATTAACTGGTATTGCGCACAAATGAGTTATACTTTCTTTGATCTTTGCTGGGTTTTTCTGCTTGAATTCACATACTATTAGAACACGAGGTCCTGAGTTCAAATATTTTCAGATTCAATTTGCCTCTCTAGTTAAATTTCCATGCTTAGTACTATGCAAAAAAACAGATTAAGCGTGAGAGGGAGTGTTAGAATAATTAAATAATAAATCACATCTATAAGAAAGATATATGAAAGAGAGTAATTATAAATATTTCAATATGTTATAAAGAAGATTACATCACCCAATTTAATAGGCTTCATGAAATGACTAACTAAGATAACATATTAATCAAGACACGTAAATCATATAGAGATATTCACATCATTTTGAGATATAAAAACCATCATAATTATCCAAATATCTCTAGTGTTCCTTTAAAGTTAAGGTGCATTGAAGATGTCAACTTGACTTTGAATACAAGTTTGAATAGTGTCAAACAGCTGAGACGTGGTGGATGAGGCGGCGTTCGACAGCTGTTCATGGTGAAACTTCGATCTTAAACTACATCATATTCAGCTATCTTTGGTAATAGGGGACTAGGCATTGAAGTTGTGTCTATTTAGCAGTATTCCCTTTGGATTGTCTTTTTGAAGTGAAATGTATTGTGTCGCACATTCTCTGTCTTTAGATGTCATACTATGTTTAAATAGGTCGCAGTTGCTGAGGAGGGCGATCATGGGATGTCTAGGTTCTGTGTGCTCCCATTTTCCCCCCTCACTTTACTTTTCTGGCCGTCTGGATATTGTGATGCTACTGATTGGCACACATCCGTGTGTGTTCTTCCTGTCTTAATGTTGTCCCTATAGAACGAGTTGAAGCCATGTGCTATAGGATTATCTTCTAAGGTTCTGCTGGTCTTGCTTCAGCATGTCTGGAGTAATCTAGATGTTGCTTCTCTTAGTGTGAGAGAAATTTAATATTATCATACCTCGAGTTTTAAATCCATGAAGCTTGTCTTTGGCTTGTCCTAGTCATTTCATATCTGGCAGGTTAGGTCTTGGATGTTGAAGATCACCGCCTCTCTCTCCTGGAGTTCTCTAGATCTCACTCTAGAGTTCTCCATATCTCTCTTTACTCCTCCTGATTTCTCTCTCTCTGGATTTCTCTAGAACTCTCCCTTCTCTAGAATCTTCTAGCAAAATCCATAAGCTGCGCCACTTCTAGACTTCTCCATAGAAATCTAGTTGTCAGGCTATAATAAAATAATACTTCTAGAATAGTGTAGAAAGTTAGGAAAGTCACCGACTTTCCATCCTATAAATAGGAGCAACTTGCTCCTCATTTAAGTGTCCAACTAAGAGTGTGTGAGTAAAAAGTCCAAGGGGGTGTGTGGGTGTCTGTAGGGGTCTGGAGAGTGTGTTGAGTAGAGTGTGCTATGTATGCACGTGAGTGAGAGAAATTGTGTAGAGTTGTCCGAGTATTGTATGTGGTGTGAGAAAATATTGTAATAGTGAAAGTCATATTTTGTAAATTATATTTGTACCACGTTTTCGCAAGATTCAACAAGTGGTATCAGAGCAGGTCGTCGAAGGCCGTGCGAAGACAGTGGTCGGGGACCATGGTAAGTGAGCAAGGCGGTCAGGGATCGTTGAGCCAAGGAGCGGAGTACGTCAGAGTTCTCCCAGTGCACAATCTGGGATTGTGAAGTCGGTTGGTTTGGGACCAGGCTTACTTGATATAGTGCGGGGCATTATACTCAAGTCACTATGGTGGATTTCTCGAGTCCGGTGAACGGGATGGAGAAGCTCAACGACTTTAATTATAATAATTGGAGTACTCGCATGTAGTATTATTTGCTTGGACAAGATTTATGGGATATCGTTGGCGGCAACAACACCACACCACCTACAAATGATAGTGATTTAAGAAAGTGGAACGTCAAGTCAGGTAAGGCTCTTTACGTTCTTGCCGTGACCGTTGATGATGAACTATTGCAACACATAAAGAGTGCGAAGACCCGAAAGAGGCATGGGATAACTTGGCGATGCTATTTGCGAGGACAAACGATGCCAAGTTACAATGCCTGGAGAATGAGCTCCTCTCAATCTCACAACAAAGTATGACGGTAAGTCAATACTTTTCTAAAGTTAAATCTATTTGTGAAGAAATTTCAAAATTAGATCCTCAAAATGCCATCTCTGAGACAAGAATGAGAAGAATAATAATTCATGGGTTAAGATCGGAGTATAACGGTATCGTTACGGTCACCCGTGGATGGGCAAATGAGCCAACTCTAACTGAGTTGGAAAATATATTGGCCAATCAAGAGGCCTTAGATAAACAAATCCCTAAGGTCTCAATTAAAGAGGATGAAAGTGCCCTCTTTAGTAATAAAAGAGGGTTCAAGGGCCAGAATAGAAATAGAGCAAGTGCAAGAGATGGCAAACCATGGAAAAGTCATGGAGATTGGCAGAGGCAACCAAACGAGAAGGGTTATCATACAGGGGGAATTCATCAAGATCGTGACGACGACAACGATGAAGACAAGAGCAACAAAAGGCATAGCAAACGGTGCTACGTTTGTGGCAAGGTAGGACATATTGCCAGATTCTGTTGGTAGTAGAGATTTCGTAAAAATGTTTGCGAGTTGATCCTCCGACTTTGTGTGTTGAAGAATAACGTCACCTTTCTGAACTTTTTCTCGCACAAAATGACAATCAACCTCAATGTGTTTAGTTCGCTCGTGGAAGACTGGATTAGATGCAATATGAATAGTAGATTGATTGGGACTTTCAAGCGCCTGTTGCAGTGAAGAAATGAGAAGAGCTTGCAACTGCTTGTATAATTGAGTTGGATGATTCGACGGGTACTATCACGACCCCGAATAAGAGCAAGCCAAGGGACAACTTGAAAAAGCAACTAACAATGCCAACAAGCAGTCGTGAAAAGAAACTGCATGAGATGCAAGATATGATAAAGAAGCTGAAAGTTGAGAAGGCAAAGATGGAGAATATGTTGAAGAAAATGGATGAGATGATAAGGCAAAAGGATCGAGAGCTCGAGGCAAAAGAAAGGGAGCTAGAGAAGTTCCGATGTGAGCTCAAGAAGTTGCAGAAGCTTCAGGATCTCAAGCCCGCTATGATGTTCCCAATTGGTCATACTGAGAGAGATATCAAACACATGAAGGAGAAGAAGAAAGGTTTCTTTGAGGAAAGGAGGCCATCTACACCCTACATCCCATGGTGCAAGGATAGGTGGAATAAGATTGAGGAGAATAAATTTTATGAGAAAAAGGATCAAGATATAAGTGCTTCGGATGGGACTAAATCGGTTGAAGCACGAAATGAAAGTCACAAATGAGAGACTTGATCGAATGAGTTTCAATCTCAAAATTCTTATAGGAGATATGTCGAATATGAAGACCAAATTGAGTGAGAAGAAGGAAAATGAGACTAAAGGGCAAAATGAATTGGCATTACAAAAATTCAAGAATCACAAAACTCAATGGAAAGTCGCATCAAGAGAAGCAACTGAAGATGGAGCCATAGAGCCATCCACAACTCAGGAAGCTTTGCAATATGCTGAATGGAGGAAGACAATTGAAGAGTCCAAAAGCAACATCGACACGGCTACTATATCTAAATTAAGAGAGAGCAGTCGGTGAGGGGGAGTGTTGAAGATCACCGCCTCTCTCTCTTGGAGTTCTCTAGATCTCTCTCTAGAGTTCTCCATATCTCTCTTTACTCCTCCTGATTCCTCTCTCTCTGGATTTCTCTAGAACTCTCCCTTCTCTAGAATCTTCTAGCAAAATCCATAAGCTGCGCCACTTCTAGACTTCTCCATAGAAATCTAGTTGTCAGGCTATAATAAAATAATACTTCTAGAATAGTGTAGAAAGTTAGGAAAGTCACCGACTTTCCATCCTATAAATAGGAGCAACTTGCTCCTCATTTGAGTGTCCAACTAATAGTGTGTGAGTCAGAAGTCCAAGGGGGTGTGTGGGTGTGTGTAGGGGTCTGGAGGGTGTGTTGAGTAGAGTGTGCTATGTATGCACGTGAGTGAGAGAAATTGTGTAGAGTTGTCCAAGTATTGTATGTGGTGTGAGAAAATATTGTTATAGTGAAAGTCATATTTTGTAAATTATATTTGTACCACGTTTCCGCAAGATTCAACATTGGAGTGTTATTTTTCTTTGTTACTGGGTGTCCTTACAGTGAATTGTACTGATAAGAACATAGTTTTGCTCGTTCTTGTTAATGCTTGGGTTGTCTTAGAAATTGCCACACTGGTCCCCGATCGATCAATGTCCGGAAAAAAAAACGTGTTTTTGTCAAAAGTGACAAGAAATCTGATCAACATTTTGAATGGCTCCTCAGCTCAATAGAACTTGTTTTCGAAGGTAAAAATTTTCAGTAGTTTTCAGAACCTCTAATTTGCATTGCTCTTTCTCAATCTACTCGGCTCATGATTATTTTTGGATTTATAGCAAGCCAGGTCATCCCAGCTCTGGAAGGGTATTTTACCAGGTGTATGAAGTTCCGGTTGTATTGTTTCGTACTAGCATTCGAAGCGGAACAATCAATGTACGTCCTCTGGATGGCTGGAAAGAAAACAAACTAGAACGTCTGAAAACAGTGCAACTAAAACAAGTGAGGAGTGGAGTGAAAAATCAAGAGTTACGTATCGCCAGCATCCAACATCAGGAAATTCTCATTCTGCAAATAACGACCTTACATCAGAAGTGAACAAATTGAGACATTAAAACTATGGTCTCTGTGTATTGTTGTAGCGTTCAAATTTGGTGTAAGGGTTGTATTTCGCGACTGTCGTACTTGAGCTAATCTCTCATGGCAATTTCAGGTCAAGTTTCGTGTTTTCTTTTTTATTCAAATGCAGATTGAACCTTAGATAATGTCGGCGTGTTTGGTAACATTTTTATTTTCGGGAACAAGTTCTATTCAAAAATAGTTTCTGAGCATTCGAACGTATTTGGTAACTGTATAAAATTTCTATTTTAGGAATATAAATATAGTATTAATTCATTTGGAGCGATTCTTAAATCTTTTTGTGACGTAGATTTTCTAAGTTTTTCAATAATTTTCTAAGATTTTCTAATTTTGATTTTTTTTCTTCTTTTTTTCCTTTCTTCTTCTTCCTTTTCTAGTTGGTTGCCGGGCCTTGACGATGGCCACCGACCTCGGGGGAGCTTCATCGTGGCTAGCCAATGCTCGACCTCATGGTTGAAGGCTTGTAAGGCTCCCTCGAAGCCGATGAGGTCGCTGGACCTCATCTCTAATTGGTCATTGGTTAGAGGAAGAAGAAGAAGAAAAGAAAACGACATGTTTTTGAAATTGTTTCCAATGGGGGTGGTTAGTTCCAGGATGGATAGGAACTTGGAACTTACCTTATTATAATCGGTTCTCAGTTTTTGGATCCTAGAGCCTACTTGTTTGCCTGAGAACCGGTTATGGAACCTACTTTGTTCTTCCGATTCGATTCTAAGATCTACCCAATAACTTGTTATATATTTTTTGTTCCTTATTTTGGTTCAATTTTTACAATAAGATTATATGAGATTATTAGTAATGAAACGATTCAAAGTAAAAAGATGAACAACAAAAATCCTAATTCGCAAAAAATAACATTCCATAAGATGAATATATAGTCACGTATAGTTATAAACGACAAAAAGTTCAAATATGTAATATAAAACATAAATTATAAAATTCTATTTCCCATTCATCCATAAAATTTAGATGAAGATGAAAGGACGAAAGAGTGTTAAGGTTAGAATTTATGAGAAAAAGAAATTAGGATTTTGGCTTTTTAACTTATGAAACTAGTTCTAAAACCAGTTTTGAAATATGCCAGTTCGATTTGGTTTTAGGATGAGTATTAATTCGGAGCTTGTTCGTGGACCAGTTATAACTATTTCCAAAAATTTGGAACTTGTTTCAGACCAATTCCAATAGGAACCAATTTCCCAGACCCGTTTTCAGACGGTTTGGTCCAGATACCTCTCGTTTCAAGAAACAAAGAAGTGAGTTTTTTTATTCCTTATTATTTATGTTTCAAATTTATTCTCTGGCCGTTAATTTGTTTTTAAAAATGAAATATTAGTTGACGTTCTAAACAGATTTATGTTATTTTCTATTCGGGAAAAAAATAGAAAAATTGAGAAACGGAAACGTTACAAAATATGACCAAGTTCAAATTGAAGCGATTTAAATTGCCAAGTTAGAATTTCAATTGACTAAATTCACATGTTCTTGTACTCAAGCTTGATCTAACATTACTGACTACTTGATAAAGCTCTCAAATTTATCAACATCATGCGTAAGTTATCTCAAACTGAACTCGACAGCTAATCGAATAACTCGAATAAACATCAGCGGAATCAATTTCGAGTGATCGATCGAGTTGAGCCTAAGATGCTTAGTAAAAGTTTGGTCGGCATTTCTTGTCTCAGGTACGTCGCACCCGTGCATTTTCCGTTTGCCTTCGCCAAAGAAACATGGAATACACCGAACTGTCATCATCATCCGACGAAAACAAAGGAGCAATTCTGCGAGGGCCTGGACTTTTGTTATTTGTAATTAATATCTGTAATTTTAATAAGCTGATGCATCATAAGGAAATAAAAAAAAGCAAAAAATCCATTCTGTAATTTTTCCCTATTTTCTCCTCCTCAGCCCTTCGAAATGAAGGATGCCGATGCCTTCATCGCTGCCACTCACTGGACTCCTCCGCTCAGCCTCTCCTCCCTCCTCCTCCGCTCTCTTCCTCCTCCTCCGCCGCGCCATGTCGTCCGCCGCCACCGCCTCCGACCCCATCGTCCCCTCGAACACCCGGGTGGGCTGGATCGGCACCGGCGTCATGGGCCGCTCCATGTGCGGCCACCTCATCGGCGCCGGCTTCGCCGTCACCGTCTTCAACCGCACCCTCTCCAAGGCCCAGCCCCTCCTCGACGCGGGCGCGCGCCTCGCCGACTCCCCACGCTCCCTCGCCGCCCTCTCCGACGTCGTCTTCTCCATCGTCGGGTACCCCTCCGACGTCCGCTCCGTCCTCCTCGACCCCTCGTCCGGCGCCCTCGCTTCCCTCCGCCCCGGCGGCGTCCTCGTGGACATGACCACCTCCGACCCCTCCCTCGCGGAGGAGATCTCCGCCGCCGCCTCCGCCAAGGGCTGCCACGCCGTCGACGCCCCCGTGTCGGGCGGCGACCGCGGCGCCCGCAACGCTGCCCTCGCGATCTTCGCGGGTGGCGACCCGGCGACGGTCCGCAGGCTGGAGCCCCTGTTCTCCGTGATGGGGAAGGTTAATTACATGGGCGGCCCCGGAAAGGGGCAGTTCGCGAAATTGGGGAATCAAATCACGATCGCTTCGACCATGGTGGGGCTGGTGGAGGGCATGGTTTATGCCTATAAGGCGGGGCTCGATGTTGGGATGTTTGTCAGTGCCATATCGACCGGGGCTGCAGGCTCGAAGTCGCTGGATTTGTATGGGAACAGGATACTGCAGAGGGATTTTGAGGCCGGGTTCTATGTGAACCATTTTGTGAAGGATTTGGGGATATGCTTGAAGGAATGTGAGAGGATGGGGCTCGCATTGCCAGGCTTGGCGCTCGCTCAGCAGCTTTACCTGTCGCTCAAGGCTCATGGGGAGGGGAATTTGGGCACTCAGGCGCTCATTCTGGCTCTCGAGCGGCTTAACAATGTTAAGCTTGAGAATTCGGGCTCCTCCAATGTATGAGTATGACCTCTGCTTAGGGTTCTTATTGTGTACTCATATTGGTATACCTAAACAAATGATCATTTGGTATATACGAAGAGTTACATTTGCTGCTCTTGTATTGGTGTTGTAAGAGGAGTGGATTACTATGGTTGGATGTTGAATGGAGAATTATGTGCTTCTATATGTCGAATGTATGATTGACTGACTGGGAAAAGGTTGGGATCAATATGTTAATCAGGATTCGTGAGACAAAGTAGAGTATTTGTCAAATGATTTGTCACCTGGACATTGTCCTCACCTTATCATTGCAATTTGATGGTCACCATGGTAACTCTTTGGATTCATAACACTTTATGAGTTGTACAGCAATACATGGAAAGGAGGATAACATGACTGTTATGCGTCTGCTGATGAGCTCTTGGCTTTCATTTTCAATTGTGGTAGCTAAACTTGTTTATGTCTAGAAAACAAAGTAGTTTATGATTTGTTTTGGGTAGGAAGGGAATTAAATTGTGGTATTCACATTCAGAATTTGAGATGAGCATTTTCTGTGAGAAGCTTTTCCATTCTAGTAATGCACCGGAGGTCTGAATCTCTTATTCCTAGAATAGTTGTCAGGTCCTTTACTGACTGAAAGCAACAGTATCAAAGTGGCCATAATTTTGACGCTAAGATCTCCAATTTATCACTCATTGGGCCAATAAATGAGGAATTTTGTTCCTACTGACCTGATTGGATCTAATCTTGGATACCTTTGTGTGCAAGAGTTTTTGTGTTTGATGATACCACCTACCTTCTAGCTGCCAACTTTTGCACCATCGATGGCGTCTGTAATCATCTTCAACACAATGTCTCTTCAATACTGTAGTGAAACCATGAGAACAGCAATGTCAGGTGACTATGGTTGAATTAGCTTAGTTCCCTTCTTCAATAGCTTCCTTGTGTTATCTCTGTCCACAAAAGCCAATACAAGTTTGTCGCAATGGTTCTCGAGGAACAGGATTTGAAGGTGAGCAAATCATGGCTCATTGGGGCTCAGTGGTGACTCCAATTAGAATATCATGTAACCTTCTACAGTGTAAGCAGGCACTAATCTGATCTCACAATTGTGTGGCAAAGAGCATATATGCTTGCAACTAACCACAAGTTAAATTGAAACCCTGATATATGAGTATCTAACAGGGCCCGTTATTAGATACAGTCTTGATGATCTCCAAGTTTTAAGGCTTGATTTTTAAGCAAATTGGTACAATCAAGTCCTTTTATAAACTATGTCAGCATTTTTTTGGGCACACTATGGGTAAGTACCGTGGCCATATACTTGACTGATGATTCTTTATTGTGATGGCGTCATAGTTGCGATGATAGGTGCGGTAAGCCTATCATGACTTGGGAGACGTTCGTTAAGGAGTTCCGACGACAATACCATCCCACCTATGTGGAAGAGGAGGCTTGAGACGAACTCCGTTTCCTTGAGCAAAAGGGAGGAGTCCATGAATATGTGAAGAAGTTCTTGGAATTGCTACCCCAAATCCCTTCCATCAATGATACGGAGGCCTACTTCCAGTTCATGAGTGGTCTCAAACCATAGGTAGAGCAAAAGCTGAAACGGTGCAACGCAAAGGATCTCTGTATGGACATGTCTGTGGCTGAGACCCTTGTGGAATACAGGGCAACTTCTGGAAACAAGTCAGACTCCCGACCGAGGGACCACTGGGGGATAACAAGTTCCACCACCCTAGTGGAAGCAAACCACCAATGGCCCTATAAAGGCAGAGGCGGAGTTGAGCAGTGGAGTACACAAGAAGGAGCACTTCTCCTTCAAGTGTTTCTTGTGTGATGGTGCACACATGGCTCGTTATTGCCCAACACGAGGCCAAATGCGTGGCGCTTGTCGAGGCCCACAAGGAGGAACAGGAAGAGATGCAACTGGTTCGTTGTGGCAACTTAGTTCGATCAAGTCCAAGAAGGGTACAACCATGAGTGCACTTGGGAGGGAGGAAGGGAGAGAGAGACCCTCTGTTTCGTGTCTCCATTGCTCCACGGAAGCATTAGGAGTAACAAACAAGAGTCCCTCTGTTTCGTGTCTCCACAGGTGCTTGGAGCATGCCACAGGCATTGTTTCTGTCCGTTGTTGGGATATGTGATAATCTTCTCCATAGCATATGATGATATCCTCTCTCTCTCTCTCTCTCTCTCTCTCTCTCTCTCTCTCAATGAGTTAGTGGAATTATATCTTTTCTAGTTAAATATATGTTTCTACAGTATTTGACCGTGCTATATGCAATCTTCAATACTCAATCAATTCTTGCACACTCTTATCTTCCGTGCACCCTCTCATGGGAGTTCAAATTCTAATGTCTGGAAAGCATTCTCTTAGTGGAATAACTGATGGTTTCAACCTCCACTCGTGACTAAACTGTTTGTTGATGGCTGAGTACCGATAGTTTGATACGTAACTGCTGTTATTTGAGATAGTATGCAGTCTCAAATCTGGAATTAGGCCAGATACTACTAATAACTATAGCCAGAGATGGATTCTTTATGGAAATAATGTCAGTCTTAATGGTAATCTCAGGTCAACAATAGTTTGATCACCCGGCTTTAGCAATGAATTTGTTGCTGCGGTGTCTGAAATGGGTAGTCCAAAACTCCTGTTCTCTGTGACTTTACTACGATTGGAAAGTAGAAATCCCACTATCTTGACCAGTAGAAGAGCGTGATTGTTGAGGCTCCATTACGGACGCTTGGATGGCGAGCG
Source organism: Eucalyptus decipiens (assembly GCA_014182575.1). Lineage (NCBI taxonomy): Eukaryota > Viridiplantae > Streptophyta > Magnoliopsida > Myrtales > Myrtaceae > Eucalyptus > Eucalyptus decipiens. Next base: position 12,449,593 of record CM024611.1, on the reverse strand, counting down.
CATTAGTTGATACTGTGTGTAAGTGAGTGGATACTTTCTTGATTTTCGCTGGGTTTTTCTGCTTCAGCATACACTAGATGCTCATTTTCTGTCATATATTAAAGTCCCAAGATGTATTTCAACGTGCTGTATGACCGGGGTAGTACATTTACATGTTTAATTAACCATGTCTAAGCATGTCGATAATAGTAACTTATTTAGTATGCACTGGCAAATTCCTAGAAGTGTTGGCAACTTTGCGCCGATAATTTTTACGTGTTGGTATTCACATTCAGAATTTGAGATGAGATCATTTTCTGTGAGAAACTTTTCCATTGTACTGACTCACCCAAGGTATATATTTCTTCTTATTCCTGGAAAAGTGTTAGTTCATCCATTGATTAAAATGAACTTACATATCAAAATAACCATAATTGTCAAGACCGATATCTCCAATTTATCACTTAATTTGCGGCTTTGCATTGGGCCAATAAATCAGTAATTTCTTCTAACCCCATTGGATCTAATCATGGATACCTTTGTGTGCAGGAGTTTTATGTCTTTAATGATACTTACCTACCTTCGAGCTGCCAACTTTTGTACCATAAATGTATCTATGATCATCTTCAACACAATTAGCGTAGTTCCTTTCTTCAATAGCTTCCCCGCGTCATCTTTGTCCACAAAAGCCAGTCCAAGTTTGTCTCAATGGTTCTCAAGGAAGAGGATTTGAAGGTGAGCAAATCATGGCGCATTACAGTTCACTGGTGACTCCAAGTAGAATAACATGTAACCTGATACAGGACAAGTAGGCACTAATCTGATCTCTCAATTGTGACCAGGATGATGTGGTGAGAAAGCATATATGCTTGCAACTAACTGCAAGTAAATTAAGGATATGTCCACTAGAAGTTCTAAAACTTATCATAAAAATGCAATTAAGTTCTAAAACTTATAAAAAGTTCAATCAAGCCTTAAAAACTTGTCAAATTGGTACAATCGAGTTCTTTTATAAACTCCATCCATTTAGACTAATGAAAAATGCTAACGTAGTTTTTTTTTTTTTTAATGTTTTCTTTCTCCTACGTGACAATGACATGACCAAAACATGGAACACTAGACTAAAATGACATCATTTGGATTTAATTTTAATTTTTTAACAATAAGCTTAATTAAATAAAATAAAAAATAATTTTAAAAACACAAAAAATGGCAAAGGCAAGGGTGGAGGCCCTTGCTATCATTGTCCCCATCACCGAGGCCTTGGCTAAGGTCAACGACCCTCGCTTATCGCAAGCAAGGGCCCGATGACCCTCCCCTAGATCTGGGCAAGGGCTGCAGCCTTCAACCCGAATCTAGGCAAGGGTCGACCCTCGCCTATGGTCGGCAAGGTTGCTAGCTCTAGTTGAGGCCTTGGTGACCCTCGCCAGCCCTTGTCGAGCCCTCGTTGGCCTTTTCTAGTGACGGGGCAACGGCGGTGGCGGAAAGGGCCTCCACCCTTACCTCTACTCTATTTTTTTAAAAATATTTTATTTTATTTAATTAAGCTTATGGTTAAAAAATTAGATCTAAAACGACGTTATTTTAGCCTAGTGTTTTATGTTTTGGTCACATCATCACCACGTAAGAGAGAAAATATTAAAAAAAAGCTATGTCAATATTTTCCGTTAGTCTAAATGGATAGAGTTAACAAAGAACTCAATTGTAGTAATTTGACAAATTTTAGGTCTTGATTGCACTTTTTTAACAAGTTTTAAAATTTCCAATGTACATATCCCTAAAATTAAAAATCCTAATATATGAGCATCTAATGTGGTCCATTATTGCGAACGGTCTTGATGAGCTCCAAGTATGATTGTGAAAAGATTACAATACCAAAATAATTCTCACTCTGTAATGCTCGAATATTGTAAAGTTGTTTAGAAAACTCTAGTTATTGTTGCTGTGTTTTTTATTTTTGCATTCTTAGATGTGCTTTTGGGTGGGATAAGTGGCTCTAGGTTCTCCTCAGGATCTTCAATCAGCCTCGGAACATACGGAGATAGCTCCGCAAACTTGAACCCATATTGGTTAACGGTCATTAATCCTTGATGGAGACGCATAAATTCTTCTATCTTCTGCTCTCTTGCGTTCCTCAAGAAGTATTGTTCATTGAATGCTTGGAGGAATGCAGCCCACATCGGGACCACTCCTTCTAGAAACATTGTCTCTCTGGTGGCTCTCCACTAGGTGTTGGTATTGCCCTGCAACTGATAAATGGCCAGGGTTACCTTCTTTGCCTCTGTGCACATCAGTAGTGCAAAGGCTTTCTCCAAATCCTGGATCCAAAGTGAAGCAGCCTCGGGGTCTCTAATACCCATGAATCTTGGCGGGCTCAGCTTTAAAAACTGCTCCACCAGCTTGTGAATTAGCCTCTCTCTATGCACCACTACATTCTCAGGTTGAACCTCGGCAAGTGCGGCAACAGGTGCAGCAACAAGTGCGGTGGCAGGTGTAGCAGCTACGACAGTAGCAACAACGGCTTGATTCTTGCCTGCTGTGCCATCACATCTCTCATGGCTTCTAGCGCCTACATGATCCCTTCAATTCTTGGATCACCAAGGGCTGCTACCCCGGCACCAATGGGAGGCGGTGCCACACCACTTGCGCTAGCCTGAGTTGGCGCTCGACCTCGGCCTTCTTGGGTACCAACCCTGGTCGGTGTTCCACCCCGAGTCACGGCCCTAACCATCCTCTTGGTAGGAGTTCACTACTCCCGATCACTCATGGCTTAGCTTTAACTACTAAAGCCTGCTTCCAATTCCATACCGAATTAGAAATAGAGTGATCTAACCAACAAACAAATCTACCAATTAGCTACCACAGACATGCACCAGCATGAATTTAAATGTCATTTCTACTACTATCCCATGAACCATCGCATCTTATCACTCTAATTCCTAACCATGGCTCTGATACCACTTAAATGGGGATGTCACGCCCCGATCCTTAAGCATGCACCCATCCCTCACCTTGTTCGATTAAATAGCAATGTCCCAGGACGCATCACCAACCCTTTCATTTTAGTATGCATGTGGAAACATATAAATAATCCCCAGACAATAAAATAATGGGATAGGAAAGTAGGACTCCAAATTTTGAACTTTAAAAACAACCACACTTATATACATTGCAAACCATAGTGCAAATATATACATGATTAACTACTAAGCCAAGTCCTAAACAACAAGTTCACAACAAAGTCTATGGACAGGAAGTGGGGTTTCAGTCCTCTTCTGGGTCCTCCTCGACAATCTCACCTTCTTTCATACTCCAGCTGGAGTCCACTGCTGAGTTCACCGGGGAGTTAGAATCGCCATTGAGCTTGGGATCCTTCGCATCAATCACCGATCCACCCTTGGGATTTGTTGTCCCCTTCTCGAATGCTACTTCTAAAACATACAAAGGTACATTAGATTCCGGCATAGGGCCCACCCTTTGTCCATCATTGTAGTGGCGATATCACGATCGGTATTTGTGGGGCACCTTTTGGGGTTTACCAAAATCAACCCAAATAGTAGATTTAACTAGTACATATTCCAAGCCTTCAGGGTGATAGTGTATCGAAATGTGATAACCTATCTTAGTGATCTCTTCGGGTATACTAAAATGCTCGGGAGGAGGTAGAGGTGTTGCCATCTATGGACTTGAAATGTTGTCCTACAACAGAGTGAAGCTACGTCTCAACGAGTTCTACCCTCTTAAGACTCGATTAGGAAAAAAATATGCCATAAGGGCTACCCAAGCACATCACGGATCAGAGGACTTACCTTGGCCTCAGTTCATTCTTGTCAGACAATATAATTCAAACAAATATTCAACCAGATCGATTCATCGATCAAAATCGACTTAGTCGATTACATGTCACAACGACCTTCCCCTGGTTGGTACATTCAATATTATCTATAAGGTCCTATTAATTCATGACTGCTTACCCAAAGTTGAAAATAGATAGTATAACTAGCCCAAAGTTGATAATATAATATACTATATATATATGTCCACCCAAAGTTGATAATTTAGAACCCCTATGCTAATATAGCATACTATATATGCTCGCCCAAAACTGATAATATATGCTTACCCAAAGCTGATAATTTAGGACCCCTATGCTAATATAGTATACTATATATGCTCGCCCAAAATTGATAATATATGCTTACCCAAAGCTGATAATATGGCATACTATTTATATGCTTGCTCAAAGTTGATAAGTTAGGGCCCTTGGGCCAAAATAGTATACCACTTCAATCATATAACCAATTTATCATTTTTATCACACTCGATAAAAATAGCCGTGTGTGAGTACACGGTTGGCCTTAGCCAAAATACCATAATTTCACTTTTGATCTTCCCACTACTTTCAATAGTCCAAAATTAGATTTTTGGCGCTGTATACCGACGCCCAGTAATTTTCCAATCAATTATTGAAATTAATTAATTTACGAATAAAATCCTAAAATCACAATTAAATTAATTCAGCACAAATTAGAGCTCAAATAAATAAATAGATTGCACCACAATAACCAGCATAAAATTTTGGTCACCGGCTATTCCGATCTAATTTTCGGAAAATAAATAAATAAATAAATACGAAAAATATTAAATAATTGCCAATAAATCCAACTAAGGCTCGTAATGCCTAATTGGATGCCAAAATGGACCTAGAAAAATTCCGAGGTTCGTTAAATAAATACTAGAACGTGTTTACTCGCTAATTGCACTAACTAACCACCTAACATGCATTGGCAATTAATTAAATTCACTAATCTAATCTAATCTAACCACCTAATCCATCTTAGCCTAAACTAATCAACCCCTAAGCATGATTAACTTACTAAGCGAGGATTAGTGAGTTAAACTCATTTGTTCGGCGATCCGAGTGGCTCAAATCATCGGGAATGTAACGGGACTCGATACTCTCCAAGGCGGGCCTAACTTTTGGGGTTGAGATCGACCTCAAAACGGGCCAAATAGCAGCAACAAGACCCACTTCTAAAGCCTCTGTTCTTGGTTGGAAAGAGAGAACAAGGGTTGGTTAAGGCGAGCAAGGACCAAGGAAGGTTGAAAGGGTTGAACTGGGCCTAGGCGGGGACTCACAGCGGTTGGAGGCGGGCAAAATAGCTCCGGTTGAGCTCCACATGGCACGGGTCAGCAACTAGGGTGTCGGGACAGGCGAGAGGGAAGCGGAGCAGCGTTGAGCTAGCGCAAGGCTCACGCGGCTAGCGACGGTGCGCAAGAATGACGACGGCGACGGTGGTGGCATACGACAGTGAGGAGCTTCACGGCTAGTCTTCTAGCTTGTTGCTTGCGTCTGAAATGGATGGGAGAAGGCTGAAGAAGATGTTGGTCGTCGGTTGAGGGGTGAGAGGGGGCAAGAGGGGGCCACTTGGTCCAATTTTCTCTTCCAATGTCCCCTCGACCCTGTCCCATCCACAGCTGCATCCGTTGGCTGAAAATTAGCCACCACCACCCTTCTAGAAGCTAATTTGAAGTGGTCCAATAGTCATGGGTGGGGGCATACGAATTTCAAGCATTTTCCCTCAAATTGGACTTCATGTCTTTCTTAAATCAACACGAACCGGCCTCTATAAATTAAATCAACCCACCATCGATCATCTTAGCATTTTTCCTCACCAATACAACTCATTTGATTCTCCAATTTGCGATAAAAAATAATCTTCAACATTTTCTGAACAAAACGGCCCTACCTCGACTTTTTCCCAAAAAGTCTCAGTTTGCAGAAAAATCTTTTGAGACTGAGTCGTGCTCCTAGAATTAATTGTGACATGAAAAAACTTTCAATTTCTGAAATCGAACTCAAATTCGTTGTTAATTTCAATCTAGCGTGTTTTTAGCGTGACCTAGGCTATCGGGTAGCTTTTAAAAATTTTTAGTGCAAATGACCTGTGGTCGATTTTCTTCGAGCTGCAATGAACCCACTCGACACATTAGCGACTCTCAGTTGTCGTGAAAATCTTGATAATTCAAATATAGACAGAGAGTACCAAAATGATAGAAAAATCAGTTTAGTGCCGAGCGATGAGAATTTTCCAAATAAGTGGAGTCACCCATGTTTAGCCACACATCTCAGTTGAACCGACCTATCTCTGATCCTTAATTGATTTTTAACTGTGCCGTAATGGCCTCTAAAGATGAGCACGATCGAGTAGCCAATTCCTGGTCGAATTCTCAAGTCTATTGCATTAAAATTCCTTAATGGCTTCTCTGGATAGTCTAGTTATCTCGATAGTGATTAGCTCTGAGAATAGCCCTATAGGCGTGTCGATGAAAGGCCTGATTAATTTTAATTGAAAACATGATTGAAAATCTGGGATGTCACAGCTGACGCTGGGGTATGTTGGGTTGTTGCCTGGGGTAAAGCCTCGGATGCCGTCTCGATATTGAGATTGTGGACGATGCCGGCCTAGGTGAGGCCAATGCTTAGGGTCGCCTTGGATGCTGTCCTGATAATGAGATCGGGACAATGCCGGTTGCCAAGAGGGGGACTGATGCCTAGTTGATAGTGGAAGGGTCGATGGATTTCGACTAATTGAACTAATTGAAATAAACTAGAAGTCCACATGTAGTCCATGATTGATGCATGTGTGATGCTTGAATTGATGCTTGCATCAATATCAAAATTGAGACTTGCAAAAGCTGGGTTTGTTTGATATGTATTGTTGAGTCATTACATCAATTTGAGCATATGTTTGCATTGGGTCATTTAGTGCTTGAATGAGTTTTATGTGATACATGCATCTCTTTTAGTGAATAGAATGATCGTAAGCCACAGATTTTTAGAGGGCTTGTTTTCATGCACTAACTCATTCTCTTTGATACCTAAAAGCACATAGTTGATTGAGAGCCCTTCATATGCATGAGCAAGGTAAGACACAAACCTTACTATTGATTTGCCATCGACAAGTGGGTGGTGATCTTGTATCCGAGGATCGATAGAGAGACATCCTCCTATAGGAGAATTAAGGATTTATACTTACTGAGTCATCGACTCACTTTTTTTGTTTTCACCATTTCAGGTGTGGGATGGGTGACCAACCCTATCGCCCATCTGTCCTGGTCTTCCGATTGATATGGTTACTATCGTGACGAATATAGTAGACTTAGAAGAAGACGTCATTTACCGAAAGTATATTACCATTGTACGGGTTCAAGAAGGACCTTGGTTCCCCATGTGTAGGAGGCTTGGTGCCTCATTTTTTATGGAGACATTTTAGGTCCCATCCGACGCCTTATCCTTTTGGTGGATCCTACGGGAGAATTGTAGAATAAGGGCCTAGGATGGGGGCCATTTTTGGAAAAGCTCAATTACCCTGGCCTTTTAATTGTCAATGTGTGGTAATGAAGATAAGTAGCCCGGGACTAAGATATGCATGTAATCATAATAACTTTTGGTATGTGTATATATGTATGAATATATGTTGCTTTTGTTTGCTTGACTCATATAAATGTTGCTCGACTTCCATGTTTGTTTGTGTATGGGGATTGTTTTTAATTCCCTTCCGTATGTGCTTAATCAAAGACAAAATAGTTTTGGGACGATCGACATGCCTGGGACGTCGATACTGACCCACTAGGTCACACTCTCGTACCAGAGGTGGGATGGGAGTGTGACAGCATGCATCCATTTCGGGTATTGGCATAGCAGCCACGGGATATATAGTCCTGAAATGAACTTAACAGACTGTAAAACACAAGTGAAGATCGTTATTATCACTGCATCTTCTATCGAGAATCCTTTTGTCCATCTAGTTAGAGTCCCTGATGTGATCGATCATTGCCTAAATGGAATCAAGAAAGTAAAACTGAGCTCCCTTTGTCTACTACCAGGAAAGGATGTGAATCTTCACCTTTTGTAGCAACAGATCTTGCTAATGCCGTCGAGATGAAATCAAATGGTTCCTATAAACAATTGTAAAAAAAGGAAAGCCTCCGGGCATAGAACCAACATTAGTATAGGACCACGAATTAGGAATTATCCAGATGGACAGAGACTCGCATTTTCGAACTTCCAGTCATCAAATGAGTGGGAATCAAAACTTCTTCGAATTCTCGATGGGGACACCTTTCTCTTTTCACCTAGATGTACATGGAGGACGCGGAAATTTGTGCAACCAAGATCCAAGGCATAATACAACCTTTTCTCATCCCTAAGAAGGACAAGAATTGGTATTGGATTCATCTTACATTGAGAGAATGACAGCAAGCTAAACACTAGGACGGTCACTAGGTTCTCGGCAACCACGTTTTTAAAACCAAACTTTTACTACAAAATTCAAAACCGCCGTCGACCCTGGATGTTGTTTCAAATACCAGAGATGTTATGCATAGTCTGGCAGGGTAAGCATCAAACACTCGAGGCTGATATCAGCTTCTTCCATCGATTGTTATCAGTACACCAAAATGAGTTTAAACAGTCCAGAATGCCAGGTCACTTCTCAGTATCAAGCTCTAATTGGGTTTCTGTCGACAAAGGCACAAAACTGCCTTAACAATGAATCTTCTCACGCCACTAAAGGATAGAATCATTTGAACCAAAAAGAAAGAAAATCAAACTACCTAAATATGCCAATTCTGGTCTTCGCTTTCAGCATCATGACCACCCGAAATGCTTGTCATCACTAGGTTTAACGCTGTGTACTCTAGCTTCAACTTGCTCTTCAACTACCTCTTTCAACCAGGCTTTGTGAAGCTCGGATTCAACAACACCAGTTTAACCTGTGCTTCAATTGCTCTTTCCTTCATCTCACTTGACTCGGCCTTAATATTTGCAACTGTTTTGTAAGAACTTTGAGATCACATCTCATGTGGCCAAGTCTGTCACTAGTGGTTTTCACTTGCCCCTTTCTCTTATTCCACCTATCCTCGCAACACGAGATGTAAGGTAAAAATAGCCTCTTTTTCTCAAGGCATCCTTTCTTTTTCCTTTTCTCATGTTCTATATCTTCCTCAAACGTTTGGGGATCTTTTCTCTTATGATCTAATTTAGATCTAGAAGTTTCTCTTTACCATTTCAGGGAGGTTTTTATCCCAACCTAGTCCACATCTGGGGATTTTTGTGTATATATTTTTGAGGTTTCACTTCTCTTAGGTTTCATTGGTGTATAAGTCCAATTTTGCTAGAGATTGGAGGAGCTTCGTGAAAGTTTGGTTCTAACAATTAGATATGTGCTTGGTTAACCTTTTTTCTTTGAATGGCAATGGTGTTGGGGATGCTGAACCTAGATACGCACCACTGATTTTGATTTGAAGAAGCCAAATAAGTGGTCTTTGAGCTTTTGAGTGGTGGCATTTTTATGATACATCTCTGTGACAAATTGGTTGGCTTCTCCTATTCGACTATCTCTTCATCTTGTTCATTACAAAATAAGTCAACGGCATATTGACACAAATCGAGACTAGAGACAAAAATGAATAAACCTTACCTTTTTCTCTTGTTTCAATGGACAATTTCTTGAGTTGTGGCTTGGATCGAAACACAAAATTAATGTGATTTTTGTGCCTTGTCTTGACCCTTTGAATCCATTTTTAGACTCTCCTTGCTTTCTTATCCTTTTATGCTTAGGCCTACCAAGCATAACCTGAGGCGTTGGTGCCACCAAAGATTTTCTATCGCTAGAAGGCCAAAGGTTATCACCCTTCATTACTTTCAAGCAGTGATTGTGTGTATTTAAATATATATTCTTATTGTACCAATGGGCAACAAAAATTCTATCTCCTCCCCTTTAAATAGAATGACACAGATTGCATGTGGATATGAAATCCCACTTAAATCCCACGCCCTGCAAGGGCGTGATTATTTATTTATTATTTTTTATGTCAACTACAAGCTTATCATTCCTATGGCACGCTTCAAATTCATTTTCTCCATTCCAAAGCACATGACAAAAGTCACATTCTTTTTTATTGCCTTCCATCTTACCTAATATCCTAGGCGCAAATTGCTTTGTCATTTTTTACATGCATCTCTTCACGAATTCTTTTCAATATCTTCTCTGCAATATCCTCAAGCATAGAGAGGATAGACATGCATCTAGCTTCTAGTATCGAATAATTAAATGCTTCTAATTATCGTCCAAAATATTTGACTTGCGCACAGTTTAAAGTAAAGCCTTGCACCAATATTTCAAAGCAATCCTCATCAAATCAACCTTTCCTCTCTTGCTCTTCTTATCCAATTCCTCGGGCTATTTTTGAATTGTAGGGTTAGAGTTGAGCTTGCACATAGCCAAAATTGATTGCAACACTCGTTTCCCCATTCTTCTTGTGCCAACTCGCATAGATATGCCTTGCACATTGTTGTTGCTCAGCCAATGACATCTCCTCCTTAAGTACATGTGCAAGGCCTGACAATAGATACATGACATTAGCATGGAAAATACAAAGTGAAGGAAGAGTGCCCATCGAAGGAAGAGTAATCACATTACCATATGAATACAACAAGCGTATTTAATAACTAGGACACTTCATTTCATTCTCAAACAATCATATGGGTTTCGATTATAAGGTCAAACTATTATGACACGTCCCATTCCATGCCACACAATTTTGTCCCATAATTAGGCGTAGCTATCTCAATCACTCAGGTGTGTCCTAGTTATCATGACCCATTGGTCACGGCCAACTCAACAATCGGCGGTCATCCGGCATAATCGGGCGTTGTCCCGCTCCATCGGGCACAACAACGTCTACTTCTAGACGACATTTTATAAAGGAGCATCGACCCGGCCTCCACTACGACCAGCATCCATTGACTTAAGGCATCCGAACTTAATCAGGCATCGGCCCGCGTATTCATACACATCATGACGAGTTCCGATAGTGACCACACGCACATCCATACTTGGCCAAGAACATCTTACTTTGCACTCAAATGCCTCAATTTCAAATAATGGACTTGGCCAATTTTCTTCGTATTAAAAATTCCCGGTAAAATAATTGTGCGTGGTCACACATTCCAATCGAACCATAAAACGTGATACTCTCCCATTTCAAAATTCCACGATTTTATATAGTACATAAAATATTTTGGCATAAAAAACCGACACCCGGTATTTTTCTATTTAAATACCATAAAATCAATTTTTGCAATAATAATAGAAACCAACAACCAAACACTCAATTGCACAAATAAGCAATCAATTTCACATATAACTTCAACCACGATGATCAGCGTAAAATTCTACAAAACAGCTATTCTATCACAATTTTATGCTAATTATAATTAATTAAATAAATCATGAGTAATTAAATAAATTGCGTTTAATTAAACTGAACCACTTAATTAACTTAACCATGTAGGCACATCATTAATTAAGTCAACTTTTACCTTCCATCATATAGCCAAAACACCAAAATCCCCTTTTTAAAAATAAACTTAGTAACTCTTTTGTTTTTTGTTCAAACTTTCCAAAATAAATTTGCATGGGTTCACGTATTTGAAATTAACCTGCCAAAATTTGCACACATTTAGTATAAAACCTCCTTATTTTATTGAACACATAAAATTCGGCGTCCAAACTCGACACCTCATTTATTTTCTATTTTCTTTTCCAAACACCCCTTTTTAAAGACAATCTTTAGTAACCTTTTTATTTTTTGTTCAATACTTTCCGAAATAAATTCATAAGTGCTCATGTACTCAAAATTAATCCGTCAAACTTTGCATGCACCTAGTTTAAAACTTCATTTTTTATTGGGCAAATAAGTTTTGGTGTCCGGACCTGACACCTCATTTACTTTCTATTTAATCGTCCATAAGGTCACTTTTTACAATAGTAATAAACAATCAACATAGAGCAATCGACCTCATGATATCACACATGAGTTCTCAGTATGCCAAACATCAACCAAATCACAACATATTCATTTCCCAGCAAGTAAGATACCAAGAACAATTACAAAACCACAACTGGCCTTAACTGGCAGAAACCGGTCCACTCGTGCGTCTCCAAATTTAAATCCAGAAACCTAACTATACGAGTTTGGAAAAGTCTCAAATTTTAATATGTTATAAAGGACACTTAGAAGAAAATTTTTTATGAAGACACCTTAGCCCAAATATTTCTATATTGAGAGAAGTAATTCGCCCAAACCTTTACAAAAACTATGACCGTGTCCAGAAATTCTGTTTTCCAAAAGCAGTTTGGTTCGAGATCCAAAACTTGTTCGTTTGCTCTGAAATTTGACTATATTAAACTAAAAGATGTGATGAACAACTTTTATGAAGAAAATATTTCTAAAATCAGACCCTAAGAGTTGATAAAAATTATTTGAACACCCAAAGATCACAAGTTCCAACACTAACCCATGATTCTGTTTTGCAATGACAAAGTTGAAATCTCATTCTTTTAAATCCCTAAAATTTTGAGTAAAATATATGTCATAGTTGAAGATGTCTAGAACATTTTTCGAGAGGAAGCAAACTCAAAATCGCAGCACATTTTTCCCCACAAAGATAGCAAACGGCGAGTGTCCAGTAAACCGAATATGAAATTAAGCTAATCCACTTAACACTAACCTAACCAGGCTAATTAACACTAATCTAACTAATCTAATTAACATTAATCTAATGTCCTAAGCACAATTTACAACGTAACCAATGATTAGGGAGTTAACTCATTGGAATTCGACGGTGGCGGGTTCACAGTGACGGTGGCGCGACAGCGATCAGGACCCGAGTCTACCACGTCTTCAACTGAGGCCTAACAGTGAAGGAAAATAGCTCACAAGCTCACAGCTTGTGGTTGGTTCAGTTTTGCTTGGCTGAGCTTGCTGGGGGCTGGTCTAATGGTTGCTTGCGGGACTAAGGTGGTGGTCTCGGTGAAGTAGTGAGCTAGTGAGGAGTTAGGCGTTGGGGTGGTGGACGTGTGGGCTGGATTATAAGGTGTTGGTGAGGTGGTTGGTTGTTCTGGCGGTGGTTTGCTGAAGATGGGTGACACTGTGGTGTATGGGGGATGATGGCGATGGAGGGAGGTGGTGGTGTGAAGGCTTTTATTGTAATTGGGCTTAAGGCCCGTCCGCCCAAGTTGGGCCCAGAAAGCCCGGCCCACGGGAATAAGGCCCGTGGAAAGAAGGGGTATAAAGGGAAGAGAGAGAGAGAGAAAGGAATGTACGTTGAATCAGAATTACGTTTTCTCTCCCGCGCGTTTTCTCTCCCAAAAGGACAGTAGGCATACGGCTTCCAATTTCTTCCCTTCAAGGCTTCATCGGATCGATTCGACCGGATTCTCTTCCTCCATTGGCGTTTGGTGTTTAATCGTGGCTAACAAGGTACGCTCGAATCCGTGGTGTGCTTTACGATCGGTGATGCATGGTTTTTCCCGGGCTTCGTCTTCCGCATTGATTTAGGGGTTCGATTCGGTGTCGAATCCAGTTTTCGGTGATCCGTTATTCCCAACATTGGTATCAGAGCCCTAGTTCACATTTTCCCGATTTGTTTATTGTGTTTTTGATTGAATTTCGCAAAAAGAGTTTCGGCCGTACGGATCGGGGCAGAAATCCCGACACCCGAGCGCTGTTCGGCCCTTTTTCCGAGTTTTCGTAAGTTGAAATAAAAATCTGAAAGCACTGGGTGAAAGGCGACGTCGAGACGATTCTGGCGATACCTCGAGCGCCGCCGGGCGATGCCGCACGCGCCCACACGCGCGGCCAGAAGTGGCTGCGCGTGGGCGCGACGCGCCCGGAGACGCTCGGTCGCCAGGTGCGTGCGCCACACGCGCCGGTGACGAACCGGCACGTGCGCGCCGACGACCGGCGAAACGGCACGCGCCGGTCCGCGCAACGGTCGGTAACCGCTCGGATGACGTCACCGATGACGTCATCGCCGACGACGTTTAGCCGGGCGGTCACCGACGACCCGCGCCCGTTGACCCGTAGACTTGACCGTTGATCGACGACCGTTGACCGTTGACTTTGACCGTTGACCGTTGACCAAAAAAAAAAAAAAAAAGGAATTTGTTTCTTTTTTCATGTATGCCTATGTGGTTTATATGTAAACCATTTTTTTTTTATTATGCATGTGTTGCATGAATTTTGGAAAATTATGTATTTTCCCTAATGTGCATTATGGATTATAAGTGATCCAATTTTAGTTCTGCATTTGTTGCAGGAACTATGATGCGTCATGCACGGATACACCGCAATCCCGAGAACGGACGAGGGAAATGCAAGACTTAAAAGGCTGATGAAAGAATTAGCTGATTATCGGTGGCATGACGGTGATTTAGTATCACATGTGGTCGGGGTCAATCGGATGATACGGGAAATCATCGGAATGGTTATCTTATGCCGGATTTTGAGAAGGTGCCGGCTATGATGAACACTCTTCCACCTGAATGGCAAGCAGTGTTAGATCGGTTATGGGAGGTCAACGTGGTCCCGGGTTATAGGGAGCTAATTGAAGCTTTTGTAAGAGAGTACTATAGGATTGAGTTGGCCAAAACTTCAACCCTTAGAATGAGCGCCACATGGCGTAGGGTGAATGCTCCTTGGTGGCGACATGAAAGCTCTCCAAAAGTTTTTCCATGGTTGGCAAATGTGCCTTGGTTTTCTCGGATGTTTTCACCGATAGATTAGAAGGGACATTCCCGATTATTTCTTAGATTAATTATGAGATTTTTATGGATGTAAATATCTCTGTATATATTGCTTAGTGTGATATATTAGTTGTATTATGTTGCAAGTATGATTATTCTGTTGAATATAAATTATTGTTTGCTTTCTATTACTGCTGGTTGCTGTGGGTAATTAGCTATGGGGTAGTTTTAGAAGCTTTTGTAGCTTCATGGAATTGATTTTGCATATGATAATTATATTGATAATAATTTTGAGTGAGGATTTTTGGAGGATGATTGGAAACATAGTGACCTTTTGATTCGAAACCTTACTTAAAATTGTTTATTGATATGATGGGTCTCGTGCAAAAGTAGATGCATAAGAGATAGGTATTAATTGTTCATGCATATATGTCTGATGTGTTCAGATCGATGCTTTCGGCAACTAAGAACGTAATTGCTGATATGAACGGCAACAATTGTGAAATATTGAATATGAAGATTCAATATGTGCTGGAAAAGCAAGAAGCACTAGAAGCTCTTGACCATATTATGGAAGATCTTGAGGATGTTGTGCGCCACCTTGAGTTAGTAGAGGACCGCCTAACGGCATTTGAGCCAAAAATGGACATTTGCAATCTTTGGTTCTAGCTCAAAAAGAGCTTTGAGCTCTAAGCGCAAGCGTATTGATTTGTTCAATATGTGGGAATGCAAAGGATCAAGTCCTTATTGCAAGAAATCAAGAGTTAACCAACATAAGAGAGGAAAACGTCATCAAGTGAAGAAAATGTCCAGAGTGAGATATTACAATTGTGACAAGAGAGGTCACTATGCTCGCGACTGTCGTGAGCCAAAGAAAGTAATACACCTCTTGTACATTTGAGAACTTTGCTTATATGTCAAGTTACGTATGATTGGTTGAATCCAATCCTTTGTGGATGTAGATTCAAGGGCAACAGACCATGTAAGGAAGGATAGAGGATCCTTCGTGGAATTTTGACGAAAAGTACCAACTGGAACTAAGTGGACTTATGTGGGAAACATCTCAGAGCTGAAGTTAAAGAGATTGGCACCTGCCAACTGAATATGCGTGGTGGACGCACCTTGTTTCTACAAGATGTTCTGAATGCTCTGGAGATTCGTCAAAATTTAAGTGTCTGTTTTGGTGTTGGTTAAGCTTGTTTTTAGTGTGAACTTCCGTAATAAAGTTGTAGATTTGTATTTGGATACAAACTACTATAGTTTTGGTCACTTTCTAGATGGTTTTATTGTACTAAATGTTGACTGTGGTGATGTCAATATGTTATTCCCTTGTTTCATGTCTTCTACTTTATATGATAAAGATGTGATTAAGTGGCATGCTAGACTTGGTCATTTTGGCCAACGACATATGAAAGGACTAGCCAAAGAGGGCTTGTTGGGCAACATTGAAAAAGTCGATTTGCCCATATGTGAGCATTGCCTAGTAGGGAAAACGACAAGAAAACCATTTGGAAAAGGTAAAAGAGCTGAATTTCCTCTACATTTAATCCATTATGATGTCTGTGGTTCAATGAATGTGAGAGGAAGGCATGGGGCTATTTATTTCATCACTTTTGTAGATGATTCTACTCGATTCGGATATGTCTATTTGATTTCTCATAAATCTGAAGCATAAGTTGTTTCAAAAGGTTTATGAACCTGGTAGAGAATCAATTAGACAAGAAAATAAAAGTATTAAGATCCGATCGAGGACGAGAATATTTGTCTGATAAGTTCAGAAAATTATGTGATGAAAAAGGAATAGAAAGACAGTTGTCTATTCCGTATACTCCTCAACAAAATGGTGTTGCGGAGAGAAGGAACAGAACCCTATTGGAAATGGTTAGGTCCATGATGGCGCATGCTAACTTACCTATCACTTTTTTGAGTGATGCGTTGTTAACTGCTGCCTATATACTTAACCGTGTGCCTTCCAAATCAGTTGCTTCCACTCCATATGAGTTATGGACGGGTAGAAAACCGGACTTAAGTTTTCTTAAGCCATGGGGTTGTGCTGCCTACACACATGAGTCCTCTCACAAGTTTGGGAAATTGGGTCCCAGAGGAAAGAAGAGTATTTTCATAAGGTACTCGGAACACTCAAAAGGGTATGTGTTCATAGGTGAGAAGGAAAGTGGGAGTATAACTGAATTTGAATCACGGGATATCACATTCTTAGTGAATGAATTTCCTAAGAAGGGCGAAATAGGAGAAGATTACTCATATTTGTAATCTTGGATTAAGATAATGATATTAATGTAGTTCATCCAAGTGGGAGTAATATGAGAAGTGATGAATTGAATTCAACTCATTCTCAATTGCAACCACATGATGAGACGGCGTCGTCATTATCTAATCCTAGTGGGAGCATAATGGGAAATGATGTGCTAAGTGTGCAATTTCCCATACGGCGAACAAGTCGCCAAAGTATTCCCCGTCGACGTTTTGACATTGAAGGGGAAAATTTTGTGGTTGCTCCACGAGATGAGGATGAGCCAAGAAATATTAATTAGGCTCCAGATTGCCCTAGTAAGGAAAAATGGATTTATGCAATGAAAGAGGAAATTGAGTCAATGAAGTCAAACCATGTTTAGCAACTGGTTGATCTTCCAAAAGGACGCAAAGCTATTGGGAACAAGTGGGTTCTCAAAATAAACCAAAAGGCTAATGGCTCGATAGAAAGGCATAAGGCTCGCCTTGTGGCGAAAGGGTATAATCAACAGAAAGAAATTGATTATGAAGAATCATTTTCTCCTGTAGTGTGATTTACCTCGATTCGCATTATTCTGACAATAATGGTTAGTATGGATCTTAAGTTACATCAAATGGATGTAAAGACTGCTTTCCTCAATGAAGAATTAGAGGAAGAAATATATATGGAACAACCTGCTGGTTTCATAGTGAAAGGCCAAGGAGAAAAGGTATGTCGACTTTGGGGGTCGATATATGGCCTTAAGCAGTCGTCAAGACAATGGTATATACGTTTTTTCATAATGCCATAATGGCATATGACTTTACAATGATTAATGAGAATTATTGTGTATATATCAAAAGATCCAATGATCAATTTGTGATCATATCATTATATGTTGATGATATACTAATTGTCGGAAGTAATATGGAGTTATGTTAATGCCGTGAAGAATTTGTTATCTTCCAACTTTGATATAAAAGACATGGGTGATGTTGCATACATTCTTGGAATTGAGATTTCAAGATTGTAAACCCATAGACACTCATATTACAAAAGGTGAAGAGTTGAGCCATAAAGCGTGTCCAAGGACTCCACAAGAGGAGGAACAAATGATACATGTTCCTTATACTAGTGCTTTGTTGGAAGCTTGATGTACACTATGATGTGTACAAGACCGACATATGTTTTGCAGTTGGAATGGTGAGTAGTTACCAATCCAATCCAGGTCAAGCACAATGGAAAGCCGTTAAGAGAATACTTGTGGTATCTAAAGGGGACTGCTGATTATACGCTGAGTTATTAAGGAAAGGATCTCGCAACTCTAAGGCTATTCGATGTTGATTGGGGAGGAGATTTAAATGAAAGGAAATCTACCTCGGCTTTGTTTTCTTACCGAATAATGGCACCATATGTTGGAGCAAGTAAGAAACAAAGGTGTATAGCCTTGTCCACGATGTAAGTTGAGTTCGTGGCATTATCGCAGCAGTATAAGAAGGTGTTTGGCTTAAGAGATTTTTGGATCATTTAGGTGTTATTGGAAGTGCTGCAGATTTGTTATTCGTTAAGCTGTGATAGCCAAGCAGCAAAAGGGTACACCAAAGATCCAAAATATCATGGCAAGACCAAACCTATAGATACCAAGTATAATTTTGTCAAGGATATGATTGCACGAAAAGATGTGAACTTAGAGTACATACTACGCATAGAATGGTAGCAGATCCTATGACAAAGCCAATACCTAGAGATGTGTTTTGTGGCTATATGAAATCTCTAGGATTGCGTAAAAGCGATGTCTTGAATATTGTTATTTCCCTAAGTGTTCACATTTGATGAATTTATGTTTTCATCATTAATGCCTATGAATCTTTATGTGATCTTTATGCATCTTAATGCTCAGTGCATTACTTTAAGTTAAGAGGAGTATGTCGGACAGATATAAGATTAGCCCACTCACACGGGTAATCGCCTCATTTCTTGTGTGATAAATAGAGATGAGACTGTATTTAAGCTTATTATCTAGGTGATAATCGAGAGCTCAAGCTTGAAATACGCATGTCGCCTTAACTAAGTGTTAAGATGAGGACATAATACTTGTGATGTCCGAAAGTAAAATACCCCACATATTTTACTTTATCCGTCTAAGATGCCGATGTGAGTTCGATGAATTTAGTGAATGAGTAGATAGGTGAACTCAAGTTAGACATTGGGTATGTCGAACTATCATCGTACGGTAATGAAAAGTGTAGACATACGCTCCATGGGAAAGGAGTTAATACCGTAATACGTATTTCATACTACGTATGCATGAGACGACCAATAAGAGTGGCAAAAAGTTTGATCTCAACTTTTATGACGTGTGAGACTCTTGAGGGAAAAAGGTTCCTCAAATTTTTTGTCCCCTCATGACTCTTACTTATTCTCAAGATTTCTATTTAGTGTTTGCTATCTTAGGATGTTGCCAATGGTCATGAGTTGATTCGATCTAATGGGACATTTCTAGAAAAGCAAGCTAGACTGAAATTGAGAGTTTGAAGGAAAGAGGAAGATCGATTTTGGAGAATCACATTGTGGTTTTGTATTCACTGGTCGACCAATTATGATTGTCTTTGTGATAATTGTAATTGTGAATACAATATATATATCATGTTTAAAAGAGATCAAGAGAGATATAAATGTGATCGATCGATCTAGGGTACTGCATACTAAATCTACTCGGAGTGTGACGCCCATTATGAGCTGCTATATATTCCTAACAGATGTATAACAATGAGCTCTCAAAGTATGCTGGTCGCACGGATTATTCACCAGTATGAATGTTGAAGTGAGGTAAAGAGAATCCTGTTCAGCCCACCATGTTAAGAGAGAGTCTATGTTGGATTATTCTCTGATGGGCCTGAGTAGAACCTGTCCGCCCATGTTGGTTTTGGACCACCATGTGCGAGTGGGAGATGAAGGCTTTTATTGTAATTGGGCTTAAGGCCCGTCCGCCCAAGCTGGGCCCAGAAAGCCCGGCCCACGAGAATAAGGCCCGTGGAAAGAAGGGGGTATAAAAGGGAAGAGAGAGAGAGAGAAAGGAATGTACGTTGAATCAGAATTACGTTTTCTCTCCCGCGCGTTTTCTCTCCCAAAAGGACAGTAGGCATACGGCTTCCAATTTCTTCCCTTCAAGGCTTCATCGGATCGATTCGACCGGATTCTCTTCCTCCATTGGCGTTTGGTGTTTAATCTGTGGCTAACAAGGTACGCTCGAATCCGTGGTGTGCTTTACGATCGGTGATGCGTGGTTTTTCCCGGGCTTCGTCTTCCGCATTGATTTAGGGGTTCGATTTGGTGTCGAATCCGGTTTTCGGGGATCCGTTATTCCCAACATGGTGGGATGATGGGGATTAGGAGAGATGATGATGGATGGTAGGATGCTGGTGGCGTGTGAAGTGGATGGAGGGTGAGGCTACTGAGCGTGAGGGAAATGGAGTTAGTGGCAGAACCAAAGAGGAGAATAAGGTGAGACGTGTGTGAGACCGGCTGAGGGAAATGGGCAGGAAGAATTCGGCAGAAGTAGGGGGAAAGAAGTGTGCGCATGGGAGAGGAGAGAGGGAAAGAGAGAGAGGGGGGAAGCGAACATGAAAGTTCAAACTCTAACCAATGGGAACCTAGGGAGAAATATCTAATGCATCATTGCATTGCCCACAAAGTCTTCATGCACAACTTAGTTCATGCTTCCTCCAATCACAATTTACCTCAATTTTCCACAAATAAATCCAATTTGGGCAGCCAATTCCCCCTTTTTCCTCTAATTCCGAATTTCCTCTTATTTTCCATTTTGTCCGAAAACCAATTTTTCCGTAAAATTCTGGATTTGATGAAATTTCTCTGAAAGATGAGACGATGTCCTAAAAATAAATCGTGACACACTCGAATGTCTAATTCCTGAAACCGAATTCAATTTCGTGGTTAAAATTGACCGAACGCGATTTTAGTACAACCTAATTTATTGGGTAGCTTTTAGGGATTTTAGTGCGTTTGACCCGTGGTCGATAATTTTTTATCCATGTTTGTGCATCTTTGACTTGAAGGCGACTCTTGGTTGTCCTAAAAATTGCAAGATTTCAATTACGTGTCTCGAGTGCACTATCAATAGAAAATCGGGTTATAGCCGTTCGATGTGAATATCATGATCGTCTGGAATCACCCTCAATTCAATTACGTTTTTCCGTCGAATCGACTTATATCCGATCTCAATTCGATTATATGGTGTCGTATTGACCCTTGCCAATTATTATGGTCGAGCAGTCGATTTCCGATCAAATTCTCTAGTCTGCCACGTTTATATCCCTTAACGGCTTCATTTAATATATTAGTTAACTCATGAGTGGCCAACTCAGAGTAAAATGACCATAGGCGAGTCGACAAAACAATCATTTCATATATTCGAGATGAGGACGAATTTCAGGATGTCACAATGGATTTGATTCTTGCCTATATAAAAGAAATTGAGACACAAAGAGTTCGAGCTTTCCAGAGTCACTTTTTGTAATCTATGATTTCTATAGTGGATTTTGCGTCTCCTCTCTTTGTGGTTTTTCTCGCAACGGTTTCCACATAAAATGTGGTGTTCTTTTATTCTTCTCAATTTCAATTTCGTTATAGTTTCCACATCTACCATAACAATATGGTATCGGAGCCTCATGTTTTTTTTCCTGATCTTCTGGTTTTGGCTTCAAGTGCAATAATGAGATTTGATATTGAGAAGTTTGATGGGAGCGGTAATTTCAACTTATGGCAAGTTCGTATGTTGGCTGTTCTTATGCAGCAGGGTTTGAAGAAAACTTTGTTCGAAAAAGGGAAAAAATCAAAAAGAACGTCAAATGAAAAATGGGAAGAATAGGATGAAAGAGCTGCGTTTGCTATTTAGTTGTGTCTCATGAATGAAGTTCTATAGGAGGTAGTGGATCGGAAAATAGCTGTAGGTTTATGGAATAAATCGGAGAGTCATTTTTTGACAAGATCCCTCACCAATCAATTGAGGCTCAAGCAACGACTCTTCACTCTTCATATGATTGAAAGTGCTTCTCTTAAATCTCATATTTCAAAATTCAATGCTATTATCTCTGAATTAAGAAGTATTGATTTTAAGGTTGAAGATGAGGATCAAGTTCTCTTAGTGTTAGTTTCACTACCTTCCTCTTATAAGAATTTTAGAGAAATCATGATTGTTAGTAGAGAAACTATTGATGTTAAAGATGTCAAGACTAGTCTCCTAAATAAGCAGAAGCTAGATACGGAATTGACTTTTGAAAACAAGAATGGTCATAGGGCCAGTTTAGTTGCTAGAGGAAGGTCTAATTTGCAACTATTATAAGTCTAAGGGGTACATCAAGATAAATTGTCTGGAATTGAAGGCAAAACAACAAAGAGAAAATAACATGAATAAGCAAAATCAAGGGAGCACAAATCGGCAAAACAATAAGAACTACTAGATCAGGCAGAGTTAGGGAAACAAAAACCTTGCTCAAGCTTATATTGCTAAAAAGGAAAATAAAGATTTGTTATTGGTTGTGGATGATAAAGATAAATTTAGTGATGGTTAGATTCTTGATTTAGGTTGCTCGTACCACATGTGCCCTAATCGTGACTGGTTCTCCATATACAAATAATTTAACGATTGAGTTATTCTAATGGGAAACAATGCCAAATGCAAAGCAGTTGTGATAGGGACTGTCAATATTAAGATGTATGACAGCATCATCAGGACTTTGGATAATATCAAACACGCTCTTAATTTGAAGAAAAATCTTGTCTCTTTGGACATACTTGATGCTAATAGTTGTAAGTTTATAGCTGAAGGTGGAGTTATGAAGATTATGAGAGATTCACTTCTATTGATGAAAGGACTAAAAACTAGCTCCTTGTATTAGCTGCAAGGCACTACAGTTACCGATTCAGCTGCAGTTTCATTTGCTATGTCAGACTCAGATAACACTAAATTATGGCATATGAGATTTGATCATGTGAGTATTTGAGGGATGAAAGAGCTGAGTAAGAGAGGTCTTCCATGAGGTCAGAAAATTAGAAAACTGGATTTATGTGAGCATTGTATCTTTGGAAAACATAAAATGATCAGTTTCAAAATAAGAATTCACACAATGAAGGGCACTTTGGATTATTTTCACTTTGATCTTTCAGGGCCTACAAAAGTTCCTTGGAAAGGCCTTGGTTCGAGGTACTTACTCATTTTCATTTATGATTTTTCAAGAAAGGTTTGGGTCTATTTTCTAAAATAGAAAAGTGAAGTTTTTGTTACATTTAAAAAATGGAAAACATTAATTGAGAAGTAAACCAGTAAAAAGATTAAGCGGTTAAGAACATATAATGGACTGGAATTTTGTGGAGGTAGGTTTGATGAGTTTTGCAAAGTTGAAAGTATATGAGGCATCACACTACAGTGAATACACCAAAGTAGAATGGTATTACAGAATGCATGAACATAACTGTTGATACATAATTTTGGAAAAATAAAATTGCATTTTGAACAAATAAAATGAAAAAAATGAAAATGGCATAAATTGATTTGATTGAATTATGCAAGGAAATATGAAATTCTGATGAATGTTCGGATTTTCTTAAATGCAGCAACAATTTTGAAATCAAGTGAAAAATGGGCAAGAATGGAGCTGATTGCCAAATCATACATATTTGATTTAATGTGACAAGAAATGGTAACTCGGGAAATGCTATGTAAAGAGACTGTTTCGAATCACTATAAAAGAGAGGCTCATTTTTCATTATGGGGGGATTTTTGAAAAAATTGAGAGCAAATTCGAAGAGCAGAAGTTTTTGTGAGAAAATCCAAAGAGAAAAAAAAAAAAGAGTTAAAAAGGGGTTTGACGGGTCTACGGTGAGGAAGAGAGAGAAGACTGATGAGGGGACGTGAGAGAGACGTGAGGGAAGAGAGAGAGAGAAATAAAAAGAAAAGTAAAAAAAAAAAAACACCACTGCTCATCTTCTCTGTGACTTCCTTTTGCCGCGTGACCGACCCTTGCACCGTTGGTCTCCGAGCTGCACCGCCGCGCCTCTGCCACTGCCGCCTCGCCGGATTCGCCCCTGACGCGCCGCAGCATCGTTGCCGCACCCGACGCCATTGCCGTGCCCGCGCCTCCGCTTGAGTCCCGCTACGAATGCGCCTCTGCTGACGCCAGACATCACCGCAACGACCTGCAGTAGCTTGCGACCCGCTCGCCCATCGCCGCTGTTGGTCACCTCTGTCGGAACCCTCCATTGCCCGCGAGCCCGCGTAGCTACTGCTGTCTAGAGGACGCCGTGTTGCTGCAGCCATCGTCTGACGCTCCCATCTACAGATCCCGAAGCACCAGCGTCGCCCGCCCCAACACCCCCTGACTTGCCATCATCCTCTTTCCGGTGATCCAACGCCCGACGATTTGCCGTGGTGACGCCTCTGCCCGAGATCCGCCGGTCCTTACCGCGACCAACAGCCGCCGGCGACTCGCCCACCTCTTGAGCTCCCGCCGCCTCACCCGCGCTTGCACTAGCGACATTCGTAGATCCGCCGTCGCGCCTCAACCCGCGCCACCACCGCCTACGACCTGCTCGCTCATCGCTGCTGTTGGTCCACCCACGCTTACTCCCATCGCGCTGCTGTCCTCCTGGAGCCCCCCTTTAGGTAGTTTAGTTTATTTTTATTTTATTTTATGTTATTTTATTATTATTATTATTTAAAAAGTTTCATTATTATTATAAGGTGGTTTTCATTTTATGAATTTTGTAGGCATTATCCATAGAGATTTTGTCCGGAATTATTGTAATTATTAATTTAATTAGAGACATCGGATTATTTTTTTAATTATATTAATTTTTGGGCTTTCGATAGAATTTCAATTTTTAAATCATTATAATTATTAATTTGATCCGTAAGGCTTCGGATTAGATTTTTAATTATTTTGAGCTCTTTGTCGTGATAATTAGGGTTAGGATAATCGTTAATTTGACTCGTGAGACAATAGGTTATTTTTCCGATTATTTTAATCATTTATTTTGTTGATAGTTTAGATTTAATATTTAATTAATAATCACTTATCTTAAAGAAAACTAAAAAAAATCAGAAAATCAAAAAAATCAAAATTCTGCATGAGCATATAGGTTTAATAAATCATACATGTAGGTTTAGTAAATTAGAATTTTTTTAGGATTGTATTTTTAGAAATAAGTTAGGGGTGGACCTAAATAATTTTTTAGGAGTTTTAGATAATGTTTGCACATTTTAATTATCTCATTTTTCCAAAAAATAGTTTTCTAAGATAGGATAGGGTTTAAGTCAAATTAATCCCTAGAATAAATTAGAAAATTATCCCTTTTTAGATAGATTAATTAGGGTTTTCATAAATTCTGAATTTCAATAAAAAAATGCAAAAATACTAGGCGCATGTTAACTAGTTTGCATAATAGAAACATTTAATCAGAATTTGTTCATTAGTGAAATTAGGTCATGAGGTGCATGTTAATTAGTTTGCATAATAGGCCCATTTAATTAGACTTTGCATATTAATAAGATTAAGTCATTATGTTAAAAAATGCATTTTCATAAAAGAATTCTGATTTAAAAAAAAAAAAAAACCCAAAAATTTGCTTTGTGTGATGCAATTTATTTATTGAATGTTTGAGCATCCATGTAGTCACTTTTTGCATGATAGTAATTTAGGTTAAAATAAATCAGCTGCCTGCAAAAAAATATTTTGGAAAATTAAAAAGAAATGGTACCGAAAGGGCATTAGAGAGATCTAGTGTAACCAAGTCCCCGTACCCTTAGTCTCTAGTTCGTAGGAGTAGAATAATTGTCCCATTATTTTACTTAGGTGTCTAATCGACCTACCGTAAACCGATTAGTGGCGACTCCTAAATATTAATCATTCGCATGTTAAATAATTGAACCTTAAGTCGCGATTTGGTATGGGCTTGGGAGAGCTTGAGCTAAGTTTAAAAAACTTAGTAGTCCATTAACCTAGTTTTAGGTGGTACACCCGAAAATTAGGTCGCGACAGCTTGGCAACTCCGCTGGGGACTTGTGTTAAAACATTTAGTAGACTTAAGCCAAATTTTCTTTTTATTTTAAAAATGTTTTTGTTTGGTAGCGAGGACACCAGGTATGTCCCTAACATTTCTAAGGTGTTAAATGTTTTTGCAGATGGGAGGTATAAGGAGAGTAGTCTTTGCTAACCTTTGTCTTGTAGGTTGGAGTGTGGGATGAATGATTTATTTTTCCCTAATTAGAAGTGTTGTTTGCATTTTAATTGTTATGCATACTTTATTGCTTTAGCACTACACTTTTGCACACACAACCTGTGGCCGGACTTGGGCTGCAATAGGATTTCTAAGATGACATTGAAAAGGATACTTCCTCAAAAGCGAAACTGCTATATGGAGGTTGACCTTCTCTTCCCGAAATTTCTTTCATGGTGTCGAATGTGTTTGTCCATATCCGTGAGACTGCGTGATTATTGGGTATTCCATTCGACTGAGCTAGGGTTAGGAGGACTTAACACGTTAATGCGAGACCGCAACAGTTAGATCATCCTCTTAGCTCCACTTTGTTAAGACGTCTAGATAGAAATCGAACCTCACACTTCATGCGTGTGACTATGTGATTATCATCCATTTTTGGTGAAAGTAAGTTGTCTAGACTCTCACTTTGCAATTCACTTACTTTGTTGCAATTTTTGTCGATCCATGACAATGTTTCGTCCTTCGTCTTGTCTTATATGCCTTTGGGAAAATCGTCATACCATTCATTTCCACTTTTGGGGTTTCAAGATGATGTCATATGGCCTTGAAAGAAGAGGTCAAGGCATTCGAAACCCTACTGAAGCCCTTCGGAGGTCCCGTTCTACTGAATTAGGGGACCATGGAAGAGGTGGGGGAAGTTCTTAAGGATGAAGACAGGAAAGGTGGAACTCGCCACCTAACCAAGGGTGAGGGAGGCAAAATCCACTACCCTCGAGCATTCACGAGACATTCCCCGGTCCTCCAAGAATGATGCAGGATGAAGCGGAAGTGATAGGCACTCTGGGACAACCTAGTGGCAAGTTTGATTACTTGGTGAAGTATTCGGCCCCTCCTAGCTACTACATTGATCCTAGTGAGATAGTCCCAAATGGATGGGGTGGCATGGATGATCCGACACCACCAAAGATAGAGAACCTTGATGATGTGCTGGAAGGAGCTACAAACTTGTTCGACGACCTCATCATAGGAGCCATTGATGAAGGACCCTCTAAAGAGATGGGCCTTGGCCCACGAGAGTGACTCATTTATTGCTTTTACACTCCCCTGCGTGGGAATTTTTATTGCTTTCTAGGGAAATATTTTCAATTCATTCTTTTTCGTTTTTATTTAAGAATTGTGCATTGCATTTACCATTTAATAAATGTGATTTAATTGATGAATATCAATAAAATTACAAGTTTTGAGGACATGATGGGATATGCCAAACCAGTCCGGTGACGATATTCAACAATGAAAAGAAAATATCATCCAAGGAGAATTATGAGGAATGGGCTTCTTCATGCTTCCTTATAAAAAAAATCCAAAAAAAAAAAAAAAAAAAACCATTTTTGAAGTTATTTCCAAAAGCATGCATTAGCCCTGTTTAATTTTCTAACTCATTTACTTCAGGTTTCAAAGCATTACCTTTTCGGCTGGTGAGAAGGCATCTCGAAAAAGGTACACCAGGTTGTAATTGGTCCAACTGTCAATGACACATTTCTAAGGAATTAATGTGATAGATTGGGAGCATGACAGATTTCGGTAGTGACCCGACTAAGATAAATCTCGACCCAAGCCAAAAATGGATATTCCATTTGTTTTTACTTTGATGTTGCATAGTATCATATTCATGCACGTTCTCTTGTGCATGGGCAAGAGTGGATTTTCAGTCTTAAATGATAGGGATAATCTAAAGACATCAACTGTTGAGGCAATCCCATTGTAGATGAATCCTTGAATGAATGCTTAAAATCATTTTGCGGTGTGGAGAACTGTTTGTTTTGGAGTTGATAATTTTTCATGCCTAAAGCTGTTGAGCTCTTTTAAGAAAAAAAAAAGGATTTTGCATGATGACTCTTAGCCACGAATTCCACTAAAGAACATCAAGATGGACTAATTTAATGAATGATGTGGAATTGATTGAGCATACTAAATGAGACGAGTCGGGATGATGAAAGGTAAATCATATCCTATACACAGTTCCCTACTCATACACTTGTGAGATGAGTGTGGTAAGGTTCAAATGCACAAGGTAAAGAGTTTTCTCGCAAAAGGTACGGCAACCGAAATGATGAGAGGCAATTCATTTCTTTATCACAAACACTACAAGTGATCCATTGCTTAACCCTTTTAAGCCTATACACTTATGGATATTCTTTTCAAATTACCCTATCAAGAATCACTCCACATTGGGGCAAATGGGAGATAAAATGGCATCATGAGGTGAGGAAAATGAATTGAAATTTTCTTGCTCTCACTTGCATTAATCTTCAAGTTATGTTGTTATATTGAATTCATGTGTTAATTTAAGTGCTTGAAGAGTATTTCTTTCTCTATCCTACATACTTATACCTTTTGCATAGCCCACTTGAGCCTGCAATTTTCATTTCTTTAAACTCAGTTGGTGATCATCCCCCACACTAGGGCAAGGCAAAAGACGGATGAAGACCCTTGAAAGTTCGAGTGTCATTCAGAGTGTAATTCCTTGACGCATGCACTGTGCGCAAGAATTGAAATCAAAATAGAACTAAGGGGCATGAAAAAGTAGTGTACTTGATAAAAGCAAGGCTAATGCCCATGAAAAAGAAATGAAAAAAAAAAATGCATGAAAACTAGGAGCATGAAAAAGTAATGTGCCTAGTAGAAGTAATGCCAATGAAAATGAAAATGAAAGTCATGATAGGTGACTATCAGTTGCAAAAGGTTGTATCTCAATGGAGCAGTACTCAAAGAGTCAAGATCAATGACACATCCCCGGCGAAAGAAAAGACCAACGACAATGCCTAGATGATCATCAGCTTTGACCCTTCACACATATTTTGAGCCTAATGATCATTTCTTTTCTTAACCCATGAACCCAACCTATCTTACATCCCTTACAAAGTCTATTCAAATTAGGGCACTTGAATTAACGTAGGGGTTCATATGTTTATAAGCATCGCTCGAAGAAGTGCGAGCAAGATTATTTCTTTCTCATTTTGCAGGGTTCTTGATTTGTAAACCCAGAGATGATTGTGAAGCTGTTCTTTCAATAGCCTTGACTCAAAGAGTCCATTTGTTAAGCCGTTGACCAAACCCATAATATGGTCCATGTTAAAGACCCTTCAGATTGGTAAGGTCGTACTGCTTACAAGAATACTTGGACCCCTATCAATATGGTGAGATGGAGTGATTCTCTTCTAAATGAGAGTGAGTGAAAGTCCTTTTTAAACGAAAGTCTCTCATTTAGTATTTTTAATAAATCCATGTCATGAGTGAAAATTGTCTAGAATGATAATTATCTTTAGTGGAAATTTGGGTGATGCAAAGGTTATTATGCATGAACCCCGATTGAATTGATAAAAAACTTTAGTGGATTTTGAAGTGTGCATTCTAAAATAACATTAATTGCTTATTTCTTTGGTGAATGCACTTTTGCTCTAATCATGTCTGACAGGTAATGTTTTCTCAAAGACCCAGGAGCTCTTAACATTTAAGTTCCTTTCAGAATGCCTCATGATATTAGGAGATGAGGAATTATCACGAACATTCAAGGTCCATCCTTGATGTTCCAAATTTCTACCAGGAAGTGAGAGACCTCCACAGGGTATCTAAATCCCAAAAGACATATCCCCAAGAATCAGAAATATCACCAGGTAAGTATATCTCTACCCATACTCTAAATACTTGTCATTGTGCAGGTATTCTCTCCCAAGTGCATCAACACTTGACTCGGTCAAGCTGTCTTCTATATTGACCTAGCGTGCTTTCGTAGCCTAGAGTCCCTTTACATTGACCCGGCATGCTTTCGTAGCCCAGTGTCCTTTATATTGACCTAGCATGCTTTCGTAACCTAGAGTCCATTTACATCAACCCGGCGTGCTTTCGTAGCTCAGTGTCCTTTATATTGACCTGGTGTGCTTTCGTAGCCTAGAGTCCCTTTTATTGACCCGGTATGTTTCCATAGCCCGGTGTCATTTGATGTGACATGGTGTGCTTCTGTAGCCCAAAGTCCCCTTATCAAATCGGGGTGCTTCTGTAGCCCGATATTCCCCCTCATCGACATGGTGTGCTTCCGTAGCCCAGAGTCACCTCATTAATTTGGGAAACGCATCCCCAAAGAACAGAGATGTCACCAGGTAAGTATATCTCTATTCATATCTTAAATATTTGTCATTGTACAGGTATTCCCTTTCAAGCACCGGCACTCGATGGAGTTTCCCCAAAAGGATTTTCCCAGATTTATCAGGCGACCGTAGAATGGTACAGGTCCTGAAAAATGAATCTCAGTTTAGGCGACCGTAGAATGATACGGGTCATAGACAACACTTATTCAGGCGACCGTAGAATAGTACGGGTCCTAGACAACACTTATTCAGGCGATCGTAGAATGGTACGGGTCTTGAAAATGAATTCCAGTTTAGGTGACCGTAAAATGGTATAGGTTCTAGACGACACCTACTCAGGCGACCGTAGAATGGTACGGGTCCTGGAAATAAATCCTAGTTTAGGCGACCGTAGAATGGTACGAGTCCTAGACAGTACCTATTCAGGCGACCGTAGAATGGTACGGGTCCTAGACAACATTCAGACGACCATAAAATGGTACGAGTCCTAAACAACCTTAGTTCAGGCGACCGTAGAATGATACAGGTCCTAGACAACCTTAGTTCAGGCGACCGTAGAATGGTACGGGTCCTAGAAAATTATTTTTTTGTCAAGGCGACCGTAGAATGATACGGGTCCTAGATAACCAACATTCAGGCGACCGTAGAATGGTACGGGTCCTAAGAAAGCAGTCACTTTGCGAAGTCATGTTACTATTCTAGGCAACTGTAGAATGGTACGGGTCCTAGACATGTAACACAAATCTATCTTGAGTTACTCTCCCTGAAGGTAAGTAATTCCAGATAAGTTCTTTTATCATTTGTATTAGCATTTCCATGCATCATATAAATTGCATTAAAAAAGGAATTCATTTTCCAATAAAAAGTCATTTAATGCATGTGCATAATTAAAATTAGATCTCAACTTACCTTTGAAGGCAACCTCTACAAGCTCACTTTCAAAGAGGGGCAACTGTTGACACATAATTTTGGAAAAATAAAATTGCATTTTGAACAAATAAAAAGAAAAAAAATGAAAATGGGAGAAATTGATTTGATTGAATTATGCAAGGAAATATGGAATTCGATGGATGTCCGGAATTTGTTAAATGCAGCAATAATTTTGAAATCAAGTGAAAAATGGGTAAGAATGGAGTTGATTGTCAAATCATACATATTTGATTTAATGCGACAAGAAATAGTAACTCGAGAAATGTTATGTAAAGAGACTATTTCGAATCACTATAAAAGAGAGGCTCATTTTTCATGATGGGGGGGATTTTTGAAAAAATTGAGAGCAAATTTGAAGAGAAAAAGTTTTTGTGAGAAAATCCAAAGAGAGAGAAAAAAAAAGAGAAAGTTAAAAAAGGGGTTTGACCGGGTGCACTGAGGGAGAGAGAGAAGACTAGTGAGGGGACGTGAGAGAGATGTGAGGGAAGAGAGAGAGAAATAAAAAGAAAAGTAAAAAAAAAAAACACCACTGCTCATCTTCTCTGTGGCTTCCTTTTGCCACGTGACTGACCCTTGCACCGCTGGTCTCCGAGCTGCACCGCCGGCCTCCGCCGCGCCTCCGCCACCGCCGCCTCGCCGGATTCACCCCTGACGCACAGCAGCATCGCCGCCGCGCCTGACACCGTTGCCGCGCCCGCGCCTCCGCTTGAGTCCCGCTCTGAATGCGCCTGTGCCGACGCCAGACATCGCCGCAACGACCTGCAGTAGCCCGCGACCCGCTCGCCCATAGCCGCTGCTGGTCACCTTTGCCGGAACCCTCCATCGCCCGCAAGCCCGCATCGCTACTACTGTCCAGAGGCCGCCGTGCTGCTGCAGACATCGTCCGACGCTCCCATCTACAGATCCCGAAGCACCAGCGTCGCACGCCTTAACACCTCCCACGACTCGCCACCATCCTCTTTCCGGCGACCCAACGCCCGACGATTTGCCGTCGCGACGCCTCTGTCCGAGATCCACTTTGGTCCCTACCGCGACCAACGGCCGCTTGCGACTCGCCCACCTCTCGAGCTCTCGCCGCCTCACCCATGCGCACCAACGACGTGCAAATCCGCCGCCGCGCCTCAGCCCGCGCCACCACCGCCTGCAACTTGCTCGCCCATCGCTGCCGCTGGTCCACTCGCGCATACTCCCATCGTGCTGCCGTCCTCCTGGAGCCCCCCTTTAGGTAGTTTAGTTTACTTTTATTTTATGTTATTTTGTTATTATTATTTTTTAAAAATTTTCGTTATTATTATAAGGTGGTTTTCATTTTATGAATTTTGTAGGCATTATCCATAGGGATTTTGTCCGGAATTATTGTAATTATTAATTTAATCCGAGAGACATTAGATTATTTTTTTAATTATATTAATTTTTGGGATTTCGGTAGAATTTGAATTGTTAAATCATTATAATTATTAATTTGATTCGTAAAACTTCGAGATCAGATTTTTAATTATTTTGAGCTCTTTGTCGTGATAATTAGGATTATAATAATCGTTAATTTAACCTGTAAGACAACAGGTTATTTTTTCGATTATTTTAATCCTTTATTTTTGTTGATAATTTAGATTTAATATTTATTTAATAATTACTTATCTTAAAGAAAACTAAAAAAAAATCAAAATTCTGCATGAGCATATAGGTTTAATAAATCATACATGTAGGTTTAGTAAATTAGAATTTTTTTAGGATTGCATTTTTAGAAATAAGTTAGGGTTGGACCTAAATAATTTTTAGGAGTTTTAGATAATGTTCGCACATTTTAATTATCTCATTTTTCCAAAAAAATAGTTTTCTAAGATAGGATAGGGTTTAAGTCAAATTAATCCCTAGAATAAATTAGAAAATTATCCCTTTTTAGATAGATTAATTAGGGTTTTCATAAATTCTGAATTTTAATAAAAAAAAGATGCAAAAATACTAGGCGCATGTTAACTAGTTTGCATAATAGAAACATTTAATCAGAATTTGTTCATTAGTGAAATTAGGTCATGAGGTGCATGTTAATTAGTTTGCATAATAGGCCCATTTAATTAGACTTTGCATATTAATAAGATTAAGTCATTATGTTAAAAAATGCATTTTCATAAAAGAATTCTGATTTAAAAAAACCAAAAAAAAAATTGTTTGCTTTGTGTGATGCAATTTATTTATTGAATGTTTGAGCATCCACGTAGTCACTTTTTGCATGATAGTAATTTAGGTTAAAATAAATCAGCTGCCTGCAAAAAAAATATTTTGGAAAATTAAAAAGAAATGGTACCGAAAGGGCATTAGAGAGATCTAGTGTAACCAAGTCCCCGTACCCTTAGTCTCTGGTTCGTAGGAGTAAAATAATTCTCCCATTATTTTACTTAGGTGTCTAATCGACCTACCGTAAACCGATTAGTGGCGACTCCTAAATATTAATCATTTGCATGTTAAATAATTGAACCTTAAGTCGCGATTTGGTATGGGCTTGGGAGAGCTTGAGCTAAGTTTAAAAAATTTAGTAGTCCATTAACCTAGTTTTAGGTGGTACACGCGAAAATTAGGTCGCGACAATAACCTTATTAAAAAGGACTAGATACCTATTGTCTAACACTGGTTTAAGCAAAGAGTTTGGGGCTGAAGCGGTCAATACAACTATTTAGTTGATAAATCATTCTCCTTGCACATCTATTGAGTGCAAGACACTTGAGGAGGTATGATCAGGTAAACTTGTTGATTATTCTTCTCTTCGAGTGTTTGAATGTCCAGCATATGCACATTTTAGTGAAGGCAAATTAGAGTCTAGAGCAAAAAAATGCATCTTTCTTGGTTATACTTTTGATGTAAAAGGTAATAGACTTTAGTATGTTAATTCATCTAAGATTATTATTAGTAGATATGTTGCCTTTGATGAGTCTTTTATGCTTCATCCTAAACAGAATCATCTATTTCTTGTGATGAAAATTTAGAAAGTGTTGCAGAGAAAACAGAGCTTGAAGTAATTTCTTCACAACCGGTTCAATCATCTACTGATAATATTGAGTTTAAAGAACATGAAGAGGAACAATATTCTGTTGTTAGAGATAGACCAAGAAGGACAGTGAAACCTCCACATAAATATGGGTTCTCAGATTTTGTTACTTTTGTTTTATTCAGTTGTAGAGTCAATAGAGTATAATGAGTCTAAAACTTACAAACAAAGCTATTTCTTCAAAAGATTTAGCAAAGTGGTTAGTTGCTATGAATGAAGAGATGGAACCTCTTGAAGAGAATCAAACTTAAGAGCTTGTCAAACCACCAAGAGGAAAGAAAATTGTGGGCTGTAAATGGGTTTGCAAAAGAAATGAATGTATTCCTAGAGTTGAAGACATTAGGTTCAAACTTTGTCTAGTTGCTAAAGGCTATAGTTTGATTGAGGGAGTTGATTTTAATGATGTGTTTTCACCTATCGTTAAACATAGCTCTATTTGGGTTTTACTTCCGTTAGTTGCCATGTATGATTTAGAGTTGGAGCAACTCAATGTGAAAACAACTTTCTTGCATGGTGAACTTGAAGAGAAAATCTATATGGGTCAACCATAAGGTTCTCAATTTGAAGGTAAGGAAGATTAGGATTATCTATTGAAAAAGTCTATATATGGCCACACCTAGACTTTTGATTTATATTTTGGTGCATCTTGACTATTGTAGGAGCAAATATGATAGTTGTGTATATTTGCGCAAACTTCCAAATGGCTCTTTCATTTATCTTTTATTATATTTTGATGATATGTTGATTGTGGCAAAAGATACATCTGATATATAGAATTTGAAGGCATAGTTGAGTGTTGAATTTGAGATGAAGGATTTAGATGTAGTGAATAAAATCCTAGACATGAAAATTCTATGAGATCGTAAAAGAAGAAAATTATATCTCTCCCAAAAAAGTTACATTAAGAAGTTGTTAGATCATTTTGGCATGAAAGATGCCAAACCAGTAAGTACGCCTCTTGCTGCTTATTTTATGTCCACACATAGATGAGGATGTAAAACATATGTCACATATTATCAACTAATTTATGTCCACACATAGATGAGGATGTAAAATATATGTCACATATTTCATACTCTAGTGCAATTGGTAGCATTATGTATGCCATATTTTGTGCTTGACCCAATATTTCACATGTTGTTAGCGTGGTAAGTAGATATTTATCATGCTCAGGGAAAATTCATTGGCAAGTTGTGAAGTGGATTTTGAGATATTTGATAGGTAACTCTAATTTTAGTTTAAGTTTTGGGAAAACCGGTGACATTTTGATAGGATATGTTGATTTCGGTTATGCTGGTGACCTTAATAAGATGAGGTCTTTGATTGGATACATCTTCATTATTGGAGGTTTTGCAATCAATTGGAAAGCTACTTTATAACATAAAGTAACTTTGTTTACTACAGAAGCAGAGTATATGGCTATTGCAGAAGCAGTTAAAGAGGCCATATGGTTAAGAGGCTTATTTAGAGGGCTCAATATGGATCATGCTGTGATTGTTGTCCATTGCGACAGTTAGAGTGTTATATATCTTACTAAAGATCAAATGTATCATGCAAGGACAAAGCACATTAATATGCGATATCATTTTATTTGAGAATTCTTGCTGATGGCTATATTAAGGTCTTGAAGATTGGTGCAGAAAATAATCCAATGGATATGTTACCGAAGCCTTTGCCTATCGCCAATTTCAAGCATTGCTTAGATTTGGTTAATATTTACTGCAATTGAGTTTTACTCTAATAGGAGGAGAAGATTGTCTATTGCTTATGTATAATTCAAGTCAAGTGATTGTAACTTGACTCAAACATTGAGCCAAGGTGGAGATTATTTTGAATAGGTTTCCTAATTAAATAGTTTTCTTAGTTGGAGAAGGTTTCCTAAAAGGAGGTTTCCTAATTTGGATTTGATTCTTGGCTATATATAAGAAGTTGGGATAAAAAGAGTCTAAGCTTTTTAGAGACAACTTTTGTAATCCTTGATTTCTATAGTGGATTTTGCTTCTCCTCTCCCAATGATTTTTCCCACAAGGGTTTCCATATTAAATCTAGTGTTCTTTTATTCTTCTCAATTTCAATTTCATTATAGTTTATACATCTGCAATAACAAGTAATTTCTTTCCTCACCACATCAAAGAGAACATAAAACCGTTGGAAGATGGGTCTTTGAATTTGGTTATTCTCTCATAACTTTCCCTTCATAGTATTTCAAGGATTTCTATAAAAAATTTCTTCATAATAATTCCACGACATGTTGAATTTATAAGTGGACATCCCATTTAGTTTTATGATTATCCTAGGCTTAGTCCTTCTACACTGGCAAACATCTAAGCTCAGACTGTATCGACTAATAATCAAGGTGCTTCAGACTCTGGAATTTCTCTATCGATCACACTCTTAAAAACAACAAGAACGACTTCCTTTTATACTCCTTTATGCCATCATACCCGTTGGCACTTACCAAAGGAATTCCTCCAATCTACCCGTTGGACGGAATCAATCAAGAAGATCATTCGAGCTATTAAAGAAATCTGACGATAGCCCAATCAATCATGTTCGCCCATACAACCAGGATCTTGGTTTCCATGAATAGAACTTTCCAAGATTACTTCGTCAATCATCGGATCTTCAATTGATCTAGATACGAATCAAAGTATCCGTTATATTTATCCAGCCAAAAGATCTTCTCCAGAGAATAGGACTAACTCCTTAACCAAACACCTAGGTCTGGATAGCCTATCGACCTTTGGATCGATAGATCAATGAGAATAATTTTGAGTCTTAAGTCTTGAGTCTTGAGTCTTGAGTCTTGAGTCTTGAGTGCGAGTGCGGAGTATGCGAGTCCGGTGATCAAAAAAATCTTAGACAATCTGCAAATATCCAGACTAGACTGATAGAAACGTTTTGTCAGCTTCAAAATCTTCTAGAGCGATTTCTCCAACAAAATTCAATATTAATCTTTTGGTGGTTGAATATTTGTTGATAGCTTAGGACAGTCATTTACTATATGTGACGACCTAGACCCGAGAAGTATGGAGGGATGGTCTAGTGCAATGCCTCGGCAATATGTGGGCGAGGCTATCCACATTGCCTAGGGAGGGAGTCTTGAGTCAGTTGATAAAACTTGAGTTATCTATTCTGTGTAACGCATTCTATAGCCGTGAGGGTTAGTCGCCTAAAACGGACAATATTACATAGTGGTAGCCCTTGAGTCCTTACAAATGATATCAGAGCTGACTCCCCTAGCATGTGGGGACACAATGGGGATGTTGTACCCAAAAGGGGGGAGAATATGACGACCCGGACTTGGGAAGTATAGAGGAACGATCTAGTGCCATTATGCCCAAAGGGGGAGAGAATGTAAAGACCTAGACCCAAGAAGTGTGGAGGAACGGTCTAGTGCAATGCCTTGGCAATATGTGAGCGAGGCTAAACGCATATCTCTTGTCCCACATCACCTAGGGAGGGAGTCATGAACTAATTGATAAGGTTTGAGTTCTCTACTCTGTGTAATGCATTTCAAAGTCATAAGGGCAAGAGGTCCAAAGCGGATGATATTACACAATGGTAGCCTCCAAGTTCTTACACTATATTTTATGCAAAATGAGGTATCGCTCTGGTTTAATCATACTGCACGTGTGATTTTCCTTCTAACAGCCTCTTCTATATATAGTTCTACTTCGTCACTCATGATGAAGCTTGAATTGAAGTCACTTGAATCAAAATATTCAGCATCTATGGACTTCCGAAGCAATTGTCTTTATTCATGTACATGAAGTATTTCATGTGTCTTTTGATATAACTCTTTGGTGAGTCAAAATAAGTTTGCCACAAAAGCATTAGGAGTAGCAAACAAGAGTTCCTCTGTTTCGCGTGTCTACAGGTGCTTGAAGCACGCCATAGGCATTGTTTCTGTCTCTTGTTGAGATCTGTGATAATC
This sequence comes from Eucalyptus decipiens, assembly GCA_014182575.1. Classification (NCBI taxonomy): domain Eukaryota; kingdom Viridiplantae; phylum Streptophyta; class Magnoliopsida; order Myrtales; family Myrtaceae; genus Eucalyptus; species Eucalyptus decipiens. Next base: position 12,411,495 of record CM024611.1, on the reverse strand, counting down.
TTTCCATAGGCTATGATGATATCCTCTCTGTCTGAGTTCCTCTGTTTCGCGTGTCTACAGGTGCTAGAAGCACGCCATAGGCATGGTTTCTGTCTCTTGTTGAGATCTGTGATAATCTTCTCCATTGTCTATGATGATATCCTCTCTCTCTCTCTCTCTCTCTCTCTCTCTCTCTCTCATCAATCAGTTAGTGGAATCTTATCTTTTCTGGTTAATGATTTGTTTTGACTGTATTTGACGGTGCTATATGCAATATTCAATACTAAAATCAATTTTCTCACAGACTCGTTCTTTACTGCAACCTCTCATAGGAGTTCGTAGTCTAATGTCCAGAAAGCACTCTCTTAGTGGAATTACTTATCGTTTTACCCTCATCTTGCGACTGAACTAAAGTCAATTGCTGAATACCCAGAGTTGGATACGCAACTTCTGTTTGTGGAGACAAAGTATCCAGTCTCGAATCTGGAATTAGTTCAGATTCCACTGGAAACTTTAGCCAGAGATGGATTCTTTATGGGAAATCATGTCAGATTAATGGTAACTTTAGACAAACAATAGTATGATCACCCAGCTTTAGCAAAGAATTTGTTGCTGCCGTGTTTGAAATGAGAAGTTCAACACTCCTGTTCTCCGTGACTTTACTGCGATTGGATAATAGAATTCCAACTATCTTGACTAGCACAAGAGCGTGATTGTTGAGCTCCATTACGCATGCTTGGATGACGAGCGCAATAATTGATACTGCGTGTGAGTAGATACGTTCTTTGATCTTTGCTGGGTTTTTTCTGCTTTAGTTTACACTAGATGCTCATTGTCTGTCACATGTTAAAATCTCGAAATGCATTTAAGCGTGCCAGTGTTGACACAGGTAACATATTTACATGGTTAACTAAGCATGTCTGAGCATGTCGATGATAGTTACTTGTGTAATATGCCTTGGCAAGATTCCTAGATGTGTTGGCAACTTTGCACTGACAACTCCTATTGAATTAGTGAGAGTGCACTGCATAGAAGGGAAGCGTATGATATGGTCCGAGATAAATTCCTTCCGTGCATCGGGCTCATTGGGACCATCGATCACAGACCTCACGATGCGCTGTAACTGGCGATGAGGATTGGTTTAGTTCAATCATGTGGGCTCGATGTCACCAAGTTTTATCTTCCTTACTCATCTAGAAGGCTCGATCTGTCATTGCCGGGTCATCCTGTGGAAAATTTGCCCATGGACTCAACTCCACCAAAAGACCAATTACATCAGGAAACTAATCAGAAGCTGTCCCATTGGAGAATAGGAGGGCACGGCGAACATTCAAAGGTTGGCCATTTGACTTGGACATTACCAAAAAAAAAAAAAAAGCACCGGGACCAGTGGGAATCAATCAGAATCATTCAGGTCGCTGTCTTGCAGATCTATGGAACGTACGAAACGTGAGTGGGTTGCAACAACTCTAAGCACAAATGTTAGTGTGTTGCAACGACTCCAAGCACTAACGCTAATCCATACAACAAAGACTCCTTTTTCATGAAGACTAACGAACAGAGACTTGTTTTTTCTGCTCGAGTAGAAGTAATAGTCAAGATAGAAATGAGTAAAAAATTATCATGCGATCACTCAGGACAAACGGACTTAAAAAACACCCTTGACTACATAAATTTCAGCTAGTTTTAGAGCTTCATTTTATTATCATAATACAAGAGACACAGTGAAGAGAGAAAGGGAGTGAGCAAGCTTGAGATCGAGTAAGGGTGAGAGAGAATGAAGAGAGAGTTATGGAGACGGATTGGATCTAGGTAAATTGTAAACCCATTTATGAATATTTTAATATCCAAATTATTTTTAGCACATTTATAACTCATTTACTGAATATGACTTAACTATATAATAACTCATCCCATCTATATGAGTTTATCACTTATTTTGATAGGTCTAATATTATGCAACAATTTCTACAACCCAATCACATCTCTTTTAATAAATTTTAAGATTTTTGGTGAATTTTATCTTTCTTTTCATCTTTTTGCTAAACATTCCTTTTCGCTCCAAGAATGTCCTTGTCCATAGGATTTTATTAGATAGCCTTGCTCAGCATTAATTCCGAAAGTGAGCCAACTTGAGTTGGGGAAGGAAGGGTTTTGCAAATAAGGAAGGGTTATTACCCTTAAAAATTCCTAATTGATGCCTTATGACACATTTATTTTCAAACTAAATTCCCTTTCACAAATACTCCTAAATTGAAACTTATGACATATTTACTTAAACTAATTTTTTGTTACAAGAAAGAATCCATATTGGTACCCCAACCCAAATCTACCATTGGCTAATGTTTTATTCAATATCCCGTTAGTATGCACACATGCCGGCACACGTCACTTGCAACTATGAGACGGATCACACATGGTAGATGATAGTAAGACAGTTCCGACATGGAAATTGACAAGACCAATGTGGGAAATCCATGTATGTTAACATGTATATATTTTAACGAATGTAGATTTGGGTTGATGGCATCGATTCGGGATTTTTCATGAGGCAAAAATTAGTTTGGATAAAATGTATCATGGAGGTCCTACTTAAAGATTTTTTGTGGAACGAAAATAAATTTGAGATGAATGTCTCATGGAGATACCGGTTTAAGATTTTCAATGATATTAAGCCATGAAGGAAATAGAACCTCACGCCTCTAAAAATATCAGCATCGGGATAAATTTCACAGCCAGACTTAATCATGAGAAAGCAATACTTAGGAATCTCTAATCTCAATTTCAATGCAAAACCTAATTATAAGAAAGCAATTTCTAGATATTTGTAAGTACCTCGCGGACATCCTTAGCTGATGTGATCCTCAGTAAAACCTACTAGCTAAGGATGACACTGATGATGACGCCCCCATGGGGCAGTGAGGGAGAAACACATTACCAAAACACAGTAAGTCATGTCGTGGATGTTTGGCTTAACTTGATTAAAAGCGGGTCTCCGCTTTCATGATTGACTCTTTTTTTACTCCTCTTCTTTTTCGCAAGTGGAGTTTCAGATCGTTTACCGTACTTTTTGTCCTTTTGTTGGACTGGGGATCATCTCTTTCCACACGGTCAAGAAACACGTGTGTTACGGATGGGATATATGGTTCGCCCCATGTTTTTGAAGCATGTAAACTCCGGTAATTTAGACTATCGTGTCAATGCAAAAATCTCAATATTCAAATGTGATGATAATCTAAGAAAATGGTTAAAGATGCTTGAAAAGAGTCCTTCTTAGACACTATTAAGTCGTCATTACTACTTGTTGATTGTATGCACAATGAAAATCTTGACATATCATATAACCTGATCACGGATAAATTAATTATATTTAGTTAGACCTACTTACATGTTGTTGTATTAATTTTCTAATTTCCACCGCCATAAATTATTAGTAAAAGTGCCAAATACCTACTCATGACTTACAAATGAATAAGATTCAACGAGTTTGATGAATAGTTCTCATTTTTCGCCCATACTACCATTCAATAATGGATCGGTTTGCAAAATTCTCGATAAAAATAATTTCATCTTATCGTGGACTTATTATATTTCATTCCAAATTTTATAATTCTGAATCGCATTTCCTAAATTTAAAATTAGAATTTAATCCCAATTTATTGATGGCGTGGGAAGACGAAGAGCACAAAAACGAAACGAAATCACGGTTGGTAGCCAGTCTACATCGTGTGGCATGAAGGGAGGGGCAAGCCAAGTCAAAGTCTTCCATCATGTTGCTTGTTTTATCAGTATTTTCTTTAAATTCTTTGTTCCCAACTAAAAGAAAGGGACAAGGCAAAAGCCGACACAAAACCCTACTTAAAAAGCCATAAAGTCTACGGTCAACGTTCAACGTTGGAGGGTTTCCACCTGTCCCCCGGAATTTTCCCGAAGGCGCGTGTAGATCTGGAGGTACATCCCCGTTTTTCGTGGTTTTCACAGGGTCAACATCTCACGTGGTGGTGTATTCCTATCTCCATGGGCGATCGAGGTTATAAGCACATGGGTTATGATTAGGGCGGGACAAGAGACCAGTATATATCGTGAAAATTTTGTGAACATTTAATTTATGATTAATATTATGAAAAATCTTAAAGTGATATATTTATGATAAATTTATTTTAAATTAATTTTTTAATTATCAAAAATCTCAAACTGATATATTTGGGACAAATTTACTTAAAACTAGTTTTTTTATCACAAAAAATCATAAATTGGTATATTTGTGATAAATTTACTTTTCGTTAATTTTCGTTAAATTGGATTAATATCACGAAAAATTACTAAAATAGTACACTTATGACAAATGGAGGATAAAATCCCAAACTAATACACCCGTCAATTATCACGTGTTATTCAACTTAGCAATTTAACAGTAAAAATTAATAAAATTAATTAATAATAAATTTATCATATGTATACTAGTTTTAGGTCTTTTGTGATTAAAAATTAATTTTGATATATTTGTTAAAGATGTATCAGTTCGGAGATTACCGTGATATTGACCCTTCAATTTGTAAGTGACGCGATGGTCAAAACCAATCATGACATAATGATTGTGTGGAAACTTGTGTTTTTGATTTGGTTCAATGTGGGGTCTCCTAGTTTCTCTTAAATGTTTTAAGAAATGTTAATATTTGACAACATTGTGGAAATTCACACAAATGATGTATATTATACTTTATAATTTGTCTGTGACTCTAAATAATTACAGTTGATCTAATAGCATATGTTGTAATAGTTACTGTTATTTTCTCTTCTTAAAATGAAAAACAAAGGTGATCCAAAAGAGGTCACGATCCATAAATGTGAAAGCAAATATATTCGATACATGTGGTTACAAATGTTTGAGGACAGTTAAAAGTGCATAGGCAAGATTGACCACCACCTAATAAAAGTCTGTCTTTCGACCAAAAAATAAGTAAATAAATTCTGTCAAATTTCCATCTTTGCCCCAATTTCTTCTCCGCTGCTTGCTGTGCTCATGCTGCTGTTGAAAGGAGGAACGTGTACACCTAGCAACATTTTTGTCTTCTGCAGAGGAACAAACTTGTCGTTTTCTGGCTTGCCGTTAAACTGATCTGGAACATCTGGTTTTGCCGGCTTTTATCGGTTATAGAACCACAGATGTCGAAGGCATCTTGTTGCTCTTCGAAGTGTACTCCAGAGCAGTGTTAAGATAAGGAGATTATCATTGGGTCTTTGACTCTTCCACTCTTTCATCCGTCCGGTGAGATGAGACGTTAGTGGAGGGAAATGGAAAAGAACGAAAAGGAACAAATGCATCCACCCCCATCATCTTAGGACCCACCGAATTATAGCACTTTCAAACGAGGTTAAAAACCTGGGAGTTCTGCCGAGCAATACACAAGCAAACCAACACGTTTTGCTTCGTGTTTTGAGCTGATAGATATCTAGCTCCAACACCGGAGAGTCCCTCTAACCAGAAAACGACTCTGAACCACCTCCAATTATGCCAAGACTAACCTCATCACCTCCTCATATTCACTTCATCTTCTACATCCCGTGTCTCGTCTTCCTCTGCTCCCTCTCCCATGTTGCACAGTCTCAAATCCAAGATCAAGAACAGCAAGTCCTCTTGAAGCTGAGGCAATCCTGGCAGGACCCATCTTCCCTCGACCACTGGGTCACCTCCAATTCATCCTCCCACTGCACATGGCCTGAGGTCACCTGCCAAGACGGCTCGATCACCGAGCTTAAGCTTGCCAACCTGAACATAAATTATTCGATCCCCCCATTCATCTGCGACCTCAAGAATCTGACCAAGCTCGATCTCTTCAACAACGATATTCCTGGAGAGTTTCCCACAGTTCTCTACAACTGTTCCAAGCTCGTGTACCTCGACCTGTCCCAGAATTACTTCGAAGGTCCTATTCCATCCGATATTGACCGCATGGCCAATCTTCAGGTCCTGATTCTCGCTGCCAACAGCTTCTCGTTCGACATCCCAGCGTCAATCGCTAGGCTGCCGAAGCTGAGGATCCTTCACCTTTACCAGTCCGAGTACAACGGCACTTACCCTGAAGAGATTTTTGGCCTCTCCAATCTTGAAGAACTGAGCCTTGGGTACAATGACAAGTTCGCGCCATCGCAGCTGCCACAGAACTTCACTGCCCTGAAGAAGCTGCGGTTCTTTTCGATGCCGCAGACGAACCTGTTTGGCAGAATCCCGGAGAAGGTCAGCGATATGGAGGCTCTCGAGCACTTGAATTTGGGGATGAATCCACTGAGAGGAGAGATCCCGGGCAGCATTTTTGCTCTGAAGAACTTGAGACGGTTGTACGTGTACGAGACTAATGTGTCTGGGTCGATCCCTCTGGCAGTCAGCGCTTCAAACCTGAGCTTGATCGATCTGTCTGCTAATAATCTAACGGGGAACATACCTGAAGTTTTCGGAAAGCTCAAGAATCTATACAGCTTGAATTTACAGTCCAATCATTTGTCCGGTAGAATCCCGGAAGATATCTCTCGTCTTCCCGCTTTGTCTGATGTCAGGTTGTCCAACAACAATCTATCGGGCAAGATCCCCCCGGACTTTGGCAAGTTTTCCCCGCTCACGAGATTCGAAGTGGCCTACAACAACTTGACCGGTACATTTCCAGAACAGCTGTGCCATGGTGGCACGCTGTTCGGGTTGGCCGCTATGGACAACAATCTCAATGGGGAGTTGCCGGAGTCACTTGGAAATTGCAGTTCTTTGTCCGTAGCAATGTTGAACAGCAATGGATTCACCGGCAATGTGCCTGGAGGACTCTGGATGTCACGGAACTTGACGGCTTTGATCTTGAGTGGTAATGGATTAACTGGCGAGCTTCCCAAAGAGCTGTCCCCAAACCTCACTCGGATCGAGGTGAGCAACAACAAATTCTTCGGCAAGATTCCAAGCACGGTGTCTTCGTGGAGGAACTTGAGGGTATTTGATGCTAGTAATAACCTCCTCAGTGGCACGGTTCCGACTGAATTGACAGAGCTTCCTTCTCTGACGACGCTTTTGCTCGGTCAGAACGACCTTTCCGGGATTCTTCCCACAGACATCATTTCATGGAAATCCTTGACCACTCTGGATCTCAGTCACAATAAGATCTCGGGACCGATTCCCAGCAAAATCGGTCTTCTGCCTGTGCTCACGCAGTTGGACCTGTCTGACAACCAACTGTCCGGCTTGATTCCTCCTGAAATCGGCCAACTGAATGTGAACCGTCTGAATTTATCATCCAATCGCCTCAGTGGACCAATCCCGGCCAAGTTAGAGAACGCCGCATATGACGCCAGTTTCCTGAACAACCCCGGGCTCTGTGCATCCAATTCGTTCATGAGGATCAATGTCTGCAACGCCCAATCCCATAGCTTGAGCAAGACCAATCTCACCTTGATCGTGATCTTGGCCATTGCGGCAGCGATGTGTGTTTTGTTGGTGGTGCTATTCACGATCAGAGCTTCCAGAAAGAACAGGGATTGGTTTGATTCAACTCCGAAACTGACTTCATTCCAAAGTTTGAATTTTACAGAATCGAATATTCTGTCGGGATTGAAGGAGAATAATGTGATTGGAAGTGGTGGATCAGGAAAAGTATATCGCATTATCGTGAATCCTTCTGGTGATGCCGTCGCTGTGAAAAGGATTTCAAATAACCAAAAGTTAAATGAGAAACTGGAAAAGCAATTCGTAGCAGAAGTGGAGATACTTGGGAACATTAAGCATCGGCACATTGTCAAATTGTTGTGCTGTATTTCTTGCGAGAAGTCGAAACTCCTAGTGTACGAGTACATGGAAAATAGCAGCTTGGACCGTTGGCTTCACAAGAAGAAACGATTGTCGCCCATCTCGGGTGTCACAAACAATATGATCTTGGATTGGTCCAAAAGGTTGCAGATTGCGCTCGGAGCAGCTAAAGGACTTTGCTATATGCATAATGATTGTTCATCACCCATCATCCACCGAGACATGAAATCGAGCAACATTCTCTTAGACTCAGAGTTCAACGCAAAAATTGCTGACTTCGGCCTTGCAAGGATGTTGGCCGAGCCTGGGGAAGCTGTTAGCATGACAGCCGTTGCTGGTTCTTTCGGCTATTTGGCACCAGGTTCGTCTATTTACTTAAACATGAGTTCATTTCAGCTTTGCCAGTTTGCCTTCCTCATACTTTACATATCCTACCAGCAGGAATATTTAGTTTTGTCTTGCCTTTTTTTTTATTTTATTTTTTTGAACAACAGAGTATGCTCATACAACAAGAGTCAATGAGAAGATCGATGTCTATAGCTTTGGGGTGGTTCTCTTGGAACTAACCACTGGGAGAGAGGCTAACGACGAGGATGAAGACATGTGCCTCGCTGATTGGGCATGGCGTCACATCCAAGATGGTAACCCGATATCTGACGCATTAGATGAGGAGATCAAGGACGACTCAAACGTAGATGAAATAAGCAATGTTTTCAAGCTCGGGATCTTTTGCACTGCTACTCTGCCTTCCACGAGGCCTACAATGAAGGAGGTACTGCAAGTGCTGCTCAAATGTAGCGATCCACTGTACAATGTCGAGAAGAAATCCAGACACAAGTTTGATGTCGTCCCACTGCTTGAAAATTCCAAGCACGAGGAGATGCCACGCAGCGATTTTCATGTTCTTGAGTGCAACACTTACTGACTGTTAGCACTAGAACAGTTGCAAGGGCTTAGTGTAGGGCTTTGGACTCCCAACTTTTGGGAAACTTTTCCAACTTGTCCCACAGAGAGACAAGCATCAAACGATTTGTCTAACTATGTATTAGTGATCCATGCCTAAGACTAGTTTCTGAATGTATCCTATAGAATGTACAGAATATAAGAGATGGATATGTCAATTTGAGCTAGATACATGGACTTCCAAGGAGATAGTCACTTCAGCAACGAAAGATGTTGCTGTTCCACGAATATTGCCATTGAATGTCTGATTTTTTGCCGCATTTGCATCTGAACAAAGTTGGCAATCCATTGATGGATTGGAAGTATATTCCTTAACTCAAGACAGTTTTCAGAATTGATATTATATGATGCTGACACAAAAGGAACCAAGTAATAAGACCCGTTTTCTTGATATAATTGAGTTTTAAGAATAGTACAACTTCATCTCACGCGTGTGCAACACTGTTTACAGCAATTTTTGTCCAACTTGTGACATAAACAATGCAAAATAATAGATTGGTACTAAGGCAATTGGTAACTTCGAAATGATTTGGCAGCTAGTGGACTTTTTTAGAATTATCCTCTAGTAAACTAAAATGCAGACAGTTTGTCACAATGACTTGCCGACTCACCATTATTGCCTCTGAGATATAAGGACAATATTGCCTTGAACCATCTATTATTGATCATTCCTAGTGGAAACATCCACAAAACACGAATCCTTGAGATTCCAGCTTAAATAGTTCCCACTTTATTGGGAGAGTAATAAAGGGCTTAAAAGGAGTTTTCTAAAGAGTCCTAACGTGAGCCTGCTCATTTATTCACAATAAATTTGCATCTATTCTTCCCCGGATACTTGAGCTATCTAGGCTGAAATTGCTCGCTAGACCATCGCTGGTGCGTTGCCTCAAAGTATGGTACAACGAGACCCAAGAGACCCAAATTATATGCTCAAAAAAGGGTCACTTCGTCTCGAGGTATTGTGAATGAGAGGCCATGAGAATGGCAGCTCCAATGCCCGAGTGATCATTCGACTGCACAATAATTGTGTTCACAGAAACTTCACACTTCAGGTCCCAGCAACTCCCTGCGAGTGGCCTCCATGCAGCTCCAGAATTTGGTGTAGTGCTCTTACAGCCCTCCATTTAATGCCATAACTGATCTCTGCTTCTCCCTGTCCCCAAGGGTATCTCTTCCCAGCTTCTTCAAGATGCCAGATATCCTGGCAGCAGCAAGTCGAGAACCTCGAGAGGCAACTATGTCGCATAGATCGACTACAACTTTACTCATTCTCAAGGAGGTGTCGGATATCCAAGGACGGACAAATCAGCATTAACTATAGGGGGGCTCAGCATTTCCTGAAGTTGGGCACTGAATTTAGGAAAGTGAAGCATTAAATAGGGATTTATGGATTCAGCTGTAGATAATTGCAGATAAGAGAAAACAGAACTATCTTTCATTGTTCCAGAAACATGGGCCATCAGATTTGCATTTGAACTCTCCGAATATCCAATCGTCAGAATCAATCCACGCTGTAAAAGTAGAATTTACTGCACAACTGATTAAATTAGAGATTACTTTTTCATTAGTACTAGTCAGAACGGGAGGGAAAAAGCGATGCTATTAGACACCACAGGTATACTATTAAGCTGCAGATGGACTGATACCTCCGAGGAGTCCTGCAAATTTGGGATGGAAGTTTGAGGAAACCCAACCATCTCGTTTTCATATGTAGAAGCAGCGAGGATTAAATTTATAATTGTACCCTAGTATGCAAGGAATTTTCAGCTTCATTGGAACGATATCACCCAAAAATGCCGACTCCTCAGCCATTCTCAACAAAGCTATCTGGACAATTTCTCCGAAGTACATGTCAGAAATCAGCTTCTTATAGAGTCTACCGATAAACAACAAAATGACGTGGGACATCTTTCTTAAACTATTTTTCCTTCCATTGTATCTTTAAGCAATACAAGTAATCATTTTTTTTAAAAATATTTTTCAAATTATTTATTTTTCATGAACCAAATAGAACCTTGCTTTGTCCACTGGTGAGTTGGATAATACATGAAAACTGCATTAACCAAAACAAACTGGTGTTCCTGCCTTGCAACTCCTGAGCTGTGTTTTTAGCCTTTGTTAGGATTTGGATTGTCATGAGTCCACTTTCTGTCCGGAGCACTGAAAAATTTTCAGGTTCTATGCAGTCAGAATCATTGTGTGCAGTGTTTAAAGGTTTCTTTTGGTCCACTGTTCAAGGAATCGATCCTTCTCCTGTCGAATTTCCAGCTGAACCGGCTTATATCTTCCATCATTGGTCAGTCCACGCGACGCTTCTCTCTGTGGCCTCTAAAAAAGTTCGTATCAATTCTTAATCAGCGCCGAGGTTAATAGACATCTTTGACTATAATATTTTCACAAGTTTTACATATATAAACAACAACAACAACAAAAGAAAATTGGAACTTAATTACATCTCATTCATCGATTTTATAATTTCTGGTGTGTTTATCTTATCGTTTTTTCCTTAACATTTCCTTTGGGTTCTTAGAGTTTCCTTGTATATAGGAATTTATTAGATGGTCTTACTCAGCTCCAATTCCAAAAATGAGCTACCTGAGTTGGTGACAGAATTGGAACTTAACCCATCGGAAAACGTTTAGGGCTTATTTAATAATCATTTTGTTTCTAGGAATAATATCTGCTTAAAAATGATTTTTTTTTTCTAGTTATGTTCCTTGGAAAAGTTTTTGAACATTTGAATGTGTTTGATAACTGTCCAAAATTTCTATTCCTAAGATAGAAATGTATTTGGTAATACCTCAAATTCTTTTGTGATTTAGAATTTTTTTTTATTTTCTTAATAATTTTATTATATTTTTCTCTTCTTTCATTTTATTCTTCCTCTTCTTCCTCTTTGGCTAGCAACCTCATCGAAGTGTCGTTGGCCCCCGACGAGGCTAAGCCTCATTGGCCAAGCATCCCTGGTGGTTAGGTGAGGCTCTATTGGGTGAGCTGGGTCTTGCTAGATCTAGGTGAGGCTCGCCCAGCCAAGGCGAGGCTGGGCCTATTCTAGCTACTAGCGAGGCTTGCCCTCATCGAGCCACCACGAGGGTGGCGTCGCCCGGCCTTGGTGAGGTTGACCTCACAGTGGCTCGGCAAGTTTAAGCCTCGCTAGGGGCTGGGCGAGCTCATTCTTGCCAGATCTTAGTGAGGCCAAGATCATCTAGCCAGCGGGGAGGGTTGGCCTCACTAGGGACCGGCGACGCTCCGACAAGGTTGCCGGCCCTCATCTAGCCGATCGCCAATGACAGCTAGGTTGGCAACCAACCAAAGAGAAAGTAGGGGGAGAAGAAAAGGAAAATGAACTTGATACTAGAGTTGTTCTCGAGAATAAAAAAACAAATTTTTTCTACTTTTTAATTTTGTTCCAAATCTATTCTTGGGAACAAATTTGATATGGGGAACAAAAAAGTTACTAAACGGATTTATGTTCTTTTTTTGTTTTGAATAATAAAATAATAGAATCATATACTATTTGCAATTAACAAATACACCCTTAATATCCCAACATAAATTTCACAGTAAGACTTAATCACGAGAAAGCCATTCTTAAGAATATCTAATCTCAGTTAGTTTCAATGCAAGACCTAATCATGAGAAAAATAATTCATAAAAATCAGGGAGATATGATTAGCAAAACCATTTTCCCGGGGAAAAAGGAAGGGAGGGAGAAAAACATAATTTAAATATCTAAGGATGCGTTTGTGGGAGCATTTCCAAAGTCCCTTAGGCCTAGTTGAGGCGTTGAGTGACAAAATCGCAGAAGCCTTCAGGCGAAAGTTCAGCTTCATAATTGCTGAAAAGCCCAATCCAACTTGGGACTAGCATGGTCTTTCATCTTTTTGAAAATGCCGCTTTCAGGGATTAATGGATTTTTTTCCCGTTCTTGCCTTCATTAAATCTCGTATGCATGTATTGCCTCTAGTTACAGTCTCTCCTTCTCACAGGCATTATTTCGCTCCATATCTGTTCGTCGATCGACAAGGGTGGACAGTCACCGGTCGCGAGGCTCGCCAAAGCTCCAGATCTATCCGTCAAGGGTTACAGGGCTTGCCATGATACCATATCATCAACGGTCACTCCAGATCTATTTGTCATGAGTTTCGCCAAGGTCGCATGACCCCAATATTGCCATGCCTAGGGCGTCGCGACCTTGGAGCCCTCTCCTGGGCTCACAACGGCCCTTAGGCGAGCTCATTCTAGCTTTTTTTTTCCTTTTAAATTACTTTTCAGATCGGATGTCAAAGTTTACAAAATGTGTTTACCAAGCACCGAACATCTACTCTTGAAGCCTTGCCTCTTAGGTTTGAAGTCAACAAAAACCGCTGGTTTGCTTTGATAAATGACTCTTCTTTCCCTTGCCTTCTTTTAGCAAGTCAAAGGTTTCACATCATCCATCTTACTACTAAAAGTGTCCATTTGTAGGGCCAGGGACCATCTCTCTATAGAGTCTATACGCTTCACGTGTGTGCGGTTAGGATCAGATTTCTATTGCCCAATTTGATCGAAGCATGTAATTGCCAATAATTTAGACTATTACGTTCATGCGAAATCTTATCATTTTTCCGACAGTATGCTGATAGTTTGAGAGACGAGAATTTCGGTAAACATCATTAAGTATCCACTACTTGTTCGGTGTATGGGTGATTAAAGATCCTACTAATAGGATTGCAGATAGATAAGCTATATTTTTGTAGACTTACGTTTATCTTGTTGTACTATTTTCCAATATTCCTCCAGAAAAACAAATAATAAATATGCGAAATACATGATTGTAACTTTATGGATGGATGGATGGGGTTTTGCCTGTGCCGACGAATAGTATTCAATTTTCAGCCACACTACTACCTAATAATGGAATGATTTGCAAAGTTCTATAGCTATTTCATTTAACAATAACGTAACTGCAAGGAGCTCCGTATATTTTGTTTTCAATTTTAAGTTGCAAGTAACTTATCTTAAATTTTAAATTCAGATTTCAAAAGAAGATAATGAGAGTAGGCAATGAATACTCATATTTAGATTTCAAACCACCGCTTTGAATTTCTTTGGTTTGTAGTATGCCGTGAGAGTTGGACTAACCTGGCTAATGTGAACTTGATTGATTTCTTGTTGTAGCTCAAGCATCTTTTTCTTCCTTTGCATTTTCCTCTTCTAAGTTATAGACATGTTATCCCCGGTCCTTGGATCTATCTAGCTTAAAACCAATGCACATTTGGTGAATTTTGAGTCACTTTAAGGTTAAATTTGATTGTTAAGATTTCTAATTAGGATAGAAGTAGATAAGATATGATATAAAATTCAAAAATTTTACTATATCTTATATATTATTTGGTGATTGCAATAATAAAGTTGGATATATTTAATTCATATTATATACATTATATAGTATAAACGGCATATTACATACCACATGTGTTAACAGTTATGTATTTTAACAGAATGTAGATTTGGGTCGATGGTATCGATTTGGGATTTTTCATTAGGCAAAAATTAATTTGGATTAAATGTATCATGGAGGTCCTACTTAAAGATTTTTTGTGGAACAAAAATAAATTTGAGTGAATGTCTCACGGAGATACCGATTTAAGATTTTCAATGATATTAACCTATGAAGGAATTAGAACCTCATGCCTCTCAAAACATCAGCATCGGGATAAATTTCACAGCCAGACTTAATCATGAGAAAGAAATGCTTAGGAATCTCTAATCTAAATTTCAATGCAAAACCTAATTATAAGAAAACAATTTCTAGATATTTGTAAATACCTCACTGACATCCTTAGCTGATGTCATCCTCAGTAAAACCTACTAGCTAAGGATGACACTAATGAGGACGCCCCCATGGGGCAGTGAGGGAGGGAGAAACACATAACCAAAACACAGTAAGTCATGTCGTGGATGTTTGGCTTAACTCGATTAAAAGCGGGTCTCCGCTTTCGTGATTGACTCTTTTTTTACTCCTCTTCTTTTTCACAAGTCGAGTTTCATATCGTTTCCCGTACTTTTTGTCCTTTTGTTGGACTGGGGATCACCTCTTTCCACACGGTCAAGAAACACGTGCGTTACGGATGGGTTATAAGGTTCGCCCCATGTTTTTGAAGCATGTAAGCTCCGGTAATTTAGACTATCGTGTCAACGCAAAAATCTCAATATTCAAATGGCGATGACAATCTAAGAAAATGGTTAAAGATGCTTGAAAAGAGTCCTTCGTTGGACACTATTAAGTCATCATTACTACTTGTTGATTGTATACATAATGAAAAATCTTGACATATTATATAACCTAATCACAGATAAATTAACTATATTTAGTTATTAATTTTCTAATTTCCACCGCCATAAACTATTATTAGAAGTGCTGAATACCTACTCGTGACTCCACAGATGAATAAGATTCAATGAGTTTGACGAATAATTCTCATTTTTTGCCCATACTACCATTCAATAATAGGTCAGTTTGCAAAATTCTCAATAAAAATAATTTCTTCTTATCGTGAGCTTATTATATTTCATTCCGAATTTTATAATTTTGAATCGCATTTTCTAAATTTAAAATTAGAATTTAATCCCAATTTATTGATGGCATGGGAAGACGGAGAGCACAAAATAGAAATCACGGTTTGGTAGCCAATCTACATCGTGCGGCGGGAAGGGAGGGGCAAGCAAGTCAAAGTCTTCCATCACGTTGCTTGTTTTATCAGTATTTTCTTTAAATTCTTTGTTCCCAACTAAAAGCAAGGGACGAGGCAAAAGCCGACACAAAACCCTACTCAAAAAGCCATAAAGTCTACGGTCAACGTTCAACGTTGGAGGGCTTCCACCTGTCCCCACGGATTTTCCCCGAAGGCGCGTGTAGATCTGGAGGTACATCCCCGTTTTTCGAGAAAATATTAGGTGCGCCGGGCGCTCCACGTCACCGTGCGCCCCCCCAATCAGGATGCGACACGTGTTGCCACGTGGAGCCGGGTCCCGCTTTTATTTTTAGTCAAATTTAGGCCGCGTCCTTCTCTCTCTTCATTAATGGCCGCGTCCTTCTCCCGCCCTTCGCATTTGAAGTGCCCTTTCTCTTCTCTTTTCTTCCGCACGAAGTCTCTCTCACAGAAATCTTTCTCCGCCTCCTTCGACACCGACGATCAGCACCGGCCGAGCGCCCTCCTCGTCCAGCGGTACTCGATCTCCGCCGCCGCCACCGCCGCCTCCTCGCCGCCCTCGCAGCTCCCGCTGGCCTCCAAGATCCAGAGCGGCTTCGAGCCGCGGAAGTCGTTGTCAACCTCCGCCTCCTTCGACGCCAACGACCAGCACCGGCCGAACGCCCCCTCATCCGGCGGTACTCGATCTCCGCCGCCGCCGCCGCCGCCGCCGCCTCCTCGCCGCCCTTGCAGCTCTCGCAGGCCTCCAAGGTCCAGAGCGGCTTCGAGCCACGGAAGTCGTCGTCGACCTCTGCCTCCTTCGACGCCGACGACCAGCACCGGCCGAGGGCCCCCTCGTCCGGCGGTACTCGATCTCCGCCGCCGCCGCCTCCTCGCCGCCCTCGCAGCTCCCGCTGGCCTCCAAGGTCCAGAGCGGCTTTGAGCCGCGGAAGTCGTCGTCGACCTCTCCTCTAATGGTTGCTTACTTGCGACTTTTTGTTGACGTTGATGCATATCTCGCAAGCTTCTTTCTTCCAGTAGAAATGCTTGGACACGATGAAAATGTCCAACTTTGATTATCTGCCAATCGGGGTTTTTCAAAGGACAGGATACTAAACTAAAAGCACCTACTTTTCTTTGTCGCGGTCTCATTTACATTAAGGCACTGCTATTAATTGGTTGTTGATTTTCCTTGAAACAGGGCTCACTTGTTAGATCTGCCGTTGCTTTATTTTACCTCTTTGCGTTTTGTCCATTTCATATCAACGTGTGATTACAAATGCACTATTGAACAATATTCAGCTAATGACCCTTTATGTGATCCAACCTTAAGGAACTAATAAAATTTCTAGGTGAAAAGACCACCTGTTCTTTCCTTTTTTGTTCTGCTTTTTGTCTGGGTGTTGATCCTATTACAGAGCAGGTGAAATGAACTCCATTCTTATAATTCACTCGTGAAGAGAGGAATTTACAGCTTTAATTGTTTAAAGGAAACCGTTTGTGTCTGTTGATATTCTTTTTCGCTGTTCTTGATCATGGCATCCCATGAAAACCTCCAGGCATAAGCTGACACTTCGTAAGATTTTGCATTTGGTGGATTTTGGAAGCTAGTAAAATGAGATTGTTGAAATCATCAATTTGGCTGTTGCAGAAAAGAACAAGCCTTTGATTGAATGAGTCAGTTACAAATTATGCCTTTCCTCCAAGAAATATGGACCTTTTTTGTCTTTTAATGGCTTATAGAAAATCACAAGAAATGTTCTCATTGTATGTGCCATCAATTGATGACCCAAGCTAAGTCGGCTTCTGGTTTTTGCCCCTGCAGTCATCGAAGAAATCGTTGTCAGACCCCCATTAATTATCTTCATTTCCCTTGGACCATAGTCCAATTGTTCTACATGTTGTCTTTACCTTGTCCTGGTATCATGGAGTGATCAGATTGTCTTTCTCCATATATTTCTGCTTTTCTTATTGTTTAAGCCCAGGCCTCTCTTTTTTCTCAGGTGCAATTTCATCAATAGGCCTAAGGATCCAGGCTATTGACTTGCTGAAGTATCAGTGTTGTACTCTATGGCATTTGCAAGAATTGTTCGGGGCAACCTGAAAAGAGCAGGAGTTGCTATTGGGAGCTTTAGAGATGGAAAAGAAGAGACTTTTAGAGGAGTTCTTGCGGATTCATTTTCCTTTTCTTCTTTTGAAAGTGTCCCCACGAGAAGTGATTTTTTCGGCCGCTTACCATCGAGTAAGTTAAATTATGCTAGTAACTGGAGCAGAGGAATTAGGACAACCCCACATGATCAATTTCCTGTCGCTGAGAGGGCATTTGCAGAGTCTGATTCTGAATATGAGAGCGACAGATATCCGGGTCTTGAACCGACTAAACCCAGAGAAAAGCCGAGGGTGGTTGTTCTTGGTACCGGTTGGGCAGCTTGCCGATTTATGAAGGGGCTTGATACAAACATGTATGATAATGTGTGCATTTCACCCCGAAATCACATGGTTTTCACTCCCCTTCTTCCGTCAACTTGTGTTGGAACTTTGGAGTTCCGTTCGGTTGCTGAGCCTGTGAGCCGGATACAGCCTGCTCTTTCTGCAACTCCCAATTCGTACTTCTATTTGGCTTCCTGCACTGGAATGGACACTGCCAAGCATGAAGTAAGTTGAATATCTGGTTATCGTATGTTGATTTCGATGCTCATATACATTTTCCTCCAAGGACGTGATCAGTTCCTTTTCATTTTGCATGTGTTGATTGACTGGAATTTTCCTCCGTCTTCTTCAAATAGCAATGAACAAACATTAGAAATTTACAATATACTGTGTGACAAACATTGACATGGATTGTCCACACTTTTGCATTTGTGTCGAGGTCCCGGCTATAAGAATTCCATGTGTGATTATCTGGCAAGTCAAATAAACTAACATAAATCAACATGCATTGTCCACACTGTTGGACATGTCGAAAAGTAGTTTAGGTACATACTACATAGTGAGATAAGGTTAAATTTCATTTCTCCAATGTGATGGAACCAAAGATGCACCAGTAAGACATGTCAAATAACACTAGGCTTTGCAAATCTGCCACGGTATTCCCTTTTTGTGCGTCTCTTTTGGTAAATCCCGTTGCCCATTGACTAGGTATACTGTGAAACGTTTGGCAATGGTGGACTGCCTCAAGAGCCTTACCGGTTTAAAGTCGCACATGACAAGCTGGTCATTGCAGCCGGAGCTTAGCCCGTGACTTTCGGTATAAAGGGTGTTAAGGACCATGCCTACTTCTTTCGAGAGGTGAATCATGCCCAAGAAATCAGGAAGAAGCTTTTGTTGAACCTCATGCTCTCTGAAAATCCAGGTACCTCAATTCTACAACCATATGTATTGTGCTTACAGAGCAACATTCCAAAGTCTCAGGAATAGAAGAAGATGCTCATTGTTTTTGCCTTCACATTCTCTATAATTAATGATCAGTGAGATTTTACGGCTTCAATGGAGATTGGGGGAGTGATTCCTTCTCTGTATCATATAGGCATATTAGAAGAAGAGAGGAAACGCCTTTTACACTGTGTCGTCATTGGAGGTGGACCAACTAGGGTGGAGTTCAGCGGTGAATTAAGTGATTTTATCATGAAAGACGTCCGTGAAAGTTTTCCTCATGTTAAGGATTACATTCAAGTCACCCTTATTAAGGTACTCATACACACTCACATACAAATGCTAGCGTCAGTTTGGAAAAATGTAACGTGAATTGACAAGTACACACTTTAACAAGGAAATGAAATCCTGTTGTCATTTGATGTTGGCTTACGACAGTATGCGACGAATCATCTAACAAGGGTAAGTTGATTTTCTTTCTCAAATTACCATCATCTTTTCTAGCAGTTCATTTTAGTGCTGATTTAATGCTTTCAATTGCTAGTCTGGTGTTCATCTTAAAAGAGGCGTGGTGAAAGAGGTGCATGCGAAGAAAATTGTACTGAATTATGGTACAGATATTTCATATGGCCTCCTAGTCTGGTCCACTAGTGTTGGACCCTCGGAGTTTATCAAGTCACTTGATCTTCCCAAATCTCTGGTGGAAGGTGAGGAAATAAGATTTCTTCTCTTCTTGGTCATCTAACTCTGCAATAGCAATCTCGAGATAAGAACTTTGTGACAATTTGATTTTAGCATTTTACCACCTTCCAAATCATAAAATTTGTCCTCTCAATTGTTTCAGGATTGGGGTTGACGAATGGTTGAGGGTACCTTCAGTGGAAGATGTGTTTGCGCTAGGTGACTGTGCAGGTTTTCTTGAACAGACAGAGAGGCCGGTGCTTCCCGCTTTAGCTCAAGTTCAGTCACCTGTCTAATTCCTTTAAAGATGTCTCACTGTAGCTCTTCATTTGATTGGCGATCTTCAACTTTATCTCCTTGGGAGCATGAATCCTTCCATTTGAAACTGAAATTGGTCATTCACTATCTCTTTCTCATTGCATAAAGGGTTTCTTTCCTCGGAAATAACATGAATGTTGATCTGAAACATGTCGTGGAAAGGGAAGGGAAATTTTTGGAGGAGCTATTTCGTAGGATAGGGAAGCAAAATGAAGGGAAGGCATTTTGCTTAAAAGACATACCTCTAGGAGACCCATTCGTGTATAGGCATTTGGGAAGCATGGCTTCTGTTGGGCATTATAAGGCGCTCATCGATTTATGCCAGTCTAAGGTGCATATCGTGCTACCATGCAACACTCACGGTTTTCTTTCCCAATACCTAGTTCTCTGATTCATGGAATCAGTCGTCGTCACTTATGCAAACATTCTTTTATGCAGGACGCCAAGGGGATATCACATTCAGGATGGGATATCACATTCAGGATTCATGAGCTGGCTGGTTTGGCGTTCGGCTTATCTCACGAGGGTAGTCAGCTAGAGGAACAGGTTCTACGTTGCAGTGAACTGGGCGACGACTCTAGTATTTGCCAAAGACAACTCGAGAATAGGTTGACAATGGTAGAGATGCATTTTATGATCCATTGAACTCTTTTAGGGTGGAAAGGTTCATTTATTTGTAACACAAGTATTTAGCATGACTAGTAAAATAACAATGATTTTGCACTAGTACACCTTTTTTGTTGTGTAAATTTGGTTTTATTAGTTGTAGAATGCCATTTAATCGGCCAATCCGCTCTTGATGTAGGTACGAGATTTGGTGCATGAATCAGGAAGGAATTCATCGAAAATCTGCATGGGATCTTCAGATTTTTTGTCGAACTTACACAGGAAAAGGTCGACAATCCATTGGATTTTCTGAAGGTTCTGAAAGACGCATTTCAAAGTCGAGGAAATGATGTTTTGAAGTTCAATATTTCTTACTTGTACGGTTTGAATTCCACGCACCCTCTCTTGTTGCTTTTCTGGGTTTTGTGCTTTCTTGATATATTATGATGACAATGTTAGCTAGAAACTTCATTTTGCCGAAGGGTGAATAACTGTGCAATTTTTTCTTTTTGAAAGAATTTAAAAATAATTCGTGAGGATACAAAGAATGAAAAATAAATCTGAGCAATTAGTACAGATATACCGTAATGTCTACTATTATCAATTACCCTCTTAAACAGATTCAATTGATTGTGGTGCCAAGCTTCTGAAATGAACAATAATGTTTTCCTTAGCTATTAGGAACAGCATTTGTTCATACCTTTCGTAATCAGAGTTTCAAGCCCCTCTTGGCTGCTTTATCATCATTAGATGGATTAGTTTGTTTGGCTGAAATTATTTATAGGTATTGCATGGAAGAGGATGCTACTCAACCTAGTTGTTTACTTTTACTTTCAGGGAGTACCACACCTTGATAATTTTAGGAGAGGATTTTTTCTTTTACTTTTAAAGCCAAAGCTGAACACTAGCGATACACATGATAATTACAAAACGTTATACTTGATTAAGTACACGGCAGTGACCTCTAACCCTCCCATGCCCAAGCCATTGTTCAGTTTTAATTGATACTTTTTGATGCATTCTCCTGTTATATAATCAGGATCGTGACAATCCATATATCCTACAACAACTTGGTTACTGGAGAAAACCTGTATAGCAAGCTTTCTCTTGTTGATTCGGCCTGTTTTTACTCGTGGGCTAAAGTGAAAGGCATTTGACTTGTCTGCTTCCTCTATTGTTTTCATGGGCTGTATTGGCTTTTCATATGTGGAGGCTTTTACTCCATTGACTAAGTTTTTTTCTTGTATTTTTGGGTGATTATGCAAGGTGCTCTTCAGTTTACTTCTTTCTTTTGGTAAGGATACTTTCTCAGATTTTTGACGTGCTTATGATTCTTTTTAGATATCAAGTCCATTATCGAAAGGAACCGCAAACATGCCATCTCGGTACGTTTCTGAGATGAAACTTGCTTTTTGTGATTCTAGCCTACACCATGTTTCACATTGTCCATTCTTCCATTGTCGGTTTTTCCAGGACAAGTAACAACAATGTCGGACGTACTCTGGATGTTGTTCCTTCGCCATTAAGTGCTGAAAAGTCTGCCGGTTCAGTTGCTCTGGTCAAAGCAAGTTCTGAGAAAGCTAAAACTAGACCAGCAGGAGAATACCTGACTGCAGGTGCTGCGTGAGGCAAAATGCTGCTCGGAACTGCTCTAAAACTTGAGAAAAACAAGCCTGTAATCCCAAAAAAGGACTAACTGTTGCCAAAAGTCGAGAGGGTTCTCTTCAAACAAGACCAAGCCAATGTCATGTTCTACACAAGATAAAACACGTTGGATTTATTTCTTTCTCAGAATTTGTTTTGTGAAGGCAAACATGTGTCCTATTAGCTTAGTAGTTGAAGTATGAATTGTAAACATTAGAAGGATGAAATATTCATTTGTTAATGTAAGTAAATTTCATCTTGGTTTCTTTACTTACTTTGTGTAACGAGAGATTCATTTGTCAATTGCAATATGAGGAGAATCTTGACATTTAATTTATGAATGTGGTATCTCCATGAAGACTTTTCATGGAGACGAGAATTCAATAGTTCAAGAGAACAAATTATAAATTCAAAGTGCAATTTCAAGAGTTGATCTCTGTCGTCTGTTATTCAACTTGTTCTCACATTAACCCATCTTTCATTTGGGGAAAAAGTCAAATTTGCAAAGAAGTTAGTGGCATCGATGTGATTCAAAATTCAAAGTGCTAAGTTTCAACAAGAGTTAATAATCACATTATGAACGAAATCGTTCATTACATCAAGTCTTGTGCATTGATTTAACAAGGGAATTGATATCAGGTTAAACACTTCACTTCATAAATCTGCAAGAGTAACTCCACATTTAGAAGCTCAACCACAAGTTCTGGAAAATCTATGCCACATTGGCAGGACAAATGAAACCGGGAGCTTGAAGATAATGACCATGGAAGTAGAGAAGAAGCAGGACATCGGGAACACCATGTCTCCGGATGAGCCCTGACCATAAGCAAAACCAAATTTGCAATAAGTCTGTGTGGAATGCCAGCACGACTCAAGAGACATGATCAACGTTCTATAATACTTGACATAAACAACAAAAATGCATTGACCAGTGCTGCAAGCAAATGAGCAAAACAGCACCTGTCATATCCTTTCCCTTTTTTGTTTTTGCCATTTTACAACTGAAACTCTTGTTGTGACAGTTTCTACCGCTTTGAGAAAACTACCGGATCAACATGGAAATGAAAACCAATATCTTGAAGCCGGTGGACTCCCTGAAGTTCCGTTTGCCATTGCTGCTTGGACCATTCTTTTGGTTCGCCATTAATTGCTCCTTGAGTTCTTTGAGAGTTCTGTCTCTCTGATCTCCCATCTGTTGCGAATACAAAAGATGAATGGTGGTGGTGAGCGATCAAAGAATGTCCTTACATTGATCATATGCGATGAACAAGAAAATTTTGCCAAGAAAGAAGTTTGCATAAAATTTTTGGCAAGTCAAGTTGTACATATCTGCATAAAAATGTAACATGGCATGGCAAGTGGACCAAGATGTCTTGTAGAAATGCTCTATCCTATAGACAAGGACATGGATTTACTATAGGAGTGTCACAGACAAGAATTTAACAAATTCTTGAAAGCCGAAAAGGCCATTGCCGATGACTCAAAACTACTATGCATCAAAAGGTTTGGGCAAATTACAAGTTGATGTTTCTGCGTCTGGGAACGGGATTCCTGGAGATAGAATTCCAGCTTCAGCACCCATTTCTTCAGCTCCTGATCCACTCTCCACTGCTCCAACTATTTCACAATCGTGTTGAGTAGACAAATAAAAGCTCCATTACGCACCGAACAGGCAAACTCCATTCCAGCATGCTTGCCTTACACAAACTAGAGTTCAGCCAAACAATGCTCTAATCCATGTTACTAACCCAGCATTTCCTGTACCGACTTTTAAGGACTAAGTAGAATCATTCTTAAATCTTTAACAACGCATACTGGCTACGATCACAACAAAAGAGTTAACAAATGGAGAAACAAAAGCAAGTGAATATGATGCAACACCTGTGATTCCAAATCCTTTGCCTTGAGCTTCCTATGAGTGGACATGATCCTGATCTCGTCCCTCAGCTTTCCTATTTCTTCATCCTTTAGCCACCAAAAGTTTGTTAATTTTCTCGATGTTCTTTGGAGATACCACATCTAGTAATTTTCTCATTTCAGAGTCCTTGCTTAAGTCTGGTTTAGCAAGAGCTTCCTTGATATCACACTTGGTCTTCGTAACTTCCTCTCTCAGTTGCTTTTGTGAGTACTCCCACACTTGAAGATCCTTCTGCAGGTTGTTTATAGCTCGCCTAACCTATTAACAAGGTTCTCATTCTCCTTTAAAGTACAGTTCTTCTCGTCTAATTCTTTTAAGAGGGCGAGGCATTGAAGCTGCGCTGATTGAGCTGATGCAGCACTAGCATCTGCGGTGGCTTGAGTGATCATTCTCTGTGATTTAAGAGCATTTATTTCCTGGAGACACTGCATTTCGATAAAACGTCAGATCAAGGAAGATGCTGTTGAGAAATTAAACCATAGAAAAAGAGTACTGTGTATACTTCAACCAATGCTATGTTCTGTAGAAGTTTAAAAGTTTCCTTCCAACACTCAGAAAAAGAAAATGATCATCCAACACAGTTAAATTAACATCTGAGGTTGATGAAGCACAATCAACTTTTATGGCTTCCCCAGAAACTGGAGAACATTTTTTCCTCACAATATATGAACTCTTCTTCTTCAGCGCGTGTCAATATTCAGGGCATGCATCAGTTCACAAATTAGCAGTTATGGCACCAGTTCTACAATTGACAGTAAGGCATATCAACTCAAGCCAAGGTCTTTTGAATTAGAAGTTACAGCCATGAAATCATTACATATGCACTTGTTCTGTTTGTTCAGGCTCTCTCTCTCTCTCTCTCTCTCTCTCTCTCTCTGGGAAGAAATTGTGCCTGTCCACAGCTGAAAATACTTACAATCCATTCAGAAAAAATCAAAGGATAAACTCATTTAAGATGTGACAGAGAACGTTCAGCAGATATTAATATGACAGAAAATTTCCAAGTACAGCACGCTTTCTGCACTAAGCAACATGAAATAAAACACCACTAAGAAAACAGGCTTTCGCTGCTTAAGGAATATCATACGGAATGTGACTTTACTAAAAAATTCCGCACCATGCTCAGCCTTTTCACCTCAATGATGTCAATGCAAATAAATGTTTCCTGTACACTTCGGGTTACATTTATGGTGAACTACCATGAGCAATCCAAAATGGCCGTTTTTCCTTCATTCAGTTCCTCCAGAAATCAAAGAGAATTTACCAAGAGGCACCGTGCAAAATGACCGTGAGATTGCTAACCGCAAACAACATGACCAGCAAACTAGGCATAAGAACTAAAAACAAAGTGCATCACTTGCAATGACACAAAGGAAACGTGCCTTCATTACCTAGAACATCAGCAAGAAATTAACAACAGATGTAATATCATGAGCAGGAATCCATCCACAAGCTACATAACAACAGAGCATAAGAATCAAAATAGAAGCAGCAATCGCAGGGACCATCTCAGAAGCAGAAGTTGAAGCCTGCAGCTCCCCATCCTTCTGTTCCAATCTCCTTTGTAATCCAATCACATCCTCCTCCATCTCCCTCACACTGCTCTCTGCTTCCTGCCAACAAAAAATTTAGATATACGAAAATCAGAGAACACCCATCAATCCCAGATTCCCAATAAGCGAAAAGAACGCAAGACTTCACAAAAACAAATATATCATATCGAGATCAGAGCTCCAGACAACATGTTGACTTTTCAAAGGATGGGACCATGGAATTAAGAGAAAAAAGAGGAAAGAAAGTCAACAAAACAGAGGAAGTGGACGTTTGGCTTGGCTTAAGAGGGAGACCAGCGGGTCCTGCCAGCACACCAATGCGACACGTGTTCAAAGTGGCCCCCCAAATTTCTAGTTGATGACACTCACAGCTTTAGCAGATGTTCCAAGTCACCAAGAGAAAATGGGATACAACCACTGAGCTTATTATTGGAAAGATCCCTGCGTAGAAGTACAAATAAGCAACAATCCAAGCGTGTTGACCATGGGCAATAAATAAAACTAAAGAACTCTAAACTTACAGGGTATCTAAATACCCAAATTCGGGAAAGCTCAATTGGAATGGAACCCTTAAGATTGTTTGACGAAATATTCCTACACAGAGGAGCAATCAAAATGGCAGAAAAGGATTACGTGACCAAAGAATTCCCATAGACTCTTCTAGCAATGAAAGAAGCATCATGACGTGACAAACCATGATCGAAAGGAGTTCTAGTAATGTTACAGTTTTGCCATTATATGGTCCAGCCTCCTGTAAAGTTAAGTATTACATTATCCTCATTTAATTACACCCGCCCAATCAATAATCACACCCGCCCAATCAGGATGCGACACATATTAATTCCAGAAACAAAAAATGGATTGATTCCCAAGTCACCCTACAGCATCTGATGAAATAAATCACTGGCTGGAGAAGTGCAATTAGAAGAAAATCAGGAAAGAACACTAACTGGAACGTCTAGATAAGAATATGGAACAACCCTTTATCTTCTGATGCAGATTGCCTTAGCAAGACAACGAATATGATAACACTGGAAATTGCGAGCACTCTTCACTCAGTCTTCATGTATTGAGCAACTTGAGCCCTAGGACAGCAAGTGACAATCAGACATAGCGGGAGAAATAATAGAAGCAAGCATCAAAGCAATGACATTTACTTGCATGACTCACAATTGTCAAGGATGTATTTTTGAAAACTTTGTTTACCTATCTTTCACCTCCCAATGCATTATGGTGCAACCATGCTTTGTTTATGCCTTAAGAATTGTTCAATTCATTAATCTCAGGATGTTGAAATGAATTTGATGACCCCTGTACAAAGGTTTAAATAAATAGTATCTCAAATAAGCTCATGTTAAAAGAAGTGAGCCAACTTATACCTGACTCAAATTGGTTCCATGGGATCTATTATGGTACTCCAACATCTATCGCCAAGAAACCATTATCAATAAGCATTAGAATATTTTAGGATCTAAAATGATTTTCACAATAGGTACCTGATTAGTGAATGGAGAAAATTTATTTATAATCCCCTGTGGCATGATGTATGGTGTTTGCATCTATATCAAAAAAACAATCTCATTAGTAAAATGTACTAAAATGCTTCCATGGGATCTATTATGCTACTCCAACATTTATAAACTATAAACCACTAAAAATAAACATTAGAATTTCAGCCAAACAATAAAACAGTAATGCAGACTTTTAAATACCTGACTTGCAAATGGAGAAAATCCATTCATATTCGCAGGCCGCATGATATATGGTTGTTGCATCTATATAAAAAAACATCATTAGTAAAATGTAACAAAATCCTTCCAAGGAATCTATTTTGCTACTCCAATCTCTATAAATGATAAACCACTAAATATAACCATTATAATTTGCAACATATTTCAGCCAATTATAATAGTAACCCAAACTTTTAAATACATGACTAGTGAATGATGAAAAACCATTTATAATTCCTGGTGGCATGGCGTATTGTGGTTGCATCTATATATAAAAAAAAAAAAATTTAACCAATTAGTAGAATATAAATATAAAATGTTGAACTCAAAAGGACACACCTGATTATGGAAATTTACACTAACTATAGGACCGCCAATGTTGCTAGGACAAAAGGCATTTCGAATCTGAGTTGAATTTATTGAAAAATTTGGCACATGAGTCTCATCAGGCATTGCTTGGACTGCTAGCTCTACATTACAAAATAAAAAATATATTAATTCAAATCATATAGCGTGAGTATAACAATAAACTAATTTTATGTCACTCAACTAACCTTGATTTTTTATTGGCATCGGGGGTGTTTGTTTCTTAGATTTTTTCTTCTTTTTCTCACTTGAGCTTTTGAGCCTTCCATAAATCGGTTCCTTTCCTTTCCTTCGAAGGGGGTCCAATATTGGCATCTCACTCAAAGAAGCCTCATTGTTATCGTCATCACTAGCATCATTTGTCACCGCCACACTTGAGTTGTATGATGAAATTTCAGCCACTGCTGCCTTCAAGTTCTTCTTTGCTATCCTCATAGTATTTTCATCTTTGGCTCCCAAACTCATCACTTCAAAAGCACTTTGCATTAAAGCGGAAAACCGATTAAATGTGGATGGACCGGGTGATATTTCATGAGATTCATCATTCACATACCCTTGCTTCGCACCTTTAGTCCATCTTTTCAATATATATGAAGATGGAATGGCTGAAACCGATATGTTTCCATTCAAAATGTTCAAAGCATGACGACATAACCACCCTTTCGATTCAAATAATTTGCATTCACAGGAGACTGAAAAGTCAGTGGGATTAAATCTAACAACATGTTCACCTTGAATCCCATCACATTTAAGAGTATATTCATAAATGAACCCATCGAAAGTGGTACCTGAAATTCTTTCGGAGAGACTTTGAAGAAATTCTTCATAAAACCTCCTGAAAATAGCACGAGTATACACCGAAGCAGCATGTGTCAATATCCCATTATATGAAACCGGCAATCTGGGTGTCCCACGAGAACTATAATCATCTTGATTTTCAATTTCTCTCATATGTTTCAACTGTTCTTCGTAATAGTGAACAAATCGTATAAGGGTCGATGTCTTCTTAGATAATTGTTGGAAGACATTGTTAGTGCTCTCGCTCCTTTGACTTGATTTTATACCACAAGAAAAAATATCACGACCAAAAGCAGAACTCCATTTATGTCTCAAGTCGTATAACTTTTGAAGCCAACTGCTATTCTCAGTACCCCACTCCTCTTGCATTTTTCTCCAAGTAGTTTCAAATTCATTCTCTGATTTGCATTTATACATAAGTCTTGAGAAATATTTATCCTTAAATCCGGGCTTCTGGTAAAGATGTGGAATATTTTTATTAGCATTTTTCTCGATATGCCAAGTGCATAAGCGGTGTTGAGTATTCGGAAACACTATTTGAATAGCTTTTGCGATGGCATGGTCTTGATCAGTGAAAATAGTTTTTGGAGCCTTATTTCCCATAGACTTCAGAAACACCTCAAATAACCAGATAAATGAATCTACAGTCTCATCCAACAAAAATGCACAACCAAATAAAGTGTTCTTCCAATGATGATTAACTCCAACAAAAGGTGCACATATCAAGCTATACTTATTAGTACGATATGTGGTATCAAAAATCATCACATCACCAAAACAATCATAATCAAATCTGGATAAACTGTCTCTCCAAAATAGATTGGTTAATCTACCATCTTGATCTACCTGTTGTGCATAGAAAAACATTGGATTTTGCATTTGCATGCAATGAAAATGATTTAGAAGACTTTGACAATCTCCCCCCTCTATATAATTTAATCTTTCACCTTGCAAAAAATTTTGACAATCACATAAGATGAAACCCAAGTTTTGGCTTCCTCCTGCTTCGTTTGCCAAAAACTTATATGCCGTCGTCCCCCCAATGCTAGCTTTCGCCATGTCAACTAAAACACCCTTGCAAGTGTTAGAAATCATTCTTTCACATCTTATCAAATGCCTTTGATGTTCCGGTATAAATTCATGATTATGCTTGGAAACATAGTCTATGACTTCGTAAGTGTCGTTCTCAACTTTAAATCTGACAAATGCAGGACAACCACATCTAACTTCATGTTTTTCATATTTTCTTTCTTGATCGGATGAGTTGATAGAATATCCCTCACAATTACACACAAAAGTGCGTCGAGTTATTTCTCCTTTATCATTTTTTCTAATCTTAGACTTCCTCACTCCAAATCCTTTACCTATAGCATATGCCACATATTTATGATACGCTTCAAGTTCACTTGCAAAAACCATTC
Organism: Eucalyptus decipiens; assembly: GCA_014182575.1. NCBI lineage: Eukaryota > Viridiplantae > Streptophyta > Magnoliopsida > Myrtales > Myrtaceae > Eucalyptus > Eucalyptus decipiens. The sequence goes on along the minus strand of CM024611.1, from coordinate 12,381,689 downwards.
CTACTGTAAACTCAAAATCTTTTTCCAAATCACGAATAACATGTGCTAGATCAGTAGTTTCATGCTGCAAACAAAAAACAAAAAATGATTAAGGCAATACTTTTACAAGTTAAATAACATCCCATCCATTTTTTGAAAAAGTAAATATTTTTTACATAGTATGACTTCAAAGTTACCTCCAATTCAGCCATCGAATAACCTTACACGTGCGGATTAATTGACTAACGCGAGCAAACCTTTGTCCGTTGGAGTTCTTGCCGAATTGAAGAGAGATTGAATTTTGAAATTCAGCGCCGTCCTAAACAAACCAAACCTCCAAATAATCACAACACCGGACACTCAAGGGTAAAACTATCAACTCAATAGCAAAACTCAAGCAATTACCCATCAATAATTAAAAAAAAAAAAAAAACTCCACAAAAATAGTAGAAACAGCAAAAAAAATAAACAGAAAAAGTTTAAAATTTAGGGAGCTTTTTGAGATCTTCATGATCCATCATAACATCTTAAACATAGTAAACAAAGTTTTGAGAAACAATGACCTAGCGCCTAGAAGGAGCTTCACAAAAAGGATAATCTAAAAGTTTCCAAGGACAAAGAAAGACCAAATATTTAGACTAAATGCACTAGACATGGAATAAAACAAAATCCTCAACCAATTATCATTCTTGAGGATACATTCTATGGAAGTATTCCCTATTTTCACCTCTCCTTACATATGCAAAAATATGAAATTTCAATTACCTTATTGACATTTAAAATGAAAACACCTCGGTTCACTTGTGGTAGGCTTGTTAATTATAATTATTTTCCTAGAGCAGGATCTTCAAACACCAACGAAGTTAATCACTCACAAGACATGATGTCCCAACTTTATCACTTATGCATATGATATCATGGACCCTAGCAGACTGGAATTGTTTCAACCAGGATGAACTTCCATGAAGAGAAGGCAATAAAAGTGAAGAAAAAAACACGGAGAAAACCTTGGCTTTGGTATCTTGTGTATCAACAAGTAACAACAACCTACCTGATTTCTCCAGTGAAAGCTCCACCTTTTCCAGTCCAAGAGTTTTGAGAAGCTATCTCAATCCGTGGCGTTAATGAGTTCTTAACCTGGTCAATGTATACAAAGGGAGGTGCCACAACAACATCTGCACAGGCCACAAAAGGAATATCAGGCAAAATGAACAGCGCATAATTAAGGCGAACATATGTTAGTTTCAGTTTAGCAGAGTGCGTGCGTGCACGCGCGCGTGGCAATGCCCTTGATTATCAGCTTCTTACCCATCCACTTGCTACAAGTTACTAGCAGGCAATAAGCCGCCAACTACAGCTATTAAAGAGAAGCAAAAGATGCTTCCCAATAACTCCATCTAATGCATTTAACATTATACTTGTGAAGTCAATCTTGAAAAGGATGGACAAATAAGCATCATTTATCAACTCCATGGGAGAGATAGTCAAATTTTGCTGCATAGGTAGATATAATTACCGAGACAATAGTCTCGAACTCCAATTTTTAGATTTAAGAATTACCGAGACAATAGTCTCGAACTCCAATTTTTAGATTTAAGAATTACTGAGACAATAGTCTCGAACTCCAATTTTTAGACAATAAATTTTGCTGTATAGGTAGAAATATATGCATATATATTTCCTGATAAAAGAAAAGGCCAACAACAACAGCTACTCGCACTAGCCTCAGTACCTTATGGGTAGCGGCAACTAGCGAACTCTACAATCTGCACAGATCTTTTGTTTTTTAACAAATCCAACTAAACAATGAAAGACAAGAAGCTCAACCGCATTCCCGCCTTCTTTCGATAACTAATCTACTATGAAAGATGTCTTCACAACATGTAACAAGCAACTGCACAACACGCGCTCAAGGGTATCAAGGACAAGCACTGCACACCTTAGCTGCAAAAGAAAAAATTTAAACAAACAAACCACTTCCCGCGACCTCAATCCCTCGTCCGACAACACAGCCCGACCCCACAAGACGACAAAAATTAGATTGCGACCAAACTGTTCACGCTCCATCATCTTCCTCGGATCAAACAACACCCCCCGGGAACGCCCGGAATCATTGCGATCGAGACGCATCCACTCAAACGATCGAAATTTCCACGGCTCGCGAAGCTCCAAAGCAAAAGACATCAAACACGAGAGGAGATGGGGAAGGCGAGGAACCTAAGGAGGAGCCAAGAGGCCTGGGTGGTAGAGCGACTGCTGCTGGAGAGGGGCTCGCTGCATCAACGCCGGCTGCTGCTGCTGCTTCTTCTTATAGAACTGTTGGTTCCACCTCCCCAATGCTTTGAAAACCAATCCTCAATCCTTGCTGGACGCGCCCGGTTTGGGTGTCGGCGATCACCGAGGACGCACACGTGGAGAAGGTTAGAGCTTGGGACGCAGCCACGACCGGCGGGGCTCTTCGGACCGAGTAGCACCTGGTGGTGACAGCGGAGGCGATCGAGCTTGGAGGCAAGCAGCGGGCTTTTGGGTGTCCACGCTCGCCGAAGAGGCCAAGGCAGAGATGGTCGGGACCCAACCACGATCGGCGGGGTTCTTGGGAGTGAATGGCTCTTGACGGCAACGGCAGAGGTGGCCAAGCTTGAAGGCGACCGGCTGGATTTTGAGCGTACGCGATCGTCGAAGAGGCCGAGGCAGAAATGGTCAAAGCTTGGGACCCAAACACGACCGGCGAGGCTCTTCGGAGCGAGTGGCTCCTGGCGACGATGGCGGAGGCGGCCGAGCTCGGAGGCGACCAGCGGGCTTTTGGGAGTCCGCGCTCACCTTAGAGGCCGAGGCGAAGATGGTTAGAGTTTGGGACCCAGCCACGACCGGAAGAGTTCTTCGGAGCGAGTGGTTCCCGACGGCGACGGTAGAGGCGGCCAACCTTGGAGGCAACTGGCGAGCTTTTGGTCGAGAGAGATGAGGTTGCAGGTTTCATGGAGAAAAATGCTGAACAAAAAATTTTGAAAGAGAACGCGAGGGGAAGGGGAAGGGACGGCTTGCGTGCAAAGAGGAGAAAAGGACGCAGTCATTAATGAAGAGAGAGAAGGACGCGGCAAAAATTTGGATAAAAGAAAAAGCGGGACCCGGCTCCACGTGGCGACACGTGTCGCATCCTGATTGGGCGGGGCGCACGGTGACGTGGAGCGCCGGGCGCACCTAATATTTTCTCGTTACAAGCACATGGATCATGATTAGGGCGGGACAAGAGGCCGGTATATATCGTGAAAATTTTGTGGACATTTAATTTATGATTAATATTATAAAAAATCTTAAAGTGATACATTTATAATAAATTTATCTTAAATTAATTTTTTAATTATCAAAAATCCTAAACTGATATACCTAAGATAAATTTACTGAAAACTAATTTTTTAATCACAAAAAATCCTAAATTAGTATATTTGTGATAAATTTACTTTTCGTTAATTTTCGTTAAATTAGATTAATGTCATAAAAAAATTACAAACTGGTAGACTTATGATAAACGGAGAGTAAAACCCCAAATTGATACATCCGTCAACTGTTATTTGTTATCCAACTTAGAAATTTGACAATAAAATTTAATGAAATTAATAAATAATAAATTTGTCGTGTGTATATTAGTTTTAGGTCTTTTGTGATCAAAAAATTAATTTGGATAAATTTGTTAAAGATGTATTAATTTGGGATCCTTCAATTTGTAAGTGACGCGACGGTCAAAACCAATCATGACATAATGATTTTGTGGAAACTTGTGTTTTTTAGTTGGTTCGATGTGGGGTCTCCTAGTTTCTCTTAAATTTTTTAAGAAATATTAATATTTGACAACGTTCTGGAAATCCACACAAATGATGTATATTGCACTTTACAATTTGTCTGTGACTCTAAATAGTTACGGTTGATCTAATAGCATATGTTGTAATAGTTACTGTTATGCGACTACTCTTCCTTTTCTCTTCTTAAAATGAAAAACAAAGGTGATCCAAAAGAGGTCACGATCCACAAATGTTAATGCAAATATATTCGATACATGTGGTTACAAATGTTTGAGGACTGTTACAATTGCATAGGCAAGACTGACCACCACCTAATAAAAGTCTGTCTTTCGACCAAAAAATAAGTAAATAAATTCTGTCAAATTTCCATCTTTGTCCCAATTTCTTTCCCCTGCTTGCTGTGCTCATGCTGCTGTTGAAAGGGGCCCTAGCAACATTTTTGTCTTCTGCAGAGGAACAAACTTGTCGTTTTCTGGCTTGCCGTTAAACTGATCTGGAACATCTGGTTTTGCCGGCTTTTATCGGTTATAGAACCACAGATGTCGAAGGCATCTTGTTGCTCTTCGAAGTGTACTCCAGAGTAGTGTTAAGATAAGGAGATTATCATTGGCTCTTTGACTCTTCCCCTCTTTCATCCGTCCAGTGAGATGAGACATTAGTGGAGGGAAATGGAAAACAACAAAAAGGAACAAATGCATCCACGCCCATCATCTTAGGACCCACCGAATTTTAGCACTTTCAAACGAGGTTAAAAACCAGGGAATTCTGCCGAGCAATACACAAGCAAACCAACACGTTTTGCTTCATGTTTTGAGCTCATAGATATCTAGCTCCAACACCGGAGAGTCTCTCTAACCAGAAGAAGACTCTGAACCACCTCCAATTATGCCGAGACTAACCTCATCACCTCCTCATATTCACTTCATCTTCTATATCCCGTGTCTCGTCTTCCTCTGCTCCCTCTCCCATGTTGCAGAGTCTCAAATCCCGGATCAAGAACAGCAAGTCCTCTTGAAGCTGAGGCAAACCTGGCAAGACCCATCTTCCCTCGATAACTGGGTCCCCTCCAATTCAACCTCCCACTGCACATGGCCCGAGGTCACCTGCCAAGACGGCTCAATCACCGAGCTCAAGCTTGCCAACCTGAACATAAATTATCCGATCCCCCCATTCATCTGCGACCTCAACAATCTGACCAGGCTCGATCTCTCCAACAACAATATTCCTGGAGAGTTTCCCACAGTTCTCTACAACTGTTCCAAGCTCCTGTACCTCGACCTGTCCCAGAATTACTTCGAAGGTCCAATTCCATCTGATATCGATGGCATGGCCAATCTTCAGGTCCTGATTCTCGCCTTCAACAGCTTCTCTTTCGACGTCCCGGCGTCAATCACGAGGCTGCAGAGGGTGAGGATCCTTGACCTTCAGAAGTCTGAGTACAACGGCACTTACCCTGAAGAAATTTTTGGCCTCTCCAATCTTGAAGAACTGCGCCTCGGGTACAATGACAAGTTCGTGCCATCGCAGCTGCCACAGAACTTCACCGCCCTGAAGAAGCTGCGGTTCTTCTCGATGCCACAGACGAACCTGTGTGGCAGAATCCCGGAGACAGTCAGTGATATGGAGGCTCTCGAGCACTTGGATTTGGGGAGAAATCCACTGACAGGAGAGATCCCGGGCAGCATTTTTGCTCTGAGGAACTTGAGCGAGTTGTACGTGGACCAGACTAATGTGTCTGGGTCGATCCCTCAGGCAGTCAGCGCCACAAACCTGAGCGTGATCGATCTGGCTGCTAATAATTTGATGGGGAACATACCTGAAGTTTTCGGGAAGCTCAAGAATCTATACAGCTTGAATTTACAGTTCAATCAATTGTCCGGCGGAATCCGGTGTCGCAACCATTTTTTCGGGGTGTGAACCACCTAAGGATTGGCTAATGGATTGTTAAGCAAAAACTTAACTCAGGCTCTCCCAAGCCCATACCAATTCGCGACGTTAAATTCAAGTTCTTAACATACAATTGATTTTTAACTAGGAGTCGCCACTAATCTATTTTTGGTGGGTCGATTAGAAACCCAAGTAAAGTAATGGGAGATTTACTTTACTCCTACGAACCAGAGATTATGGGTACGGGGACTTGGTTACACTAGATTTCTCTAATGCCCTTTCGGTACCTTTCTTTTATTTTGAAAAATGTTTGGCAAGCAATTTGAATTGATTTTAAATAAATTCCCTAACATGTGAGGTGTTCATGCAGGTGCGCAAACCACCAATTTAACACTCAAGTAAAGCAGAAAATAAATTGCAGGACTTACCCCAAAGCAACGAAAGCATCTGCAGTGTTAAATTAAAATCCACATCAACAACCCTAGATATGGTTTATAATTAACACACAATTTTTGTTTTGTTTTCACTTAATTAAAGGAAATCATGCAATATGCAATGCAAAATTAACTAAATGACCTAATTCCAATGACATGTAATTTCTAATTAAATGGGCCTAGCAAAAGTACTAAATGACATGCATATCAATGAATCGAACCCTAATGACGTGCATATGACGATTTTTCTTTTTCCTAAAAGAATGCATTTTTATCCTAAATAATAAAACCAAATCAACCTATGGCATTTTTGTATTTTTCATGAAATTCAAAATTAGGTGAAATGTGAAAATTACCTAATTAGATTAAGATCATATTTAATTTATATTAGGAATTAGGTTGAACCAAATCCTAATTTAAACTAAAATATCATCTTAACCTAGATAATCTAAAATGCAATCTATTTAATAAAATACCTAAACCTATAGTAAATTAAGAAATTATCTAAATTAACTTAAGTGCAATTTCTATCCTAATATGCAATGACGTGCAAAATGTACTCTTAATTCTACATGAATTATGCATGCTGATTTTTTTATGTTTTTCCTTTTTCCCTTTTTTTAATTTCGAAATTAATAATTGCCAAATAAATAAACATGCAATCCAAGTTTTAAAAAACTAAACCTAAATTAATTGATTTGATTTTTTTTTTTTTTTTTGAAAATTCAAAATAAAATACCTATTATGAACATGCAAACCCTAAAACTACATTTTTTTTTATATTTTTTTTAAAAGAAAGCTAATTTAAGTAACGCCACAACAAATCAAGCTATATTGATACCCAAATTGACGAACCATATCTCGAGCATGAGATTGGGTTGACCAATTTCACGTAAATCACGAATCGGATCTCGAGCGGGAGATCGGATTGGCAATTTTTCAAAGTAATTGCGAGTCGGATTTCGAGCTTGAAAATCGGACTGGCAATCACTAAATCTCAAGGCAATTTCATGTCATGGAATTTCAATTTCACATTAAAGGAATAATTACACTAAAAAGATAAAATAAAATAAAATAAAAAAAAAAAAAAAGATAAAGAAAATACCTAAATTTTCTTTGACTTTTCTTTTTTTTCTTTTCTTTTTTTCTGAAAAAAAAAAAAAAAAAAATAAAGCTGGTGGGCGGCGAAGGGTGCTCTCCCTAGGGACGGGGAGTCTCCGGCTAGGGTTCCGGCGAGGCTCCGGAGTGGCGCGACGGCGGCATAGCAACAAGGGACTTCGGCGATCGGCGCGGCGGCGTCACGGCAAGCTCAGTGGACGGCGTCATGAGCGGCGCGGCGAGATCGGCGGCGTCGAGCTGCGGGCCGAGGCGGAGCACGGTGGTCGGCGCAACGGTAGCTGCGGAGGGGCTCGGGATTTGGTGCTCGGGCGGCGTGGCGATCGGCGGCGGGGCAGCACGGCGTTCGAGATCTCGGCTCGAGGTTGATTCGTGGGCAAATCGGGGGTGGTGTCGATGGTGCGGGCATCGCGGGCGGAAGCAAATCGGCGAGAGGGCGGCGGAGCTCGGGAGTTGAGAGCTAGGCACGAGCACGCGTCCGGATCTTGGCTCGGTAGTGGCGGCGACTTCACGGGCGGAGCAGGATCTGGGCCTTCTGTAGTCGGGGCTGAGGTGAGCAGATGCGCGCGGAGCAGGAGAGGCGCGACGGAGCTCGAGATCTGTTGCAGAGAGCTGCTGGCGTTGGCGCGGTGGAGCAGGATCGGCGGTGGTGCGACTGCGGCGGCGCGGGGGGAGGCGGATCGGCGGTAGTGCGGCTCGGGGTCGCCGGTGGCTCTTCGGGGAAGATGAACAGTACCCGGGGGGTTTTCACTTTTTGCTTTTTACTTTTCACCTTTCTTTCTCTCTTTTACCTCACCCTTCACTTTTTGCTTTTTTTTTCTTTTTTTTGCTACTCAATCGAAAAGAACCCCCCTAAACCTATCGTACGTAACTCTTTTATACACCCAAAAGAATGTATCTTTGCGGTATATTTCATTGCCAATTTTGTTCATGTAAAATTCCATTGAATATATCATTTCACCCCGCGCAATATTTTTTTGCATATCCGATCAAAGAAATTCCCCTTTTGCTCAAAAATGCATCTCCCAGTGTATATTACTTAAATGTGAAAAATCTTAACGAAATATAACAAAAAATAAAATTTTCCTAAACTATATGCCATGTGATTGTGATTTACTTTTTTTATTTTTTAGCAAAAATTAACCCCCAAAATTTAGGTGTCAACAGCTGCCCCTCTTTGAAGGTGAGCTCGCAGAGGTTGACTTCAAAGACAAATTGAGACCTAAATTTTGGCCATGCTTATGCAATGAATGATTTTTTGTCGGAACATAAATTCCATTTTTTAATGCAAATTGTATGAAAATACTAATGCAAATGATAAATGAACCTACCTGAAATAACTTACCTTCGAGGAGGATAGAGTAATTGGAGGTAGTGAGTGTTACCTGTCCAGGACCCATACCATTCTACGGTCGCCTAGAATAGTAACATGACTTTGTGAAGAAACTGCTTTCCTAGGACCCGTACCATTCTACGGTCGCCCAGTATGGCAGAAAGGAGCTACTTTCTCAGGACCCGTACCATTCTACGGTCGCCCAATATGGTAGAAAGGTTTTATCTAGGACCTGTACCATTCTACGGTCGCCTAAACGGGGATTCATTTTCCAGGACCCGTACCATTCTACGGTCGCCTGAATAAGGAATAGGTGTTGTCAAGGACCCGTACCATTCTACAGAAAAGTTTTGTCTAGGACCCGCCTCGGCGAAGAAAATTATTTTTCCAGGACCCGTACCATTCTATGGTCACCTGAATGAAGAAATTGCTTTTCCAGGACCCGTACCATTCTACAGTCGCCTGTTAGAGCAATAAATGTTGTCTAGGACCCGTACCATTCTACGGTCGCCTGTTAGAGCAATAAATGTTGTCTAGGACTCGTACCATTCTACGGTCGCCTAGACTGAGGTTTTACTTGGCTAGGACCCGAACCATTCTTCGACCTCGCCCAGCCTTGCGACAAAAATCATCCGACCAGGACCCGAACCATTCTTCGGTCGCCTTAATCGGATTGAATCCGGAGGAAAAATCTTTGGGGGACAACTCCATTGAGTGTCGGTGTAAAGGACTTTGGGCTACGAAAGCACGCCAAGTCGATATAACTGGACAGCTTGACCAAGTCAAGTGTCGATGCACTTGAGAGAGAATACCTGCACAATGACAAGTATTTTAGAGTATGGTAGAGATATACTTACCTGGTGACATCTCTGATTCTTGGGAATATGTCTTTTGAAATTTAGATATCCTGTGGAGGTCTTTCACCTCATGGTAGAGGTTTCTCATCTCCTAATATCATGAAAGATTCTTGAAAGGAACTTGAATTACCTGTCAGACATGATTTAAAGCAAAAACTGATATGCATTCATCAAAGAGATAGACAATCTGAGCTACTCTAAAATGCACATTTCAAAATTCAAGGGTTCATGCATAATGACTTTGCATAATGACCTTTGCATCACCCAAATTTCAACACGAGATAATTATCATTCAAGATAATGACATGGATTTCTTAAAAATGCTAAATGAGAGACTTTCAGTTAGAAATGACTTTCACTCCCTCTCATTCAGAATGGCTATTTTATGAGAATTACTCAATCTCACTATCATCATACCAACAAGGGTCCAAGTATTCTCACAAGCGGTACGACCTTACCAATCTGAGAGGTCTTTAATAAAGACCGTAATGTAGGTTTGGTCAATGGCTTAACAAAGGGAATCTTGGAGTCAAGGCAATTGAAAGAACAGCTTCGCAATCATCTCCGAGTTTACAAGTCAAGATCCCTGCAAAATGAGAAAGAAATAGTCTTGCTCGCACTCCTTCGAGCGATGCTTAAAACATGTGAACTCCTATGTTAATTCAAGTGCCCTAATCTGAAGAGACTTGTAGGGATGTAACGTAGGCTGGGTTCATGGGTTGAGAAATAAAAGGATCATTAGGCTCAAAATGTGTGTGAATGGTGAGAGTTGGTGATCATCTTGGCATTGCCACCAGTTTTCTTTTTCACCATCAGGGATTGTCTTCATGAAGTGCCCCATATAAAAACTCAGCATTTGAGTTCTATGGGTATTGCTCCATTGTGATTCAATTTTTGCAATTGATAGTCACCTTATTCTTGACTCTCTTTTCATCTATGGGTATTGGCCTTGCTTTTACCAGACACACTGCTTTTTCATACCCCTAGTTCTCATGCATTTTTTTACTTCTTTTTTTTCATGGGCATTGGCCTTGCTTTTACCAGACACACTACTTTTTTCATGCCCCTTAGTTCTATTTTGAATTCAATTCTTGCGCACAATGCATGCGTCAAGCAATTACACTTTGAATGATACTCGAACTTTTCAAGAGTCTTCATCTGTCTTTTGCCTTGCCCTAGTGTGGGGGATGATCACCAACTGGGTTTAAAAGAAATGAAATTGCAGGCTCAAATGGGCTGTGCAAAGGATATAAGTATGTAGGATAGAGAAAGAAATGCTCTTCGCCATCCTAACGCACTTAAATTACCATATGAATTCAATGTAATAACATGACTAGAAGATTGATGCAAGTGAGAGCAAGAAAATTCAATCCATTTTCTTCACCTTATGGTATCGTCTTACCTCCAATTTGCCCCGATGTGGGGTGGTTCTTGACAGGGATAATTTGAAAAGAATCTCCACAAGTGTATAAGGCTCAAAAGGGTTAAGCAGTGGATCACCTGTAGTGTTTGAGATAGAGAAATGAATTGCCCCTCATCATTTTGGTTATCGTACCTTTCGCGAGAGAACTCTTTACCTTACAGATATGGAACTTCTTACACTCATCTCATAAGTGTATAAGTAGGGGACTGTGTATAGGGTAAGGCTTGCCTTTCATCATCCTGATATGTCTCATTTAGCATTCTTAAACATTGATGTCACTCCATTGAGTTGTCTATCTTGATAAATCTCCACATGAAATTGGTGAACTAAATAGGTAAAATCACTATGAAAATTCTCTTTTTAAAAGAGTTCAACAACTTTAAGCATGAAAAGCTTTTGCGGCTTCAAACAAACAGTTTACCATACTCAAAAATTCTCTCATAAGTATGAAAACATGATTGCAAGCATTCATTCAATGAAATGTCCCACGAAGCGACTGTCTTAGCAATGGGTGTCCTTGGATTGCCCCTATCAAAAGGGAACAAACATACAAATTGATCAATCAAGGATGAAAAATCCGATCTTTGATTTGATGAAATCTTGCTTTTGCCCCTACACAAAACAACATGCATGAATGGGATACTATGCAACATCAAAGTAAATTTAAATTGCACAACCATTTTGTCTCGGTCATGTCACTATTAGAATCTGTAGTGCCCCTAATTCGTCATTTGCAAGGAAAAGAACAAAGCGTCATCTTCAAAAATTATTTATGTTCAAAAACGAGATGTACCTCTTTCATCAAAGATGGATGATCCTCTTTTAACTTGCCCCTTATTTAATGTGCGAGAATAAAAATTCCGTCAAGCATGGAAATGGAACACACTTTGTTTGGCCCTTCAAGATGGATATTTCAAGTGGTATCGAGATGTGACTGACATTAACTCTTTAGAATAATTGAACCAATTGCAATCTGATGTGCCTTTTTTAGATGCTTTCTTATCGGGTTAAAAAAGTAATGCTCTGAAACATGAAGTAAATGAGTCAGAAAATTAAACAAGGCTAATCTAGCGCATGCTTTTTGGAAATGGCTTGAAAAATGAACTTTTTTTTTTGTTCTTTTGGAATTTTTTTTGGATGAGGAAGCATGAAGAAGCCTAGTCCTCAGAATTCTCCTTGGATGATATTTTCTTTTCATTGTTGGATATCGTCACCGGGCTAGTTTGGTGAACCCCATCATGTCCTCAAAACAAAACTTGTAATTCTATTGATATTCATCAATCAAATTACATTTATTGGAATGAAAAATGTGATATTCAAGCACTAAAGCAAAACAGAAGAAATTTTTACCAATCTCTAAAAAGCAACAAGAATTCCCATGCAGGGGAGGGTGCAATTGAACATGCCCCTAATTAAATAAGGAAAGCAAACTACTTAGGATCATGAATCATGTGTGCTTGAGTTCTTTACCCTCCTTGATCTTGTGATGTAAATCCTTTAGGTCAGAGATTATTCCTTCTAGATATATCACTAGTCTCTTCATAGTGGCATCAAATTCAGCTACCTCAGGAAAATAGGACGGTTCGAAAGTCCTATTGGCTCTCTTCTTTGAGTCATAGTTTCCTACTGAAGATAGAGTACCTATATTATCACGGCCCTTGTGCTTGATGAAACAAGCCACAGTAGCAGACAATTCGTCGACTTGACTTTGGAGGTATGCAATTCGTTTGTTTATATTGACAATGATATGGTCCAGCACCTCATTTTGATTCGCCATTTTAGCTCTCGGTCGAGTATGGATGGGTGAGCGAGATCACCTAAAGGAAATAAATGGGAACGTGTAAGCATGAGGCATAATTAAAAAGTCAATCCATGACAATGATCTAATCGATTTTTCCATTTTTTTTTTTATGAAAAGTCTATGCAAGAAGGGAATTTCCTAAAAATGGATATCCTAATAAGACCAAATTTTCTAGACATGATGTAAAAACAAATTCTCCAAAGTTTTTTAAAAATGCATCATTCCCTAGCAATTTCTCATTTCATTTCCAATTGACAAATGAATCAAATCAATGATTGACCTAGACTGTCATGGACCGACCCAAGAATATGACATAATAAATTGCATGGTATAGGGAAAGAAGACTTACTTCACCAAGGAAGATCAATGGCAATCACATAGACATGCGCATGGTAAGTGGCTCGATTTCTACTCTATAAGGCTTATCAAAGTGGAGCCACAAGGATGATCAGACTAGCCACGAGTTTGTGGACTATGTCGGGTCCTCATGACTCCGGCTTAGTCAAAGAGCCAACCAGGGTCGCGAGCATGCGGACCGAGGTGGGTACTCTTGACACCATGAAAGAAATTTCGGGATTGAGATGGGCGACTCATACCGCGAGCATGCGGTCGGAGTGGCAAACATCTCAATACCATCCTAGATGTCCTAATGCGGCCCGGAGTCCGGCGGCGGGTTGTGTGTGCAATAGTGTAGTGCTAAATGCAAGGCATGCACAACAGTTTATATCAAGCAACACTTCGTTCATGAAAATAAACCATACATTCCTACACCTCCCTGCAAAACAAAGGTTAGCAAACACTTCCCCTTATACCTCCCATCCTGCAAAAACATTTAACACCTTAAATGTTAGGGACGTACCTGGAATCCTCGCTGCCAAACAAAAACTTTTTTCAAAAGAAAAGAAAAATTGGCCTAAGTCCACTAAGAGTTTTAACTCAAGTCCCCAGCGGAGTCACCAAGCTGTCGCGACCATTTTTTCGGGGTGTGAACCACCTAAGGTTTGGCTAATGGATTGTTAAGCAAAAACTTAACTCGGGCTCTCCCAAGCCCATACCAATTCGCGACTTTAAATTCAAGTTCTTAACATGCAATTGATTTTTAACTAGGAGTCGCCACTAATCTATTTTTGGTGGGTCGATTAGAAACCCAAGTAAAGTAATGGGAGATTTACTTTACTCCTACGAACCGAGAGATTATGGGTACGGGGACTTGGTTACACTAGATTTCTCTAATGCCCTTTCGGTACCTTTCTTTTATTTTGAAAAATGTTTGGCAAGCAATTTGAATTGATTTTAAATAAATTCCCTAACATGTGAGGTGTTCATGTAGGTGCGCAAACCACCAATTTAACACTCAAGTAAAGCAGAAAATAAATTGCAGGACTTACCCCAAAGCAACGAAAGCATACGCAATGTTAAATTAAAATCCACATCAACAACCCTAGATATGGTTTATAATTAACACACAATTTTTGTTTTGTTTTCACTTAATTAAAGGAAATCATGCAATATGCAATGCAAAATTAACTAAATGACCTAATTCCAATGACATGTAATTTCTAATTAAATGGGCCTAGCAAAAGTACTAAATGACATGCATATCAATGAATCGAACCCTAATGACGTGCATATGACGATTTTTCTTTTTCCTAAAAGAATGCATTTTTATCCTAAATAATAAAACCAAATCAACCTATGGCATTTTTGTATTTTTCATGAAATTCAAAATTAGGTGAAATGTGAAAATTACCTAATTAGATTAAGATCATATTTAATTTATATTAGGAATTAGGTTGAGCCACATCCTAATTTAAACTAAAGTATTATCTTAACCTAGATAATCCTAAAATGCAATCTATTTAATAAAATACCTAAACCTATAGTAAATTAAGAAATTATCTAAATTAACTTAAGTGCAATTTCTATCCTAATATGCAATGACGTGCAAAATGTACCTTAATTCTACATGAATTATGCATGCTGATTTTTCTTATGTTTTTCCTTAGCTCCCTTTTTTAAATTTCGAAATTAATAATTGCCAAATAATTAAACATGCAATCCAAGTTAAAAAAACTAAACCTAAATTAATTGATTTGATTTTTTTTTTTGAAAATTCGAAATAAAATACCTATTATGAACATGCAAACCCTAAAACTACATTTTTTTTTTTTAAAGAAAGCTAATTTAAGTAACGCCACAACAAATCAAGCCATATTAATACCCAAATTGACGAACCATATCTCGAGCATGAGATCGGGTTGACCAATTTCACGTAAATCACAAATCGGATCTCGAGCGGGAGATCGGATTGGCAATTTTTTAAAGTAATTGCGAGTCGGATTTCGAGCTTGAAAATCGGACGGCAATCACTAAATCTCAAGGCAATTTCATGTCATGGAATTTCAATTTCTAAAAACATTAAAAAGGAATAATTACAAAAAAAGATAAAGAAAAAAAGTTTTCTTTGGCTTTTCTCTTTTTTTTCCTTTTCTTTTTTCCTGAAAAAAAAGAAAAAATAAATAAAGCTGGTGGGTCCGGCGAAGGGAGTCCGGCTAGGGTTCCGGCGAGGGGAGCTCTCCGGCTAGGGTTCCGGCGAGGGCGTCGGAGCGGCGCGACGGCGGCACAGCAACAAGGGACTTCAGGGATCGGCGCGGCAGCGTCGCGGCAAGGTCGGCGGACGGCGTCACGAGCGGCGCGGCGAGATCGGGCGGCGTCGAGCTACGGGCTTCGGGGCGGAGCGGCGGTCGGCACGACGGTAGCTTTGCGGAGGGGGCTCGGGATTTGGTGTTCGGGCGGCGTGGCGATCGGCGACTGGGGCAGCACGGCGGCGTCGGACCGAGGTTGATGCGGCAAATCGGCGATGGCGGGGCAGCAAATCGTCGCCGGATCTGGGAGTTGCAGGCGACGGGACCGTTCTGCTGGGTCTTCGGGCGCCGGGGCTCGCGGACGAGGATGCGGCGGCGGAGCGTCGGGGGGCGGCTCAGGCGAGGGGCGGCGTCGCGGCTTCGGGCGGACTGGCGCGGGGACTCGCGGACGGAGGCCGGCGGCGGTGAGCTGCAGCGGCGCCGGCTGCTCTTCGGGGAAGATGAACAGTAGCCGATTAGGGTTTCGGCTACTGTTTTCCCTTTTTTTTTTTCTTTTTTACTTTTTCCTCTCCCCACTCACTTTGCACCTTATTCTCTCTTTTTTACTGACGGAAAAGAACCCCCTAAACCTATCGTACGCAACTCTTTTATACACCCAAAAGAATGTATCTTTGCGGTATATTTCATTGCCAATTTTGTTTATGTAAAATTCCATTGAATATATCATTTCATCCCGCGCAATATTTTTTGCATATCCGATCAAAGAAATTCCTCTTTTGCTCAAAAAATGCATCTCCCAGTGTATATTACCTAAATGTGAAAAATCTTAACGAAATATAACAAAAAATAAAATTTTCTTAAATTATATGCCATGTGATTGTGATTGTGATTTTTTTTTTTTTTTTTATAGCAAAAATTAACCCCCAAAATTTAGGTGTCAACAAGTGGTAATAGATTAACCGGCGAGCTTCCCCAGGAGCTGTCCCCTAACCTCACTCGGATCGAGATGAGCAACAACAAATTCTTCGGCAAGATTCCAAGCACGGTGTCTTCGTGGAGGAACATGGTGGTATTGGATGCCAGTAATAACCTCCTCAGTGGCACGGTTCCAACTGAATTGACCGAGCTTCCTAAGCAGACGATGCTTTTGCTCGGTCAGAACGAGCTCTCCGGGATTCTTCCCACAGACATCGTTTCATGGAAATCCTTGACCACTCTGAATCTTAGTCACAATAAGATCTCGGGACCGATTCCAAGTGAAATCGGTCTTCTACCTGTACTCACGCAGTTGGATCTGTCTGACAACCAACTGTCTGGCTTAATTCCTCCTGAAATCGGCCACCTGAATCTGAACCGTCTGAATTTATCATCCAATCGCCTCAGCGGACCAATCCCAGCCAAGTTAGAGAACGCCGCATATGATGCCAGTTTCCTGAACAACCCCAGGCTCTGTGCATCCAATTCGTTCATGAGGATCAATGTCTGCAACGCCCAATCCCATAGATTGAGCAAGACCAATCTCACCTTGATCGTGATCTTGGCCATTGTGGCAGCGATGTGTGTTTTGTTGGTGGTGCTATTCACGATCAGAGCTTCCAGAAAGAACAGGGATTGGTTTGATTCAACTCCGAAACTGACTTCATTCCAAAGCTTGAATTTTACAGAATCGAATATTCTGTCGGGATTGAAGGAGCATAATGTCATTGGAAGTGGTGGATCAGGAAAAGTATATCGCATTATCGTGAATCCTTCTGGTGATGCCGTCGCTGTGAAAAGGATTTCGAATAACCAAAAGTTAAATGAGAAACTGGAGAAGCAATTCGTAGCAGAAGTGGAGATACTTGGGAACATTAAGCATCGGCACATTGTCAAATTGTTGTGCTGTATTTCTTGCGAGAAGTCGAAACTCCTAGTGTACGAGTACATGGAAAATAGCAGCTTGGACCGTTGGCTTCACAAGAAGAAACGATCGTCGCCCTTCTCGGGTGTCGCCAACAATATGATCTTGGATTGGCCCAAAAGGTTGCAGATTGCGCTAGGAGCAGCTAAAGGACTTTGCTATATGCATAATGATTGTTCATCACCCATCATCCACCGAGACGTGAAATCGAGCAACATTCTCTTAGACTCAGAGTTCAACGCAAAGATTGCTGACTTCGGCCTTGCAAGGATGTTGGCCGAGCCTGGGGAAGCTGTTAGCATGACAGCCGTTGCTGGTTCTTTCGGCTATTTGGCACCAGGTTCGTCTATTTACTTAAACATGAGTTCATTTCAGCTTTGCCAGTTTGCCTTCCTCATACTTTACATATCCTACCAGCAGAAATATTTAGTTTTGTCTTGCCTTTTTTTTTTTTAACAACAGAGTATGCTCATACAACAAGAGTCAACGAGAAGATCGATGTCTATAGCTTTGGGGTGGTTCTCTTGGAACTAACCACTGGGAGAGAGGCTAATGACGAGGATGAAGACATGTGCCTCGCTGATTGGGCATGGCGTCACATCCAAGATGGTAACCTGATATCTGACGCATTAGATGAGGAGAGCAAGGACGACTCAAACGTAGATGAAATAAGCAATGTTTTCAAGCTCGGGATCTTTTGCACTGCTACTCTGCCTTCCACGAGGCCTACAATGAAGGAGGTACTGCAAGTGCTGCTCAAATGTAGCGATCCGCTGTACAATGTCGAGAAGAAATCCAGACACAAGTTTGATGTCATCCCACTGCTTGAAAATTCCAAGCATGAGGAAACGCCACGCAGTGATTTTCATGTTCTTGAGTGCAACACTTACTGACTGTTAGCACTAGAACAGTTGCAAGGGCTTAGTGTAGGGCTTTGGACTCCCAACTTTGGGAAACTTCTCCAACTTGTCCTACAGAGAGACAAGCATCAAACGATTTGTCTAACTATGTATTAGTGATCCATGCCTAAGACTAGTTTCCGAATGTATCCTATAAAATGTACAGAATATAAGAGATGGATATGTCAATTTGTGAATGAGAGGCCATGAGAACGGCAGCTCCAATGCCCGAGTGATCATTGGACGGCACAATAATTGTGTTCACAGAAACTTCACATATCAGGTCCCAGCAACTCCCTG
Source organism: Eucalyptus decipiens (assembly GCA_014182575.1). NCBI lineage: Eukaryota > Viridiplantae > Streptophyta > Magnoliopsida > Myrtales > Myrtaceae > Eucalyptus > Eucalyptus decipiens. The sequence goes on along the minus strand of CM024611.1, from coordinate 12,363,378 downwards.
CGAGTGGCCTCCACGCAGCTCCACAATTTGGTGTAGTGCTCTTACAGCCCTCCATTTAATGCTATAACTGATCTCTGCTTCTCCCCGTCCCCAAGGGTATCTCTTCCCAGCT